>CAUYUJ010019277.1:0-22719 GCA_963575745.1 Prorocentrum cordatum
GGAGGGCGGGAGAGAGGGAGGTAGGAGGAGGAGGAGGAGGAGGAGGAGGAGGAGGAGGAGGAGGAGGAGGATTGAGGAGTTGCTCACCCCGAGTTGCTCTTTGACTGCCCCCGAGGGCCAGCGAGGGCCTCCAAAGGCCGAGCACAGCACAAAACCTCCCGCCCCGATTCCTTTTACGACGCCCTCGTGTCTGGGTCTGCTTCGTGGCGGGCCGGCCTCCTCCTCTTGTTTTTACGACGCCCTCGTGTCTGGGTCTGCTTCGTGGCGACGCCCTCGTGTCTGGGTCTGCTTCGTGGCGGGCCGGCCTCCTCCTCTTCTTTTTACGACGCCCTCGTGTCTGGGTCTGCTTCGTGGCGACGCCCTCGTGTCTGGGTCTGCTTCGTGGCGGGCCGGCCTCCTCCGCGAGCCCTCGGGCGGCAGCCGGCCCCCACAGCTCGCACCGCCCAAAGGGGGGCCTGCCCCCGGCGTGCAGGAGGCTCGGCCGGTGGGGCGGGCGCGCCGGCTTCCGAGGGGCCCCGCCCGCGCGGCTGCTCTCCGTGGCCTCTCGGAGACCTGCTCGCCCTGCTTCCAATTGGTGTTGGCGGCGAGCGCGGGGGGGAGTGAGAATGGGGCGGGCCTGCTCAGAATGCTCGGAAGTCCCCTGGCCTTCTGAGAAGTTGTCTAGTCCTTCCCCGAAGGCACTGAAAAGCCCCAGCGCCTTCTGAGATGGCCTTCCCTTTCTCACTTTCCCCCCCTCACTTGCCCTGCTCCACCTCTTGGGCTCGACTGGCGCTCCCACCCCGTCCGCTCCTGCTACGGTCGGACCGAGGTGTGAGATCGAGGTCGGTTCGGGGAGGATATTCTTCGCGTCTTTTGGATGTTCTTGTGCATCCTGGGGGAGGGTACCCTCGAATGTCCTTCAGTTCGGCCTGCGACGGGTCTCATGTTCTTGGAGGATGTTATTATGTCCCAGGTCCGCTCCTGCGAGCCCTGCTCGCTCTGCTCGATTATCCTCAGGACCTGAGTCAGCGCCGACCTGTGCTGCCAGCAGGCGCGCCTCGATACGACGCAGGCGGTGCCACGAGCGCCGACACAGGCTGCGCGCTGTCGGCAAGGCCGATTGGGGTATCACACGCACTCACCTCCTCCTCCTCCTCCTCCTGCTGCTCCTGCTCCTGGCCCCCGCCAGCTCCTCCGCCTCCCCATCCACTCCCCTCCTCCTCCCTCCTTGCCTTCCTACTCCTCCTCCTCCTTTCCTCCTCATCCCTTTCCTCATCATCCCCCCTACTCCTCCTCCTCCTCCTGCATCCCCTCCCTCCCTTCTCTTCTCCCTCCTCCCCTCTCCTCTCCCCTCCTCCTTCTCTTCCTCCCTCGATGGGCTAAACGAAGACGGCCCGAGGAAGCACCGGCCCTGCTCCCCTCTCGGACCCGGCGGGCTCCACGGGGGCGCTGGCTCGGCCCCCCCCGCCCGCTGCCACGGAACGCCCCTGCGCTGCCTTCCCAGGCGACCCCCATGGACCGGAGGGTCTCCTCCCTTCCCCCCCCTCTCTCCTCGTGCCTGGACGGGGCGGGTGGGGGCACGCGATGCTCTCTGCGGTTAGGATTGGAGGCCTGGAAATTGGCACCAACACCAGCTCAGGGGGTTGCCTCCCTCCACATGGGGAAGATGATCCTAGATTTCGGTGTTGGTGGCAATATTTCGGTCACCTGGGAAGCCAGAATATTACCACCGTCACCGAGATCGGGATCGTCTTCCCTCGGTGGAGGCACACCGCCGATCTTGGTGTTGGTGTCAACCTCTAGGCCTGCGATAGGAGGCAGCTGCTGGGAGGTTTTTCGTCGGAAAGATTAACGAGGATTCAGCCCCTTGGGGGGGCTGTCATGCCGGAGGGGGCCTCGGATTAAGCCGGGATTATGCGGGATCCAGCGGGATGAAGCCAGATTAAGCGGGATTCAGCCGGATTTCGGACCAGGGCAAAAACAGAATTTGACCTCCCAAAAGTTGCATCCGAACTGCGGGCTCCATACACGGGACGAGGCCGCCCCGCGCAAACCTCCCGAGCAAGGCCAGCTCAGGTGCGAGACCCTCCGCACATTTTCAGATTCCGGCCGAGGCCCAGCGGCACGCATTAGCATATACGACTTCATCGTCTTGCTCACGATGCTCACTCTCTCAACCACACCTCGAAATTCGACCCTACACATGGAATGCTCACATGATGTGCAAATGCAGCTGTTTCCAGCCGGTGCTCATGTTGGACATTCCCTGTAGCCAACGTGACGCTAAAGAGCGCAACATGAGGAAGGGCGACACCAGAGGTGAACCCTGGGACACGATGATTCGTCCCCCAGACGGCTTGGAGACATGCGATGTCTGCACGGACAGCTTCAGATTGATCTGTGCTGATCTTCGCAACCTTCTGAAGTCGTATTGCCTTGATCTCCCCTGGGGAACCTGAGGGGGAGAAGACGACGACAATGCCTTCCTCCTGCGCCCAGCGACGGAGGCGGCCGCGGTCCGTGCAGGAACGCCAGGGCTTGCATGGCTTGCTCGGCGATGCTCTGGATGTCCTCCCGCCCCATCGGCAACGAGACTGGCCAGATCTTAGGCTCCGCAAGCGAAATCTAGACTGGAGAAGCCTCACATGTGGACTTCCCAGGGCCCCGACCCGACGCTGGAACAAGAGCGACGTGGGTGTCTGGAATCCTCTGAACTAGACCCTCCCCACTGTGGAGGTCGCCTCAAACTCCACTGGGATGGTATACTGTAAGTGTACGTTGCCCTGGTGGCTGGAAGTGCACAGTGGTGCGAGCGAGATCGTGCAGTAGTGGCGCGCAGTTTTAGCGCCCAGTACTAGCGCGCAGCATTCGCGTCCAGCGTGCACCTTCAATATTCGCGTTCTGTATTGAGGAGCATTACAAGCGTTCAGTGCCACCGAGAAGTACTCGC
This sequence comes from Prorocentrum cordatum, assembly GCA_963575745.1. Lineage (NCBI taxonomy): Eukaryota > Dinophyceae > Prorocentrales > Prorocentraceae > Prorocentrum > Prorocentrum cordatum. The sequence goes on from CAUYUJ010019277.1 coordinate 2,930, forward strand.
GAGCGATATGTGAACGCAGATAGCAGCATTTGCGCGTAAGGTGCATTGTGTGAGAACATCCTGAACCGGTGTGAGTGTAACGCTCAACCTGTGAACCTAGCGTGCTGTGTGTGAGCGTTGCGTGCAATGTGTTGCCGTACAGTGCAACGTGTTAGCGTGTCAAACAGTTTGTAAGCTCATCGCGTGATACGTGAGTGTATGACGCCGCTTGTGAACGCAACGTGCACACTGTTGGCGCAGTGTGCGTTATCTAAGCGCAGAACAATATGCGATCGTCGCTGTGTGAGTGTAGCGTGCAGCATGTTGGCTCGGCATCCAGTGTGCAGTAGGTCGGGGCAGCGTGCATTGTGCGGCGTCCAGAGCCAACAGTCGAGCGTCGCGTGAAGTGTGTGAGCGCAGCGGCCAGCATGTGGGCGTATCGCGCAACGAGCGGGCGCGTCGTGTAGTGTGCGAGCGGAGCAGGCAGCATGTGAGCGCTGTGAGAAAAGTGTGGGCGAAAGGTGAAGTCTGCGAGCGTAGCGTGACGCACGTGGCCGTGGTAAGCATAGCGGGCAGCGGGCGAACGCTGCGCGAAGGCTTTGAGCCTAGCGTGAAGTCTTTGAACATATTGTGTAGTATGTGAGTGAACGGTGGGGTACGTGAGTGTAGCGCGGTGTGTCAGTGTACCGTGGGGTATGGGAGCGTAGCGTTGGGGACATGCTCCACGCTGAGCTCAAATTCTCCTCGCTGAGCTCACGCACTCCACGCTAGTGCTTTGCGCTCTGATGCTGCACGCTAATAATGCACGCCGCGCACTGTGCGCTCACTCCGCGGTGTGAACTTACAGCGCTGTTACGCTCGAAGGCCTGCACACTTCCGGCGCTCCTTCGATCCCCCGGCGCATGAGACACCTCTTCGTGCGGCGGAAGGGCGGAAGGGATGGATGAGGCATACATGCTGGGCATGGTCAGATCTCCCATTCAAATGCACCCCCACCGGACGAGGCAGTTGAGGAGGCGCGCCGGGGTTCCTCACCAGAACGGCCTGCGAGCGTAATCGCGCCCTCGGCCAGGGGATACGTCGGCCTCAGGGGACCAGCTGCCGCCGTCGTCGCCGTCGTCGCTGCCTCCGCGCGCCGCTGCGACGCCGCCGCTGCAGTGGCTCTCTCCCATGCTGGCGGCCGCGATCAGCTCCCCCAGGTCCTGCATCCAGAAGCCTTTGAAGTTGTTCGCCTTGAGAAAGTCGTACAGCGAGGTGCCGAGCGGCTCGAGCACCAAGCAGAAGAACCTTGCCACTCTCACAGCTACTGGGCCTACCAATCGAAACGTGGCCACAGGAGGGAGTGCCAAGAACACGAGTCCCATCGCGGAAGATCCAAGGCCGATTGGAGATACCCCAAATGACGAGCACTTTAACCCGGAGAGCCGCACACGAAGAAGAGAAAGGCACCCCTCCAACGCTGAAGCTGTCCTTAGCACACGTGCCATCTGTAATGCACGCGGACGCAGCACGAGAAGTCCAGCGTCGGCAACGGTCGGATCGGCGAAGAGCGGGGGACTCGACGGCGTGAAGCCTTTCTGGGGCCCTCAGTCCGGACAGAACCAACGCGCCCCCCCTCATACGCCATCATGGCTTCCCCGACATGGGCATCGACCGATGCGTCGGCCGGCGCCCACGCGGCAAGGTGACGCCGACCCCAGTCACTGCGCCACCCAGCGCCGCGCACGTGCTCTGTGCTCGAGCGTTGCTGAGGACGCGCGCAACGCATGGTGGCGCGTGAAATCAACTCGTGCCCGCGCGTCGCAAGCTGGCGCGCACAGTGGCCGCGCTACCGCAGCACACCGCCGCGGCCAAGCTGGGCACTGGAACTGTTGACGGTGTTGGCGCCAGCAGGGCGCAGGCACACCCGGGGCTCCTGCAGCACGCGGGCAAGGCAAGCAGGCGCTTTGGAAATGCAGTCGTACAGCAAACTGCGGGACACCTTGGACGGGGCCAGCCTGGGCTCCCAAGCAGGTTTGTACTTTCCTCCCAGACTTGCCCTGTCCAACTTCGGGGCTTCCCAGAGCACATGGGGCCACTTGCAGGAGGGACCCTGGAGCCGAAAAGCGCCCCCCCCCCAGTCAAAGCGTGGAATGTTGAATGCGAGCGGGTGGGACTTGACATGTGAGTTCGCGCCACTCTCGCGGCGGCATCTCTTCTCACCGACTGTCTTTGGCTGCGCAGACAACAAACAACCTTACTGCCAAGCGTTTGACTTCACTTGCGTGTCCATCTCTACCCGTGCTCCTGATTCTGGATGTAACTGCCGCAGACAATTTACTGATCATCTCGGTCGTTGACCACTTCGCCATGGTGCCCCCATCCATTGTCCATGCTGAATTGTTAACCCCTCTCGTCGCTCACCGCTGTTCCCTAACCCTTCGTCAGCCGTGCATTGGCACCTCTGCTCGTGGACGAACGTTTCGTACATGATCGAGCACCCAGATTTCCCTCGGCGCAGTCATTCGATGAAGAACATGCGCAAGAAGTAGCAGCATAAGAGAGTGAGGGGGAAAGGGAGAGTGAGAGAGAGAGAGAGAGAGCGAGAGAGGGACATCTATACGTGTGTATAGATATGTATGTATAGCGTGTGCGAGGGACATATATGTGTACGCACCAACATATATTTAGCGAGAGAGAGAGGGCCAAACATACGGGTCTACATATAAACATGTATGTGTAGAGATGTGAATGCCTATTCACATACTTTCTCTAATTATACAGGTAAACGTATATATATATATATATAAAGAGAGAGAGAGAGAGACATACAGAAAGAGAGAGAGAGAGACAGAGACAGAGGCAGAGAGAGTTAGGCACATCCAAAGGGAGATAACGATAGTGAGAGAAAGAGCGAGAGAGAGAGAGAGCGATAGAGAGGGATAACGAATGTGTGTGCGAAAGAAGAAAATCACGACTGCGAGAGAGTGACCGGGATGTATGTGTGTATAGACATACAGGCAGAGGGGATCATGTATAAATGCACATACACACACATATATATATATATATAGATCGAGAGAGAGAGAGAACATAGAGAAAGAGAGATAGAGAACAGACAACGACAAACATGTAGGAGCCCGCCACATATATAATCATTTGCGGGCTACACGCCTGTCGGAAGAACTCGAAACATGAAGTAGGAAGGCCGATCAAGTAGATTGGGTTCGGGCACTCCCGGGTAAAAACACAGCGCAACCAGTACTATCGGTTCTTCAAGTAGGAATGCGCTTGATGTAGATTCGGATCTGAGAATCCAGAAATACCTACTTCCAACGACCGGCGTGTAAGGCTGGGCACGAAGAGAACTGGCAGTTCGTGCGAGTGGTGGCGATGCGCGACCAATAACCACATCACAGGCTAGGGCAACCACACAGTGAGGGGGGGTGCGCAGAGGGTCCCTGAACAGACCGCGTGGGCCTGCGACAAGAGCTCCAAGGGGTGACAGAACACTCATCCAGGGGCAGGAAGGGCATCGGGCGTGGCCTAACCGAAGCCTGCCGCGAGAAGCACCTCGGGAAACGAGCTCTAGACACCAACGCTTTTTCCGACCCTGCGCTGAAATTCGCAAAGGAACGCGGATCCTGGTGTATATAGGGGATCCTGGTGTATACATTTTTCGTTGTTTCCCTGGGAAAACGGGGGAAAGTATACACCACACCACCCCGACATCATCCCCGACCCTCAAAAAGTCGTGGGATTGAAAGAGAGCCCGCCGCTGTTCCAGTTTCCGAGCACCGTCGGTGGCATCGCCCTCGCCTCCCAAGCTTCCCTCCGGCCGCACACAAACATCTTGGGGTGAGGCGAGGGGGACGCCACGGAAGGGGGTGGCTTGCCCAGGGGTCGGTTGAGCCGCCTCTGAAAGACAAGCTCGGCTCCACGCCAGAGCGACCCCAGGCAAGAGTGACCTCTGGTGCGTGGCCTTCGGGATGGCGCGGGGGAGCCAAACCCGAGCGCGCAAGCTGCTGCTATCCTCGCCATCGCTCGGACGTCCATTCCCCGTGCATTGCTCGATTTCGTGAGTGTCTTTTCCGCTAAATGGTCAAAGATGCTCCTCGATGGTCCTCGCCGAGAAAAAAGCACACGTCCGAGCGACGCCACGTATCGCCTCGCATGCAGCGATCGGGGGACCCCAATGGGCCCGCACCAAAGGTCATTCCCGCGAAAGGCCACTCCTACGTGCAGTCGGCAATCGCGCTGCTCCCCAGCAGGGCCGTCCGACACGGCCAGCGGGGCAGACGGCCCACTCCACCAACGCTGGAGAGGTACAGGGGCAGGAGGAGCACGAGGAGGCGGCGAGCAACGACGAGCACGTCGACCCCCCTCCCCCCCCACCCACCGCGAGGGGCGCCCGACAGGGACCTGACGCGGCCCCAGACCTCCGACGCTCCGATGTTTGCAATCCCTGCGCTTTTCCTCGACTTCGGCCTCCGGGGCCCGTCTCGGGGGCGGACAAAAAGGGGGGCGTCCAAGAGGGGGGGTTGCAAATCATGACCGGCGGCATGTGCGCGGCCCAGGGGGGTGGGGGGGGCTACGGACGTAATGAAATAAGAAGAGGCGCCATGAAATCTGAGGAAATATCATGGCCCACGCCATGATATCCCCCCCCCCTTATAGTCATCACCCCCCTCTTTGCCGCCCCCGAGCGTCATGGGGCCCCGGGAGCATCGAAAACGGATCCGGGACGAACGACTAACCCTGGGGAAAGGGGTCGGTCGGCGGCGAGGCCAGGGGGACGTGCGAAGGGGCGGGCCTTCTCAGAAGTCTCGGAAGCCCCCCATTTTTGGTTGTTTGTGCATTTTTGTTTCCTCTTCTTGTTCACAAGGCTTTCAAAGTCTTCCCCGAAGGCACAGAAGGTTACATCTCAGAAGGCGCGAGGGCTTCCGAGAAGTCACGCCGCCTCCCGAGAAGGCCTTCTCCCTCTCACTTCCCCCCTTTTGAGCAGGGACCGGCCGCCCCGGCATTTCTATAGGCCTACCACGACATGTTCTTGGAACCCCAAACTGTTCTAATAACAAGAGCACTGCTCTTAGAACATGAGCCCGATGTTCTAAATCAAGACCGTCCCAGCCAGAAATGTTCAAAGACCATTTCGTGCAGACCACAAAAGGTTCTTAGAACATTCTTTGGTGGGCCTCGGCTTCGGTCGGGCATGTCCTCCTACAGGCGGATTTTGGGGTGAACAATTCAACATACTCAAAAATACCCCCAAATAGTTTAACAATAATTTGAAACATCGTCCCCAGACTATTTCGGCGGTGGACAAACCTTCCTTTAGTCAACCTCCCCTTAGTGAAAACGGCATGGGACCGACACCGACGGACCTGGACCCGCAAAAATGACGGCCGCGACGCCCTCTCGCGAATCGAAAACGGTCAATTCCTCAATCGACGTGTCACGGTAGGAGGCCTGTCCCCCCCCGACAATAGTTTGAAAAGCCGTACCCAGACTATTCTTGACTACTCTTGAACATCCTGTAGAGGGACAGGACCGACTTAAGCTTAGGTCGGGCGTGTCTCCCTACAGGCGGATTTTGGGCGAAAACTTGAACGTACTCAAAACACGCCCTCACACAGTCAAAACATGATTTGAAAAACTCGTCCCCAGACTAATTCTTTGACTACCCTTGAGTGCCCTGTAGAGGGACAGGACCGACTTGCGCCTGCAGGCGCTCCTAAAACAAGGCTAGGATCGGGATAAATCGCTCCAGAGCGTTCCGGAGCGCTCTCAGAGCGTTCCGGAACGCTCTGGAGCGGCCGCGCCGCCCAACACATCCTCCAAACCCGCCGATTCTCAGAGATTTCGAGTTATCCCGATCGGATTTTCGTCCCCGGACTAATTCTTTGACTACCCTTGAACATCCTGCAGAGGGACAGGACCGACTTCAGCCTGCAGGCGCTCCCCTCGCTCGCCGCCGCGTCGGGCGCCCCCTCCGGCCGCGCACGGAGCGGCTCGTGCCGTCGCCGGCCCCTGGGGCGCGCGGGGAGGGCTGCTCTCCGGTGCCGGGCGGCCTGCGGGGTCGGCCTTGCGGATGTCGGCGAGGATGTCGGCCTCTCCGCATCGCCCTCCTCCTCCTGCTCCTCCTGCTCGTGCTCCTGCTCCTTTCTCCTGCTCCTCCTCCTCCTCCTCCTCCTGCTCCTCCTCCTCCTCCTACTTTCTCCTCCTCCTCCTCCTCCTCCTTCTCCTGCTCCTCCTCCACCTCCTCCTCCTTCCTCCGCCGCCTCCTCCTCCACCCTCTGCTCCGCCTGCTCCTCCTGCTCCTCCTGCTCCTGCTCCTGCTCCTGCTCCTGCTCCTTCGCCTCCTCCTCCTCCTCCTCCTCCTCCTCCTCTCTCCTCCCTCTCTCCCTCTTCCAGGGTGGCACCTCACGTAGAAGAGGAACACAAACGCCACAAACGTAAGCTTTTGGCGCTCCGCGCGGATTCCTTAGATCCGCGCTGGAGCACCCACAGCGGCGCCTCTGGCGCCGGGGCTCCAGCACGGATCCAAGAGCATCCGCGCGGAGCGCCAAAAGTTTATGTTTGTGGCGTTTCTTCTCCTTCGACCACGGCCGCGTGATGAGACAAAGATCAGCGCGGATCTCGAACCCCCTCCGGCCGCAGCCCCCGACCCAGACCGAAGGGGAACGCACAGAAGCCTCAGATGGCCGCGCCCGGCCGCCCTCGCGGGCGGGCGCGTGCAGGGCGACGACCGCTGCGCTGTCGGGAGGAAGAGTCGGACGAGCGGTGTGGGCTCCACGGTGGATGGTTGGGGCAGCGCTGTTTTTTTTGACCGCCAGGCAGGGCGGTATAGAAATACTCCCCGCTCGTGGAACGCAGAATCGGTAAAGCTAGGTCTCGGCTGCACCAGATCGGGAGTTTCAGTCGCCAGCTGGTGGAAGTCCAGGAACTAGATCGGCCCGCTCACGCACCCCCCTGCCCGAAAACATCTTTCGGCGTGTGATTGCTTTCGCTCGCCCAGGGGAGGCCTAGGTTGACCGTGTGACGGTCGACTCGGCTGATGTTCAAAATGATCCAGGGTTACATCTATGGGCGAAGTTCTTGGCAGGATGAGGCCGGGGTCAGTCCGGGGTCAGTCTTCAGGCGGTCAGTCAATTCGGGGCCCGTCCACGGTCCGCCGGGGGTCAATCTGGGGTCATTCCTGGATCCATCTGCCGGGTCTGACTGGGATCAGTCTGGGGTCAATCCTGGGATCAGTCTGGGGGCAGTCTGGGGGCAGTCCAGGGCCGGTCGGGGGTCAGGGGTCCAGTCCGGGTTCAGTCCAGGGTCAGTCCAGGGCCACCGTCTCTCCAGCGGCGACACTCCCGTCCAAGGGGGCAGAAACGCCACCCCCATAATCAACAGCCCGACAAGCGAAGCAGTCTAGCAAATGAACCCCAGGAAGGAAGCGAACCAAGCAGGGCTGTTTAGTGGACGCCCAGGACCGGCTAGTGAACGCCAATTGTCAGGGTCTGGGCGGCTGTTCTTCCCTTGACCTCCTCCTCCTCCCGCGCTACCGGTCCTCCTGCTGCTGCTAACGGCTAAAAGAGACGCCGTGTACACCTTTCCTGCCCCTCCCACCCAGCAAGGACCTTGCAAGCAAGCAACAGCAACGGTCCTCCTCATCATCCTCCCACATGGCCGGTCCTCGTCATCGGCCACCCTCCCTCCTCAGCGTTCCCCTTCCTGCGGCTGCCGCTCCTCCGCTCCAGCTGCGTCCCTCCCCCCCCTGTTCCCTCCCTCGTTCCTCCTCTCCCCCTCCCTTCGTGCTCCGCCTCTGCCCGTGCTTTCTCCCTTCGCCTCCCCTCTGCCTCCTCCCCCCTGGCTCCTGCAGTCTTCCTCCTCGGCTCTCCTCCTCCCTCCTTTCCCTTCCTACGCGCCGCGCGACTGGCCGCGCGTGTGCTCTAAAAGCTTGCAACAGCTGCACGGATCGAGGGCGGGTGGCTCCCAAAAGATGTGGGTCCCGCCGCAGCGCAGCGCACACTCGGGGAAAGGACATGCCAGGGGGCTCCACGGGCGGAGGGCAGGAGGAGGAGGAGGAGGAGGAGGAGGAGGAGGAGGAGGGGGATCGCCGCCTCGATCTTGGCGTTCTCCATGTACCGCTTCACGTCGCGGATGATCTTCACGGCCACCTCTCGCCGCGCACGGTATACTCGGCGGCGCTCGCGCGCGCTCCCGCGCGCGTGGGGATAGCGCTCTTGCGGGGGCCCCTTGGGGCAAGCATGGGGGAGGGGGGGACGGAACAGACATGATGATTCGGAGGAGGGAGGCGGATGGAGCAGGAGGGCAGGTGGGGAGAAGGGAGTATGGAGAAGGGGGAGGGGGGATCCTCCAATTCCAACTCATCCGCCTCCTCCCCCTCCTCCTCATCCTCTCCTCCTCCTCTCCTCCTCCTCCTCCTTCTCCTCCTCCTTCGTCCTCCTCCTCATCCTCCTCTCCTCCTCCTCCTCCTCCTCCTCCTCCTCCTCCTCCTATGTTCTGAGCTGCGGACCCGTTTCCCGAGCGGAGCGGCCCTGTCCCCCTTCCCCTCCTCCTCCTTCTCCTCCTCCTCCTCTTCCTCCTCCTCCTCCTCCTCCCTCCCTCCCATCCTCTTCCTTCCACGGACCCAGGGGCTCCCAGAAGGGGCTGGCACCTGCGAGCGGGACCCCTGGGGCGGCCGGGATAGTCGATCCGATCGCACCCTCGCGCCAGGCACACCGCCGCCTTCTGCGAGGGGCCCACATGAATCATTACTTAACTACTTGTCAGGAGGAATAGAAGGAGGAGGAGGAGGAGGAGGAGGAGGAGGCGGAGGAGGAGGAGGAGGAGGAGGAGGAGGAGGAGGAGGAGGAGGAGGAGGAGGAGGAGGAGGAGGAGGAGGAGGAGGAGGAGAAGAAGAGGAAGCAAGGGCGGCCCGACAGGGGCAGGGAGAAGAAAGAAAAGGGGCGGCCAGGGGCGGGGGCGGCCGGGTCGGTGGTGATAATGGCAGTGGTGGTGGTCATGGCGCCGTCGCGCTGGCCGTGGTCGTGGTCGTAAGGCTAATCGGCGGTGGTCGCGGTGGTGAATGTGCCGGCGCTGGTCGTGGTCGCGGCGTCGTGGGTCGTGGGGGTCGTCGTGTTCAGAATCGTCGTCGTGGTGCTGGTGGTGGCGGCAGTGCTTTTTTCGTGCTGTTGGCGGTCGTGGTGGTCTGGGTTCGTGGCTGTTGTCGCGGCCGTTTGTGGTGGTCACTGCGCTGGCGGCGGTCGCGGTGGACCAAACGGAGGCGGGGGTCTGCTCGCCTAGCGCCCGAGTGCGCTCAGCAGCATTTCAGCACTACCCCTTTGGAGGGTTCTGCTGATCTGCCGCCAGAGGCTGCCCAGCAACTCGGAGTGCTCGCCGTCGTCTAGGCCGGCTCCGTAACTGCGGACGAAGCTGGCGGCTTCGCCGCTGGGCCGGCCCCGTCTCGCAGACGAGGGGGGCCACCTCGCCCCCGTGTGGGGGTTACTGCTCTTCTGTTCCCCCATCTGGGCGGCCGCCGAGCCGTCTCTGTCTGCCCGGGCACCCCTGCGGGGACCGTAGGGTGATTGTACGCAAGTGATTGCCCAGTCGACGTAGACGTGGCGTCCGTTGGCCGGGTCGTTGATGGAGAAGTCGGGGACGGCTTGCTGCAGCACCCCAGTGCGGGGGTGGCGGCGATCCCAGGCAGGGACGGCCTGCTCCGTGGGCGCCGCGAAGCCTGGGAGCTCCTTGTGCTTCGCGGAGTGCCAGTCGCGACAATTGTTGTGGCGCTGGTTGCGCGATGCGCCCATCTCGCACTTGACCGCGTGCCAGCCGTGCGGGTCGAGGGCCTTGTTGCAGAGGCTTCCATCCTCGCGGCGGTGCTGGCAACGGGAGCCCGGCGGGCAGACCGGGACGCAGTTCCCCCTTGTCGCATCACCAGGCAGAGCGCTAGACGGGGCGGGTGGGGTGGACGGACGTTGCGCCTGGAAACGTGTTGTTCTGAAGGTTGACGTTTCCGCCAAGCATCTCGATAGATGGCGAGTGGCTTGAAGATTCGCGGCGCACATTCGTATCCGAAGCCACCATCAATTACACCGACGAGAAGAGGCGGTTTTCAGTACGTGGCTCTCGCCTTTGAGTCGCACGCATCAGCCTTGGGAGGGGGAGGGGGCAAACCAGGAAGGGGAGAAAGAATGGGACGGGGAGGCTTTTCGGTCCATCGTGGGGCCATCGTGGGGAAATTTCGAAGTTTTCTTGGGCCGCTCGGGGCCCTCCTGGGGTTCTCTTGGGGCTCTCTTGGAGGCCCTGATCAACTCTGCCGGCAATTGCACGGATCGAACAGCGGGCGACTTCGAAATGTGAATCGCGCCTTCGCGCCGCGGGCATCCGTCGTAAAAACGCTTCCGCCACTTTTGCACGGAGGGAGGGAGGCCCCTTCTCGACTGTGGGGCTCCCCGTGCGCTCTTCCGTAGAGGGAAAAAGTCCCTCCCCCATAATAGCCTTCGGTCGGGCCTGTCCCCCTACAGGCGGATTTGGAAGGACACATAAAACATGCTCCACACATGCCCCCAACGTGCCCAAACATAGTCAGAAAATCGTCCCCATATTTTTGTTGTTAGAACTATTTTTGAATCTTCCTCCTGTAGAGGGACGGGCCCGACTTAAGAATAACCACCCCTGACGCGCGAAGCCGTCTACTGAACGCCCCCACTGAAGGAATCGAACAGGGCAGGGCTGCTTAGTGAACGCCCCAGGCCGTTTAGCAAACGCCTACTCCAGATTTTGTAATAAAGGAAGGGGGGTCTCATTTCGGGGGGGGGTCTCTTCCAGGCTACCTTGGAGGGCCTGGGGGGTCTGGGGACAACGTTTTGGAGGGTTCTCCCACGGGGGAGGTCTGAAATGGCTTGTCTTGGAGGGTCCAGACCCCCTCCCTTTTATTACGAAATCTGGAGTATTTTCCGGTCCGGGTGGTTTTTCCTTCCTCGACTCCAGCACGGCAGACCCTCCAACACCGCGCACCAGTTGCACACACGGGCGGAGGGGGCGGCTCCTTCCCAAAGCGAGGCCGTCGCTGGACGCTCCAAGGAAACGTTCGAGCCAGAAAGGCGGATGGCGCTTCCTTCTCAAAACGAGACTCTCCCAGAGGAGGAGGAGGAGGAGGAGGAGGAGGAGGAGGAGGAGGAGGAGGAGGAGGAGGAGGAGGAGGAGGAGGAGGCAGGAGCAGGAGCAGTAGAGGAGCAGGAGGAGGAGGAGGAGGAGGAGGAGGAGGAGGAGGAGGAGGACGGAGGAGGAGGAGGCGCGAACGGCACACCCGTGATGCGCCTGGGCGCCTTCCGCAGCAAAAAAGAAATGGATGCTTCCGCGCAGGGCCTCGTGGAGAGGGGAAGGGCTTTGGCTTGCAACCGGAGGGCGTGCTGCGCGATCCGCGCTCCCGGATGCGTCCCTCGGCGGCGTGCCGCCCGGGGGGGGGGAGGGGGGGAGGGGGCGTTGGAGGGGGCATGCCTTCTCCGAAGGCGGTGGGGCTTCGCAGAATCACTGTGGCCCTCGGGGGAGGAGCCGGTGTGTTTTTCTTTCCGGGAAAAGGCCCAACGAAAAGCTTGTCAGAAGGCGGTGGGGCTTCTCGGAATCACTCGGGCCTTCTGAAGGGCAGCTTCTATATCTATATATATATATATATACACATGTATATATATATAGAGAGAGAGAGAGAGAGAGAGAGAGAGAGAGAAAGAGAGAGAGAGAGAGAGTCAGCGAGAAAGAGAGACAAGAGAGAGAGAGAGAGAGAGACATATGTGTGTGTATATATATATATATATATATATCGATTGCTCGGACAAGGCCCAGGAAAAGCTTCTAGGAAGGCGGCGGGGCCCGCTGAGCCCTCCGAGGAGGCCCACCACCTCTGCCTTGCCCCCCCGGCCTGGGCCCGTCGCCGAGTCCCCGGTCCTTGCACCCCCCTGGCCCGCCTCCGTGACGTGCCCTGCCACGAGCTGCGGCAGCCTCTCCTGGCTTCCCTCGCCTCCCCTCCCCCCCCCGCCCCTCATGGGGGGAGGAGGAGAAGGAGGAGGAGGAGGAGGAGGAGGGGAGGAGGAGGAGGAGGAGGAGGAGGAGGAGGAGGAGGAGGAGGAGGGGAGGAGGAGGAGGAGGAGGAGGAGGAGGAGGAGGAGGAGGAGGAGGAGGAGGAGGAGGAGGGAGGAGGAGGAGAGGAGGACGGAGGAGGAGGAGGAGGAGGAGGAGGAAGGAGGAGGAGGAGGAGGAGGAGGAGGAGGAGGAGGAGGAGGAGGAGGAGGACGAGGAGGAGGAGGAGACGAAGGAGGAGGAGGAGGAGGAGGAGGAGGAGGAGGAGGAGGAGGAGGAGGAGGAGCAGGATGAGGAGGAGCAGGAGGAGGAGGAGGGAGGAGGAGGAGGAGGAGGAGGAGGAGGGAGAAGGGAGGAGGGAGGAGGGAGGAGGAAGGAGGAGGGATGAGGAGGAGGGAGCAGGAGGGAGGAGGACGAAGGTGGACGGAGGCGTTTTCGGAGGCTCTCTGACGTCTTCGCTGGTTCTAGGTCCTGCAGATTCTGTGGGGTCCAGGGGGCTGTCCTGAAGATGGCAAAGGAGAGGGTCCCTGATCCCCCGTCTTCACGACTATCCCAGCCTCTCCTATCCCTACCCTCTCCTCTTCTCTCTAGTATTGCGCGGATGCGAAGACAATCCCACCAGCCCTTTAGGGCGAAGGTGGCTTAGGGTGTTTCTTCTTCCACCCCCTTCTTCCCCTTCGGGGAAGGGTTTACCCCCTCCCCGGGCGGCGGCGGCGGCGGCGGCGGATTGGCCCCCAGTAGCTGGCCATCCAAAGACGACTGCTGCATATGCTGCGGCTCGGGCCAGGCTCGGGTGCTACGTATGTGTTGGGAGGGCGGGTGGGAGTGAGCGAGACGGCTTGCGGGCGGGGAGGGAGACTCTTGACCCCCTCCCCTACCCCCTCCCCTGGACCTGGACGGGGCGTTCCGCGAGTCGTCGGAGCATCCAAAACGGCCTCGGCGAAGAAGCCATACTCATTTGTTTCACTAGGGTTTTGGCCCCATTTTGGCCTCTCGGGGGGAAGCGCTAATTGAGGGACCCCCCTTCTCTGATCGATCTCCTCCGAGATGGCCCCACGAGCGCTCCCAAGGCTCCCAAGGATGCCCCAAGAGGGCCCCACGATGTGGCCAGGAGGCCCCAAGAGGCCCCCAAGATGCCCTCAGGATGCCCCCAAGGGGCTCCCACGAGACGCCCAAGAGGCCCCCCATAGGCACCCAAGACGCTCCAAGAGACCTCAGCGACAATATCACAATCATTGATGTTACAACAGGTTTTGGCCACATGTTGGCCTCCTGGGGGGGGGGCACTGCTTAAGATGACTCCAGGAGCGCCTGGGAGAGCCCAAGATGACCTCCAAGATGGCTCAAGATATCCCAAGATGTCTCAAGATGGCTCCCGCGATGCCCCAAGAGGCCCCAAGACCGCTCCAAGATAGCTCCAAGTGGCCAAAGAGCTCCCCCAGGAGCCCACGAACAGACCAACATCCTTCCAACACCTTAGGGACACCAATGTTCTTGGCTTTCTCGCCTTTTTGCTTCCGATGGCCATCCGAGGCCTCAAGATGGCTCCAAGATTGCCCAAAAGGGCTCAAAGAGCGCTCCCAAGGCTCCCAAGAGCGCTTGAAGAGGGCCCCAAGAGGCGCCCAGGACGCCCCAGGAGACCCCAACAGGCGCCCAAGAGGCCTCCAAGTGGCCCAAGAGACCCCCAAGAGGCCCCAAGAAGCTCTCCGAGGCACCCAAGACGCTCTAAGAGGCCTCCACTGGGGGACCCTTCCCCTGTATGCTGCCCTCTTCCCTGATCGAGGCAATTCCTCTGGGCATCGTTTCTGCATGGGCTGGTGGGGTTACTTTTTTGTTCGCGAGCGCAAACCGAAGGGCCGCGCGCCGTCCAAGCTGGTGGGGTTACTTTTTTTGATCTGCGGCCCCAAGGAAGGCTCCAGAGGGCGGGTCAATCGGGCTGACTGGGGCACAGAGCCAGATAGCTGGTGGGGTTACGCGAAGCGTCTATTTTTTTTTCTTTCTTTTTTTGTTTTGTTGTTTTGTTTTTTTGTACACAAAACCGCATGGCATGGTCCGTTGGGCTGCGCACATTAGGCGTGCACGGGCTGCACAAGGCTAATTGATAACGAGAAGAAAGATCTGCTGCCATTGGAACGGGCGTGCGACAGAACACGTAATACCGAGTTTTCCTCACATGTGTATTGAACGGCACCTGGAATCTAGACGGCGTATTTCAAAGCATTTTGTCTGCCTGCGTGTGTGTGTGGGCACCTGTAATCTCGATGAACCCTCCATCGCTTCATCGGGACAACACGATACGTGATGCTATCGATACCCCATACGTCTTCTGCCCGTCATCCCTCTTCTCCTCTGCTGCTTCATGCAACGACCGCGAGACATGGATACATCTGCATGCGCATATTTCGCATCCCTGTGCGCAGCCGTGGCCAACGGCACGCGTGGAGACCACCGGTCCGGGGTGGGCAAGGCCGCACATCTCCGAATCACAGTTCGCCCTCCTCCTCCTCCTCCTTTTTTGACGTTGCTCAGGCTTCATGCTAGAGCACGCAGAGTTCTGCCTTCTTCTCCTCCTCCCCTTTTTCGACGTTGCTCAGACTCCATGCTAGAGCACGCAGCGTTCTGCCTCCTCCTCCTCCTCCTCCTGTTGGTCCTTCTCCTTCTTCGTAGGGTGGGCGTAACGAAGCCTTTGTCGACGGGGCGCCATGCCGTACTGGGGGGCTCGGTGCCCAGTCTCGGGGTGGCGTGTCGCAGGTGGGTGCAGCTCTGCCCCTCTGGCATGGCCTTCAAGGCTCCAGGAGGTTCCTTCTCCTCCTCGGCCCTCCCTAGAAGGAAGAGAAGAAACAAAAAGAAACAAGATGCAATAGTTCATCCTGTGACGCATGGCGCGTGGCAGCCACGTGCTGTGCGACGTGCGCATCCCGCGCGAACGATTGCACGAAGTGTTGCGTACATTTTTGGGACCCCCTTTGCAACGGACCCCGCTAGCCCGCGAGATTTCTTGGACCTGCGCTGGGACCCCCTGGCGGCGCCTCCGGCGCTGCCCCTGGCGCGCGGAGCGCGCCAGGGAGGGGGCTCCAGCGCAGATCCAAGAAATCCGCGCGGAGCTCCGAAAATTCATGCTTAATTGCACTGAAACCTGATAGTAACGATGTGCGATAAGGATGCAAGCCCCATGGACGTCCGTGTTGAAGCATCTTCGAGCGCGGCGGGCCATCGAAAGTAGTCAACAATGGGCCAACGAGGCACGGATGCAAGGATACCCTTGGGAAGGCTACCTATCCTTACCATCGGTTTCGACTGCATGCACTTGTTTTCTCCTCGATTCTCCTCCCCAGCCTTCTTCCCTCAGCCTCCCCTCTCCTCGGCCTCGCCCGCCTCCCTTCCCGCCCCCCCCCCCCCCACCACCCCGCCCGCCTCCACAGCTGCTCCCTGCCAAGGCCTCGACCGCCTCTGCCTCCTGCCTCGCGCTCCCGCCCCCCGCCCCTCTCCAGCACCCGGCAAGGCTCGCCACGGGGGGGAAACGGTTCCCGCGGGAAACGGGTCCTTTCTTTTTTGGTGATACCAAACAACTGCGGGCTCTCGGAGCCCCCCCCGGGCCGGGGGAGTGTCGGAAAGCGGGGCAGGCCGAAGACCTCGTCCCGGGGGAAGGCACCGGGGTCCAGGACGCCCCGTCTCCCTCGAGACCCGTGCCCCCCCCCCCCCCCATGCTGGATGCCCCCCCCGCCCCCCCATTCCGATGTGCTGACACTCCTTGGCATGGCAGGGGGTCGGCAGGATCGTCACGCGAAGGCAGCTGCGCGTGCACGCGCATGTCCAGCGCAGGGGGGCCCGGCGCAGCCCGGCGCAGACCCGGGAGATGCGTGCGGACCTCCAAGAGATTCTGCTCTGTTCTTCCCAAGTGGCCGTGGGGAACAGGTCGTCGGCGTTGTCCGTAGCACTCAGAGTGATTGATTCGTGCGCAAGGGGGGGAACCGCCGATCGATGTCGTTAGAACCACGACACATCAATTCATCAGATGGGTTCGTGTTGCACTTCTCTTGGGCTCTCATTGGGGCCCGATTGGGGTGCTGCTGAAATCCTCCTCGGATCTTGGTGGGATCCCTTGCTGAGGGGTTCGGGGGCGGGATGCCACTTCCATGGCCGAGAGGCGAAACACTTTCACCGTAGACGGGGGGATCGATAATTGATTCCCAGAGATATTCAGGAGACTGGAGGAACGAGGAAGGAATTGAGGACGGAGGGTTGCACAAGGAGGAGGGCTGAGGAGGGTTGAGGAGCTCTTTGGAGTTCTTTGGCCAATCCAGCGGACCAAGGCATACGCCCATAAGACGACGCGCAACCACCTGACCTCGGAGCCGTGGCCCCTAATGCAGATGGCCCCGCGACGCCTGAATGAGGAGGAGGGGGAGGAGGAGGGAGGAGGAGGAGGAGGAGGAGGAGGAGGGAGGAGGGAGGAGAGGAAGGAGGAGGAGGAGGAGGAGGAGGAGGAGGAGGAGGAGGAGGAGGAGGAGGAGGAGGAGGAGGAGGAGGAGGAGGAGAGGAGGAGAGAGGAGGAGGAGGAGGAGGGGGCGGAGGAGGCGGGCGAGGCGGCGCGCGGAGGCGGCGCGCGGAGGCGGCGCGCGGAGGCCTCTCGCCCGCCGTCGTGCCGGTCCCGCGCGAGAACCACGCGCCCGAAGGTGCCGTCACCTCGCCGCCCCGTCCCGGGGGCCCCGCCCCGACCCGCCGACGTCACTGGCCCCTTCCATGTCCTCCTCGCCCTCCTCCCTCCTCCACCTCCTTCCTTCTCCTCCTCCTCCTCCTACTCCTCCCTCTTCCCTCCTCCTCCCTCCTCCCTTGTCCTCCTCCGCCGCCTCATTCTCCTCCTCCCTCCCTCCCTCCTCCTCCTTCTTCCCTCCTCCTCTCTCTCCTCCTCCTCATCCTCCCTCCTCCTCCAACCCTCCTCTTCCTCCCCCTTTCCCCTCCTTCACCTCCTCCTCCTCCTCCTCCTCCTCCTTCTCCCTCCAGGATATGCAACTACGCTGTGCACCAGTCAAACCGCATAGGATCGCCAACATATCGGAATCGACTCGGATTGGATCGGCCTGAATCGATATCGCATAGGAGCGATCGGATCGAAATGGACCCTGGATTCGAGGTTACAGGGCCTGGCTACGGTGTCATCACGCCGGATGAGCCCAACTGGAGCCCAATATTAAGCCCGATTGAAGCTGACGAAACGGGATCTATCGGATTTAAGCTGAACTTGGTTGGTTCCCGACCATGGATCTGCCAACGCCGATGCTGAACAAAAACATTATGAATTTCATCCTAACTTGTGCGCCATGAATCGGGGAACGAACAATGACATAAACATAAAAACTCGAAGCTCCGCGCGGAACTCTGAGTTTTTACGTGTACGTCATTGTTCGTTCCCCAAGTGAAGCAAAACCACGGTGGAAGGCTTTTGTCTATTCTTCGGCCACTGGGGGGGCCCATTGCCAGGCCCCAAGGCCGTCAGAAAACGGCTCGGGATGAGAAGCCAGTCCCCGGAGAAAGGGTTCGGGCCTCTGGGGTGCCGCGCTGCGAACAAGAATCACGACGTCGGATGTCCGGGTACTCTGGGCAACGCCCGCGAAAGCTCGAGCGAGTCCGCCTCAGTCTTCGGGGCCAAGCGCGAAGTGGGCCGTCAGGCCGGGAGGACGATGCGTTCGGGCTCCCGTTTCAGTTTCTCGGCGGCGAGCCCACAAGGGAAGTGAGAGGGGGGGGTGTTCTCAGAAGGCTCGGAATGCCTCCGCGCGGAACGCTGGAGAAAGGCCTCGGTAGGCTGGTCCACGTTAGCAAGCATCCCCTGGGCCTAGTAAGAACGACCGAGGGCTACTACTGAGCTATTTCAAGTGACCGCTGAGCCGAATTAGCTAGGACAGAACCCATAATCAATCCCGATTTAACCATATTCAACGGGACAAAGCAGATCTATTCGAGATAATGGCAGGTTCGGACTGCTGTCGACCACAGATCTACCAGCGCTGATTCTGAATACTACCTCCCAGGAATTTCATCCGAATCAACTGATGACATGAGCGAGCTAGCCTAACAACATTCAACCTTAGACATGCGGTACGCATCGCTCTGATCCCGTAGTCCCGATACACTCTTGCAGCCCCGCGAGATCTGAACAGCAGCGCTTCATTTCGCGAGCTTTTGCAATCAGGTGGACTCCCCACTCCTCCTCCTCCTCCTCCTCCTCCTCCTCCTCCTCCTCCTCTTCCTCCTCCTCCTCCTCCTCCTCCTCCTCCTCCTCCTCCTCCTACAAAAAAGAGCCGCATGTCTTCCAGTTCCCAGGCTCCAGATATCCAGGATACTTTTCGACCCATCGACCTCCCCCATCCCCCAGACCCAATCAACTTGAGTGGCAAAGGGCGGCGGGCCTGGCGAATCGCATGGGGAAAGGGAAACAAACCAGATGGCATCCGTGATGAGCGGTTACAAGCCTGCCCGCGGACCCTTCGTGGGGGATGCCGATGCACGTAAGGCCCGAGCGCCTGTAAGCGCGAGCGGCCCCCTACAAAGTGACCACAACAACGCTGCACTACATTTTGAACAGCCACGCCGCTGTAGCCGATGCGAAGTAGCTCCAAGCTCGGCCCGACCCCTCCTGCCTCCTCCTCCGTCAGTGGCCATTGTGGCTCAATATGCTGTCTTCCGCTGGGGGATAATGTGGATAGCTCTGATCCGAAGCTTTCTTTCGTGTCTCCTCCTGGGTGGCCCCAAGTGCGGAACTTCCCATTCACGTGCAGAGCCGTTGCTGGATGGCGCCTTCAGCTGGACGGAAAGGTCGCGCTTCGTGCACCGTGCGCGCAGCGAACAGGAGCTGGGCCTGGGATCGGGAGCTCGAGGCGCAGAAAGGGGCAGTGCCAGTGCAGCCAACACTGCATGGTGCCTAAAGCGGAGGAGCTGAAGCTGCAGGCGTCCCTGGCATGCGGCGCCCGGGTCCAAGCAGCGCGGCTGGGCGCGGGGGGTCGTGAAGGAGTGCCGTTGCCGGGGTGGCGGGCCAAAGCGGGAGTTCGCCTCGCGCTGCAGACCCCTCAAGGTCCAGCTTCGGGGGCCCCCTCGCGAAGCAGCTGGGCCGAACGCGTCGGCGTCACAGCTGGCCACGAGGGAGCTGCACCAGCAGGCTGCTGCAGCGGCAGTGCCGCCGCCCCCGAAGCCCAATGCTCTCGCCTGCGCGTCTCCAGCGAGCTTACGCAGCGGCGGTCGAGGCGGAGAAGGCCGTCGACGGGGCCGGCAGGGGGCGCAGCGGGGCGAAGGAGAGGGTGGCCAGCCTGGAGAAGGCAATTGGCCTCCCGTACAGCCCAAGAGGCGCCCCAGGGTGGCCCGACGACGGCCCGGAGTGGCCTCCGAGGCGGCCTCCGAAGGCGTCAGATGGGCCAAGGGCCAACAAGAACCCAACAACGGCCCAAGAGGCCTCCAAGAAGCCCCCAGAGGCCCCTCACAGGCCCCGCGTTGACCTTGCAGGAGCCCTCGCGAGACCCCCAGGCAGTCCCCAGGAGCTCCAAGAGGGCCCCACCATGCCTCCTCCTTGTACAATGGATCAGCACTTACTCAATCCTTCTCCTCTGACCCTGTCCAGAGGATGCCCCGCCCTCTCCGCGTGCTTTCCAGAACACGCTTCACTTGAACACGCACAGACACACACACACACACAAACACACACACACACACACACACACACACACACACACACACACACACACACACACACACACACACACACACACACA
>CAUYUJ010019277.1:22819-45319 GCA_963575745.1 Prorocentrum cordatum
ACACACACCACACACCACACACACAACACACACACACACACACACACACACACACACACACACACACACACACACACACACACACACACACACACACACACACACACACACACACACACACACACACACTGGCTCACACGATACTTCCAACGTGTGCCTTGCACATGGCTTTGGCCGAGGACGCGCCCGAGGGGCCGAGTGGGGCAGCGAGTCAGGGGGCCTCTCCGGCGGAGGCGAGGAAAGGAGGCACAGCGGGCTCGCGGGGCACACGGCCGTCGGGCCAGCGCAGGGGAGCGCCGCACCAGCATCGCGAGGGGGGCCCTCCCGGCCACGGCGGGCCGCGGCAACCGGGACGTCTTCGAGATCTCACACCGGTGCTCTGGCTGCAGCGCTGGCCTCACTTCTGGGTCGGCGCGTTGCTCCCCGTCGTTCCGAACGGCGCCCTCGCCCCGGCGCGGGCCACGCTCTTCTGGATCCGGAGGCCTCCTCGTCGTTGTCACCCCCCTTCCTTTCCTCTCCCCCGCCTTCCCCTGCTCCTCCTGCTCCCTGCGCTCCTTCTGCTACTGCTGCTGCAGCTCCTCCTCGTCCTCCTCCCTCCTCCTCCTCCTCCTCTCTCCTCCTCCTCCTCCTCCTCCTCTCCTCCCCCTCCTCCTCCTCCTCCTCCTCCTCCTCCTCCCCCTGCTCATCAGGCACACTTTCCTCCAGTGCACGCAGCTTCAACTGTCAACATTTCGCAAACCAAGATCTGGAGTTCAGTGGGGAGATCGAGGTCCACTAGGGCACCCATCGGCGGATAGAGAAGACTTCTGCGGAATGGAAAAGGAAGGCTGGGAGAGATAGGATGCCAGATTTGGCGCGTGTTCCCCCCACTGTATTTCACAAAGGCTGGTGGAACACATAGTAAGATAGTTTGGCAGGCATTGGCCCAACGTCTTGCCACGTAGGCGATTCCACACGGGGAACGTGCGGCATTGGTTCGGCGTGTGCGTTTCGGTACAACTTGTCCTAGTTAGGCGACCCGTAAGAACATAACATAATAGTCCAAGTGAGTAGAGTTATGGTAGTCAAGCTGAGTCGACAAACGCAGCACCAACATCGACGCGAATGCAATCGCAACTCGGACGCCCCACGTCTCCTTACCATCCAGCTGAGTGCCTCATAGGTGTATGCGCACTATCAAACAAGGACTATTATGTAGTATGTGTATGTATAAATCGATACATCGGTGTCAACATACATACACGATTACATCTGGATGCGTAGGTGTAGGTGTATGTGTACATGTGTATGCATGTCTATAACGGATACAACGCAAGTGCGATGAGCAGGGGCAGCCGCCAGGCACATGTCGTGCTAGACCCCCTCCCACCGAGCAAGGCCGTGAGTTGATATCTATGGTTCAGCACCATACCCTGCGATTCACAGCACAGGCAGCTGATCAATGGGGTAACGAGACAGTCACACCAATCACAGTGGACGGCAAGACTGGACAAACGTTCATGGCAACACGATGGAGTAGCCCCGCGGCATCCCATGTGGTGCGTGAGTGAAGCACAGAGAGCCAGATGACGAAGCGAGCCGATGGCAATTCCTGGGGGATAACGTTGCACGAGGAGGGCGGAATAGACGAAGGAGAGCAGCGATAGATCAGGGGGGAGCCAGGAGACCCGACGCCGCAAGTCTGTTCGGGAATGGGGAATGGGCCGTCGGACCTCTCGACACCGTCCGCGCGGAAGATGCTCCTCCGCTGCAGATCGTTCGGTGCGTCCTATGGGTGCAGATGGTTTGGAGTACGAGCTCGTCCAAGGCATCCTTCGTCCCCTAGGGGGCGATTTCCTCCCCCCTCTGGGGTGCCCCCCCTCCTTCCCCTTCCCCCCCAAACCTCCCCCCCGTTCAGCGCAACCCGCTCCCCTGCAGGCACACCACCGTCGGCGTTGGAGATCCCACGCGCAAGGATGCAACCGGCACCTGTCGCTTGGCCGACACTTCAGGGGGGACACAGCACGCCTCACCGACAATTTTAGCACCGAGCGCTGAATCACTTACTGCATGCATTGATGGACTGCGGGCCATTACTCTGACGAGACGATATGTTTTCTAGCGGCTATTGCTTCTGTGTAACTCACTCTGGCAGTCCCAGCGCCGCCTGGACTGCCAACAAGTCTGACGAGCAAAGTGCACTGTACCCCGACTGGCAAGCGTGCACGGCAGACACAGACTGCTACACTCCCCGTGAGTAAGGGTGGCACGAGGGCGGGTGATGAAGAAAAAGCGAGGCTTGAGCACAAACGGTTGCGCGTACAGCGCTGCAAGAGAACTGGCAAGCTGAGACGGTATCCGTTTAGGTGGACATGGAGGGGTAATCAGGGCCCGACACTCGAAAAAACCTCAGCACGTCATTATCGTGCTACGCACACCCATGACGAGACGATATGTTTTCTAGCGGCTATTGCTTCTGTGTAACTCACTCTGGCGGTCCCAGCGCCGCCTGGACTGCCAACAAGTCTGACGAGCAAAGTGCACTGTACCCCGACTGGCAAGCGTGCACGGCAGACACAGACTGCTACACTCCCCGATTCTGTCCCAAAGCTGGCGTGGGCCAGTTCACACATTAAGATAGAGGGACCTTATGGGGGCTAAAAGGGCAGCCGCGAGCGAGCGAGCGAAAGCGACGGGCATTTCAAAAATTTTTAAACACAGAGGGCCTGGGTGCCTTCTGGTTAGAGGTCGCTGGATCCGCAGCCCGTCAAGATCGCGAGATGAGATTCCTGCACACAGAATTACCCACGGGAGACGGTGACGACTACCGAAGGCACTGAGCGTGTTATCTACTCGAGTGGTAGCGCAGGCAGCGAGCTTGTGCAGGAGTGGCCTCAGCACGGCTGAGGTGTCATAATGCAAGATCAGGCAAGGAACAAAAGATCTGGCGGCCGCTCGCATGACTCGTTGGACGTGCGACGTGTGACGAGGGTTGAAACCCGACTCAACCAAGACGCCTAGGAGACGCTCACGCTGTAGATCCCCCACTAAGGATCTGGCGAGCAAAGCGTCGGGACGCTCGTCGTACAAGCATCTGACTTTAAAACCTGACGCTCGAAGCGGCCGGCCTATCTCCCGACAGTGTGGTCCCCAGACGCATATCCAGCGTGACACGACGCCGCGGCTTACGGGAAAACGGGCACGGCCTGCCCGTCCAAAAGCACTCCCACGAGCCGAGCCTCGCACTGCTTCGCGTGTGCCTTGAAACTCTCGCTCAGCCTCTCCCAGGTCTTGCTCAACAACGCGTGCTTCTCGTACCGCTGAAGGCTCTTGTCTGTCTTCCACCCGCCGCGACGCTTGATGGCTGCCATGTCTCGTAGCCCGTGGAGGCGGTCGTGGGAGGCTCCTGAGTGCCGAGCCTGGTATGGTACCACATCGATCTTGAGACGGTTTGTCACGGCCTTGAACGAGCGGGCCAGCTCGGGGTAACTGAAACGCCAGAGACACTCCCCCGCCGTCCGCGACTTGAGGGCCTCCAGCAGTGGGTGGAGCGACTTCCAGAAAGAGTGGTCCAGCATGCAGCTCTGGTCGAACTCGTTCACCTTGTTGGCCACTCCCCCCTCGTACGGGTTCAGCGTTACTCCCCACAGGCCCGTCACGGAGTTCGGGGCTATGAGGTCGTCGGGACGCATGGCCAGCAAGCTCCCAGGCCTGCAGTACGTGCTCCACATCACGAGCACCGCCAGACCCATCTCGAGCTTGCCGTCCTGAACCAGCCCGTTGATGATGGCTGCCCAGACTGCGAAAGCCTGAGGCACGCGAGCCCGAGGCGGAACCACGTTCACCCAGCCCTTGAGCGCCCGCCAGCTGCGAGGCAGGCCCTGGCGCCCGACCTTGCCGAACTGCGGCATCACGTGCATCGCCGAGGCAATGACCTTCATTCCTTTGGACGGGGCCTCCCCCTTCAGCCACAGCTCCTCGAAGTACATCACCAGCAGCTCGTCCAAGCGACTGGTGTCCACATCCTGAATCCGGTCCACCTCGGCCCACTCCGCGAACGATGTGAGCTCTTTCACGTACGACCTCTCGGTGCGGGCCCTCACGGCGCGCTGCTCCAGCACGCTGAGCCCGTGCAGCTGCTTGTCCCTCTCCATTACCTCCTGCAGCCACCTCTCCAGACGTCGCTTGCCGCGACGCTCGAGTCGGCGGGCCCGATCGGCGCGCTCGTCCTGCGCGTCGGACTCGCTCGAAGTGGAGTCGGACGGCGCGCCGCGCTTCTGGGCCGAGCCGCTGGTGTCTGGCCTTAGGATGCCGTGGTAGTCGGCCGTCTGATCGGCCAGGCGCGGTGGGGCTGCAGGGACTCCCGCGCCCAGCAGCGTCCCGCGACCTCCACGACCCTTGACCAGGCCGCGGCTCCGGCCCGCTGCGACCGCCGCGCGGCTGCGGGTCAGCGTCCGCTCGCGCCGCTTCGACGCGGCGGGTGCTCTCGGCGTCGGCCAGTCCGCCGCGGCTCGCGCCAGCGTCCGAACTCTTCGAGGCCGACCCGAGTCGCCCATGAGCAGCGGACGAAGAAGGATCTGGGAAACAATCAGAAAGACGTATGCAGCGCTTTTCATGGATGCTAGACGCTTCTTGAGCCAAAGCGCCTGCCGACGGGTGACAGGGCGGATGCACTTGCTTCCGACCAGACTCAAACTGAGGTAAGAGATCGGCAAGCCTCAAGACTCTGGAACGCTCGGGGGCTCGACCATGAGGCCAAAGACATTCATATAGCTTCAAAGGACGTCGATGGGGTGCGATATGAGGTCTGTGGTCTCGCTCCTTTTCCCCCTCCATGTCACTTGTTAAACTTCGTGCTCTCAAAAAACTACGCTGATGACCCCCCTTGCTCGACACGGGGGGCGCAGGAAAAGAAACCTCACCAGGACTCTCACGAGGTCCTTTCGCGGTCCCCTGGGACGGCGGGTGTGAGAAAAGCCGAGAGGGCCAGTCCGCGGGGTTTCGCTCCGAGGGGATCCATCTTACCGTGAGACGGACGTTCCTGGCGAGGCAAAGACACGCAAGCTTCCTAAGGATCAACAAAAGCTTGTAGTTTCTGGTGCGGTATCTGTCACAACAAAGTACAAGCGCGAGATTATCACAGAACAGGAGCTGTCTGAGATTGCGACCAGGGCGAGAGAGAAGGATGCGCTCGGCGCCAATGAGCAAGGCGCGGGCTTCGAGCAGCAGAATGTTTTCCTCAAAGGCAAAAGGCCACCCTCCGCACACGTACCAAGCATCCTCGGCCAGATCGGAGGCCGATATCTCCTCGAACTCGCCAGAGGCCTCGAGTCCCTGGGCCCCCACGGCACCAAGGGCCTCGAGACTATCACGGTGCAACAGCGGGCACGAGCCAAGCAAAGCGGCGTCACGGGCACGGACGTGCCCAGGATGTCTGAAACGCTCACGCTCACGCACTCGGCCATAGCGGGAGGTAGTGCTGGACCCCAGCGCGCGTAGGCACACGCCGAAGCCCTCCTCGCAGGCGTCCGTGGCGCAAGCAATGCCGTTCCAGTCCAACTCCCACGACGCCACCAGCATGATCATAAGGCCCAGGAAGCACTTCAGCTCCTGCCGAACGCTCGCCCAGAGCTCCACGGGCACATGGTAGTTGCTCTGTATGAAGCTGTAGACGGCGCTGAAGCACGTGAGTGTCTCCCGGCGTATCAGTCCCGCGAAGGTGCAGTGGCCGACCACGATCTCCACGGCCCGACCACTCACGAGCCTACGGCGAAGCAGACCGCGTATCCCTTGCCGAAGCCGCCAGAAACGCTTACAGCTAAGGCGGGTGTGGCGGCGGTTGGCGTCCAGCACCACCCCCAGGGCTTCGATCTCCCCCTCCGTGATCTCCAGCTCGTGAGTCTTGAGCCCGCGGGACTCGAAGCTGCTCACCAGGCGCTCCATGGTCTCCTCGACTATCTTTCGCCCACCACCGAACACGCCCACGTTGTCCACGTACACGTAGTGCCGAATCTGAGCCCCCCCTCGGAGGCAGCGAAGCAGCAAAGGGCGCCCGTGATCCACCAAGAGCTCACACCTGTCGATCACCGCGGCGGTGGCCTCCTCGTCGATGTCCTGGGCGAAGAAGAGCGACCAGGTGAAGCCCATGGGCAGCGCGGTCGCCAGCGGCACCACCTCTGAGCCAGGCTCCACCTCGACACCCTGCACGCGATGTATCCCGATCTCCGATGCCAGCACCGACGGAAGCCCAAAGTACTCGCACAGGTGGTCGGGCATCTTCATGCGGTGGAAGGCGTCGGACACGTCCGCGGTCCCGACAGCCAGCTGTGACGCCCCCTCCAGGTCCCCCTCGACCTCGATGTTACCGAGGCCCTCAGCAGTCAGGAGGCTCACGTGAGGGGGGGGTCGGAAATGTGCGTTCGTCCTGCGGGCATCCAGTATCATCCTGAGCTGCCCCGACTTCTTCTTCACGAAAAACAGCCCGACCTTCTCGCGACAGCACGACGAGAACTTCACAAGCCCCCTGCTGTGCAGATCCTTCAAAAAGCGAACATATCTCCTCCGATTCCGCGTCAGGGCGGGATCAACGTAGTAAGGAATTTCATGCAACTGAGCCTCAGTTAATTGTTCATCGGCAGCCAGGCGCATTCGCTCTCCCTCCCCCTCCAGAAAGTACCGACCTCGGGCGCCGACGAGCTCCTCGATCATCTTGCAATCGTTCGTGTCCGAGGGCAGCGACACCAGGTCATGCCTGAAAGGGGCCAGAGCCGTTGAGGAGGGGTCGGCGTCGGTGTAACCGCCGCCCCTCCCTCGGAGCAGCTCCATCAAAGCCGCCTCCGTGGTGAGATGCCGAGCCTTCTCGCTACTGGGCTGCTGGAGCTGGGCCAGCCCCTCCAAGTAACGTCTCGTAGAGTCCGCCATCTCCGACGCCAGGCCGAAAGTCGACTCGATGTCGCCCTCCGTGTCGTTGATGCGGTGCCCGCTCATCCAATTAAGTGCATCGGTAGCCTCTGCCACCAGCGTGGGTAGGACCTCACGCGCGCGATCCTTCCGCCGTTGCTTCTTGGACCGCCCGACCCTACAAACTGGGTCGACATGCAAGGGTGGAAGCGGAAAGAGCCGCCGCCTCCCTGGGGCCGCCTGGCACGGCCCGTCCCCGACACTCAGCAGGCCGCGACGTGGGGACTTCTCGTCGCGGCCCGTCTCCATCATCATGGCTTCTCCGCGGGCACACCACGCCCTCCACGTGCTGTCCCGCGTCCTTCTGCGCGCCCACGGCCTCGACCGCGACCGCGGCCGCCGACGGCGTCCCCTCCTATCTGGTCCTCTACCTCCTCGGGTATGACGCCGCCGCTCAAGGCCTTGGTCCTGGTCACGTAGTTGTCGTGCTCGTCCTTGTAGCGGCGGATCCCCCACGAGCGAAGCCCAGGGTCCACCGCCTCGAGGCCTGACCCCACGCCCTCGTACACGTTCGCAAGCTTCCAGTTGGGCGCGGCCTGGCCACTGTAGGCATCGATGATCGCGACCACTCGGCGCCCGAGGCGCTCGGCCCCCGCCAGCGAAGGCAGGTTCACCTGGTCGTGGGTCGCGAAAAGGTGCAGCGCCTTCACGAGAGCCTGGAGCTCGTGCGTCACCCTGTCCGTCTTCCCGATGTTGTTGTCCCTCAGGAAATCCACCAACCACTTCTCCAGATCCCCGTGGCGACGCTCGGCGTGCAGCAGAAGGTGTGAGAGACAGCACGGCCCGTCGATGTCGTGGCAGTCCAGCGGCTCCTGCGTCATCTCGGCGGTGAACTTCCTGAAGCTCTTATACCGCCGTCCCTGCTCATCGTAGTCCACCCAGAGCGTGCGTCCGTCGTCTTCGTCGCCACTGGGCTCGCCGACCTGAGCCCTCTCGTCCTTCTCCCGCAGCTCTCCTACGCCCTTCGGGTCCTTGGTCCCCGTGCCTGGCGGGTTGGGAGGCGCCGACCGATCGCCGACCGAGACGCTCCCAGGGCCCAGGCGCTCCGACTCCTTCTGGGCAGCCGCCAGCCCGCGCTTCTTGAAGGCCTCGATCTCAGAGGGTCTCATCAAAATCACCTTCAAGAAATCGTCCTTCACGTGGGCGAAACCGACGCCCTCGCTGTGGGTGATGTCCCCCTGCCGCAGCTCGATTGTGTCCCCGTAGCGGTAGTCGTCGTTCCCCATCTCGGCGATCACCCAGCTCTGACCCTCGGGCGGCGCCATCGGCGGGGTTCGAGTCCCGTCCACAGCGACGACCGCCACGTCCTCGGAAGGCACGCCATGGGCGGACGCTCGCAGAGGCAGGCGTCGGGTGGGCACGATCACACCTTCGGCCGACAGCATCCGCGGCACGGCGGGCGGCGCGAATCCCAGCTCCTCGTAGGTCGCCAGGCTCGACGATAGCTCCCGCCGTATGGCCTGTGTGGACGGGTAGTCCTCGGGGTCGAACTTGTAGAAGTGCCCGCGCAGGGGTCGAGGCACCTCAGCGCCGTCGTTCATAAGCACGAACTGCTCGACATCCATGTTCCCCTCGCTGTACTGCTCCTCATAGATCATGAGATCGGGCGTCATGCTGCGCCAGATCGTGCTCTGTCCTGCGCCGCTGGCACCGACGGGCCCAAGCAGAACCCGCTCGTGATACAGGTCCTCGCCCGCCTCCGCGTACTTCAGCCCGACCGACCGCCCTGGGATCAGCTCACGCGCGAACTCCGCGGCCGAGAAGGGCCGGCCGCGCTGGTCCAGGAACCGCCCCACGGGCAGCCTCGCCATCGCCTCGACGCAGCAGGCGCCCGCCCAGCTGCCCGATGAGCGCCGACGCCAGGTGCCCCGCGATCACGCCCGCCCAAGTGGGCCCCGACTCCGCCTCCGCGGGGCAGGGCTCGCACGGGGCGCAGGGGCCCCCGGCCGCCAGCGGCGGCGGGCACTCGGCCACCGCCTGAGCGCTCGCCGAGAGGTTCTCGGCGGCGTCCTGCAGGCGCTCAAGCACCTGCGCGCGGCCGAGCTGCTCGCCGACCTCGCGGCTCCGCTGCTCCAGCGTCGCGAGCAGCCACAGCGCCACCAGGGCGGCGCGCATCGCAAGCCTATGATGAAGAAAAAGCGAGGCTTGAGCACAAACGGTTGCGCGTACAGCGCTGCAAGAGAACTGGCAAGCTGAGACGGTATCCGTTTAGGTGGACATGGAGGGGTAATCAGGGCCCGACACTCGAAAAAACCTCAGCACGTCATTATCGTGCTACGCACACCCATTCCCGGCTCTCGCTCGGAATCAGAAGCGGCGCCTGGTCCTCAGCAAGGCGTGGATACGATCAACTCCGCGGGGCGCTGGGGTCCGACCGTGACCCTGCCCCGACGAGATCGCGTCCGCGGCGAGGCAAAGGGCGCGAGGCAGCTTAGCAGCGCGCGGCCCTCCTCCTTCCAGCTGAAGTGGACGATCTCGTCCTGCCGCGGCCAGCGCTCAAGCCCCTCTCTCTCCTCCGCTGGAGGGGTGTGGGGGGGGGAGCCTTGTAGCCGTGTCGCCCTTCTGGGGGACGAGGGGGGGTTGGGGAGAGGGAGGATGAGGGGAGACGGAGGGCAACGCCGAGGGAGGTGTAGGACGAGAGGGAGGGGGAGCGGGCGGGGCTGGGAATGATGGGCGAGGGGCGATGGGGAAGCAGGAGGATCAGTAGCAAGTTGTGGGCATCATCAAGAGAAGCCCACCGCCGCGGCTGGGCAGTGAGCGCCGCGCGTGAAACTGAGCGCAGCTTGTCTCTCTGGGGGATGTTGGCCTGACCAGGTCAACGCTTGCCAAGCACATCGTATGTATATTTTCACGACTTGCCACAAATTCGCTGCGCCGTCGCGCTTCGCCGTAGAATGCTGCGTGCTCGCCCCTGGCGGCCGCCAGACGTCTGGGTCGGGCGGCCACTGACGTCAGGAGGACGCAATCCTGACGTGGCAGAGTCAGGATGACGCCATCCTGACGCGGCCCTGACTCCTCGAGACGCGGCGAGGGGCCGCGACGCCGAGCCTTCCCCCGCCCCCCGCCCGCGAGCGAAGGGGAGCGACAGGATCAAGAACCAGGAGGGGCTCCGACAGGCGGCCAACAGGAGGGATGAAGCCAGGGAGCCCTCGAGCTGTGACTGCGCACTTGCTGTGCTGTGTTTTTTTCTCTGCTTTTGCGCAAGACTTGAGCCTCGGCGATTTGAGCCTCGGGGGCAAGCTCTTCTCAAGTGGACCCTGCCCTTGCAACCCGTGAAGCACGCCCAGCCCTTCCCCCCACCCCCTTCCCTTTTCGATTCCCCTCCCTCCCCGCCCCAAACCATTCTGTGGGATGGCTCAGCGGGGGCACGTCGGCCTGGAACAAGCGTTGCGTCGAGGAGGAGGAGGAGGAGGAGGAGGAGGAGGAGGAGGAGGAGGAGGAGGAGGAGGAGGAGGCCGATGGGTCGGCGAGACGTCTCCCCGAGCCCTGTCCCAGCCGCGGCGCCGAGCCTCGCACAGGAGGAGAAAGCGGGATGGATGGAAAGGCGGCAAGGATCTTGTAAGTAATACGACAATCCATAATCAACAGTGTTTCGCAATATTTCCGATTCAACTTGTCTGTAACATTCTCTCTGACTTGTGATCCTTGCAACGGCCGGTGAGCCGAGGATGGATGCCGGCCCCCCAGAATATGTGGCCGATCGTGGCCCCTCATCGTGGCCCGCCAAGCCCCCTATCTTTTGGCCCCGCACCATAAACTTCGTAAACCTGCTTAGGGCCTTCTGCCGCGAGGGCGTCACCTTCGAGGGCGGACGGGGCCCCCTGTGGCAAAACACCCCTTCGCGGCAGCGGCCCGCGGCCAGACCCTGCAGGTGCAGGCCCGAAAGGGGTGCGGCCGCAACGGCCTCTCAAGAGCCGAGGCGAGGCTGTTCGCCAATCGCCCTGGCAGGGTGGGGGTGCTAAACACGAAGGCGTCCTAGGGACTGAATCTGTTCCGATGGCTCCGAGAGCTCTCTCAGAAGAAGGAGGCCCTGCCCCCGCCCGAGGGGGCGAGGGCGAGCGACAGAAGAGCAGGCGCGAGGACGTGCTCCCAGCTCGGGCTTTGCCAGAGGCGTCCCTGCCCCAAGGTGCCCCCCCCCCCCCCCCTGGATTTCACAAGCTTGCCGTCGCTCGGACGTCCATTTCCCGTGCATTTTTCGGTTTCGTGCGTGTGTTGTTTTTGCTCGATGGTCCAGGATGGTCCTCGATGGTTCTCGCCGAGAAAAAATGCACACGTCCGAACGATGCCAAGCCCCTGGATGTCGCAAGGAGCCCCCCACGGCCTCTGAAACACACCCCACGAGGCCCAGCCCAGCGGGCCCCCATAGGGGGCTCCCAGCAGCGGAGCGCCAGGCCATGGACACCCCGGGCCAGGGACACCCTCGGCACACCCCGATCAGGGGCAGGGGGAACACACCATGACATAAACATGGAATCTCGGATCGTCCTGGTCCTCCTCCTCCTCCTCCTCCTGCTCCTCGATCCTCCTCCTCCTCCTCCTCGATTCTCCTCGATTCTCCTCGATCCTCCTCGATCATCCACTGCATCCACCTGTCCTGTCGACGCGGGAGGTCCGTCCTGTCGACGCGGGAGGTCCGCGCGGGCTTCTCGGATCGGCGCCGAACTCCCTCCCTGGCGCAGGGAGCGCGCCAGGGGCGGCGCCGGAGGCGCCGCCAGGGGGCCCCATCGCCGATCCGATGAGGCTGCGCGGACTTCCGAGTTTTCATGTTTACGTCATTGCTTGTTTCCCTAAGTTGGCGGCGCGCACACGGGGGTGGAGGGAGGGGGGCGGACTTCTGAGTAGGAGGCCGCTTCTTGGAAGGCACATGCCTTACATCTGTAGATAAGGCCCGCGACATCTTAGAAGCAGGGTTGCTTCTAAGACGCTCTCCCCCCTCCCCCCACCCACCTCTGCGCGTGGCTGACTATTGGCTGCGAGATCCGCGAGAAATGGCGGCCCTTCTCAGAAGGCTCGGAAGTCTTCTGGTCTCCTGAGAAGCTTACTACCTTCTGAGAAGTCCCCCCGCCTTCTGAGAAGGCCTTCTCCTTTTCGTCTCGCCACCGCTCAGACGTCCATTCCCCGTGCCTTTGTCGGCTTCACGCGTGCTTTTGCTTGCAAGAGGCTCCAGGATGCTCCTTGATGGTCCTCGCCGAGCAAAGAGCGCGCACGGCCGAGCGATGCCAGGCCCCTTCCCCAGCGAGGCTCGCTCGCCGCCCTATACCGAACCCGCCCCGATCAGCGGCAAGGGGGGAGGAGGAGGAGGAGGAGGAGGAGGAGGAGGAGGACGAGGAGGAAGGAGGAGGAGGAGGAGGAGGAGGAGGAGGAGGGAGGAGGAGGAGGAGGAGGAGGAGAGGAGGAGGAGGAGGAGGAGGCGGTGGAGGAGGAGAGGAGGAGGAGGAGGAGGAGGAGGAGGGGGAGGAGGAGGAGGAGGAGGAGGAGGAGAGAGGAGGAGGACGAGGAGGAGGAGGAGGAGGAGGAGGAGGAGGAGGAGGAGGAGGAGGAGGAGGAGGAGGAGGAGAAGGAAGAGGAAGACGACGACGAGGAGGAGGGGCCCGCAACCGGAGCGGGCGGTCGTCATCGCTGCCGCTCTCGGACGACTCGGACTCGTCGGACACCCGCGCGGACCTCTGGCCGTCGCCCCCCGGGCGCCCCGGGCGCACCCGCGCGGCCGAGGGCCCCCCCTTTTGTGCGGAGCGGTGCCGCCGCTGGTGCTGCCGCCCCCCGGCCTGCCGGGCTCCCCTTCGAGGAGACGTAAGACTCGGGTACGGGGGACTCGGGTTGGCCCGACGGGACCAACATAAAAATGACGAAGCCCGATCTGAAATTTGACGCGAGCTCCCGCTGCAGACATCCCACGAAAACTGGACCGTCAAAATCCAGGACGCGCTCGCAAAAAAACATCGGCAAACCCGAATTCCGGCTTACTCGGGTCTTGCGTTCCCCCGACCCCTGTGCGGCTGCGGCGGGTTCGTGTCGTGCTGAACCCCGGCGCTGCTTCCCGGCACCGCGGGGGCCGCTGCCTTTGTTCCACGTCGCTCGCGTCGAAGTGTGCTCGTCTCTAAGGGTGCTCGGTTCTACTTGGTCCTGGCCCCCTCGTGGCCAGGAGGAGGCCAAGGATAGAACACTTGGAAAGGAAAGGGTCTTGGCCCCCCAAAAATAACTTCCTGCTAATCAAAACAATGAGCAAACTGTAGCCATCCCAGAGGCCTCTGCCTCATGCGCTTGGGCACGCTCCTGCTTGAAGTGGGTGGCCTGGCGACGCGGAGTAACACCCTGGCCCCGCGGAGACCGTTCAACCTTGAACGATCGGCCGCTGCCGAAGCGTCGGGTCCTTCTACGTCGGCCGTAAGAGTGACCCCATCGGCGCCGCGGCTGGGGAGGAAGTGGGAAGGGGCGGGCCTCCGCGGAAGGCTCAGAAGGCCTCGGGCCTGCCGAGGAGTTTCCTGCGCCTTCCCCCAGAGACACAGAAGACTTCTCATCCGGCGCGAGGGCTTCTGGGAAGCCCCGCCGCCTTCTGAGAAGACACGCCGCCGACCCAAGGCAAGAGTGACCTTTGGTGCCCGGCTGCAGGGGTGCCGCGGCGGAGAAGCCACATGCAAGCGCGCAGGTTTGTTTTGCTCTCCAGAAAACACCTGATGATGAAAATCGCCAGCTTCTTAACTGATAGGACGATGACTCGATCAAGCAAGCCTATAGAGAAGGTGGTCGGGACCCCTGTCCCGAGCAGTGCAAAATGGTGGCCAAACCCACCCGTTCGTGCGACGACGACGAGGCCCAAACAGCACGAAGGCAGAGAGACAGTAGCTATTTCGGGAACATCACCCTGGACTAGGAGGCGGCAGTGAAACCAGAAACTTGAACAACATATCTGCTGGCACTGCGCGACGTACAAGCGCCCAGGGTAGTGCATGAGGAAACCCTGTGGGCAGCACCAAAAGTCACTCCAGCGAAAAAATCACTCTTACGCAATGCCGAACTGCGCTGCTGATTGTGCCGCCGTTGGTGCCCCTGGTGGCGGCGCTTACGGTCGAAATCCCACTTCCCATGCTTTCCCATATTTTCGGGGGAATCGACGGTTCATTGTGTCTGTGTGTTCTTTCCCCTCCTGAGAATGGGCCGAGGAGCCAGGGCTGCAAAGAAAGGGTGCCCCTGGCGGAAAGACCGCGCCCTTGCCCGTGGACCTTTGCCTGCACGCGCCGCGCTGCCGGTGGGCGGTGCTGCGGCCGCTGTAGCCGGCGGGCGCTTGCCACGCACACACGTGTGCGTCCTCATTGTCGTCGGGGCCTCCTCCTCCTCCTCCTCCTCCTCCTCCTGATCCTCCTCCTCCTCCTGATCCTCCTCCTCCTTCTTCTTCCTCCTCCTTCTTCTTCTTCTTCTTCTTCTTCTTCCTCCTCCTCCTCCTCCTCCTCCTCCTCTCCTCCTCCTCCTCCTCCTCCTCCTCCTCCTCCTCCTCCTCCTCCTCCTCCTCCTCCTCCTCCTCCTCACTCCTCCTCCTCCTCCTCCTCCTCCCTCCTCCTCCTCCTCCTCCTCCTCCTCCTCCTCTCCTCCTCCTCCCTCCTCCTCCTCCTCCTCTCCTCCTCCCTCCTCCTCCTCTCCTCCTCCTCCTCCTCCTCCTCCTCCTCCCCCCCCTCCTCCTCCCGTGATCTGCCCTGGAAAAGCCCGCACAAAGGTGCGCGGGGCACTCCGCGGCACAGCCCCGCGAGACAGCCGCCGCGCAGCCACGGCGAGCCTCCGCGAGGTGGGAGGCCTCTCTCGTCCGACCCGGCCCGGCTTGTGTGCGGCTGGCACGCCCTCGCCCTCGCGCAGCTTCGGCTCGCCCGCACGCGCCAGACGATGGAAGCTGAAGCTGAGGTCCTGGTCGGGGCCACGTCGGTCCTTGCCCACCCTGCCTCCTGCCTCCTGCTTCCTGCCTGCTGTCATCTCTTCCTCCTCCTCCTCCTCCTCCTCCTCCTCCTCCTCCTCCCTTCTCTCCTTCCTCCTGCTTGCGCCGCCTGGCCACTTTCGTGCGGGGCTCTCCCTGTCGCCATTTTCGTGAGCTCCTGGGAGGTCCAGCGGAGTCGGTAGTCACGCCCCTGACCTCGGGTACAACGCACATCCAGCGGGACACGTGATGCGACGAGCGCACAGGAGAACTGCAAGTGGCACGTGCGACGAACGTAACGAGACAGAGCGCACGCGATGAACCGAACACGCGGACAAGACGGGCTTCGACAACAGGCGCAGCACTTCCCAGGCGGAGACCCCTCGAATCAAACTGTGCTTGTGCAATGCCCCTTTCGGCTACACGCAAGAGGAGTGGCCCTGGGTACGGTAAGAGTGGCCTTTGGTGCGCGGCTTCTGGGGGCCGTGGGGGGGCCAAACACGAGCGCGCAAGACGCCACTGCCGTCTCGCGTTCGGCGATCGGGGACCCCAATGGGCCCGCACCAAAGGTCACTCCGGCGAAAGGTCACTCTTACGCCTAGTCGACCCTTCACGCCGCCGTGAGAGAAAGCAGTCCCGCTCGGAATGAGGAGCCATCTCCTCCTCTTCGGCCCATGGCCTGCCGCCGCGCAGGGCCCGGCACTTCTGCACAGCGTGCCGCGGCGGCGGGCCCCGGCGCCAGAGCCTCCCGGGCGGGCAGCGCGTCGCTCCGCCCCGCGGGGCGGGAGGTCCCTGGGCAGGGCTCGGGGCGTCGACGCCGGGGACGTGGGGACGCTGGCCATCGCTCGGACTTCCATCCCCTGTGCTTCTGTCGGTCTCGTGCGTGGTGTTTTCTCTTCGCAGGGTGATCCAGGATATGCTCCTCAGTCATCCCCGCCGAGAGAAAAAAAGTGCACACGTACCAGCGATAGCAAGGGACGTGGACGGCGTGCCGCGCGCCGACGCGTGGTGGCCCAGAGCTGGCTCGAGCGACGCGCGGAGCCAGCGTTCCCGACCGTGCCTCTCGATCGAGCCCACCGACGGCGCGGGGGGCGCGGCGAGGCGGAGCGCTGCGGCAGGGCGCACCGCGCTCCGGCGGGCCGGCGCGCCAGCCTGGGCTCTCGGCTGCCATCGTGCGAGGCGGGGGCTTCTCCGGATGCACCGCCGGAGAGCCGACGGCCATCGACTAGACGTAAGAGTGACCTTTCGCCGGAGTGACCCTTGCTGCGGGCCAAATGGGGTCCCCCGAGCGCCGAACGCGGTGCGGTGGTGGCGTCTTGCGCGCTCGTGCTCGGTGCCCCCGCGGCCCCCCCGAAGCCGCGCAGCAAAGGCCACTCTTACTACCCAGGGTCCCTCTTGCGTGCAGCCGAGCCCTGGGGATCCAGCGGGCGGTGGATCCGCACATACTTTGGCTCCCGGGGGCCCGAACGCATCCACATCCACCGCCCGTGGGGGCCCGAGACCATCGATCCTCCAGGCGGTGGTCGTGCATACAGTGACAGGAAGGACGCGAGGTGAGGACGCCAGACCCTTGGACGCCCATGCCGACGCCTCTGGAGCGAGGCTGGCCATCGAACGTGGCTGAGCATGGACCGAAGACGTGACCGAAAGGCAGGGATGCCAGGGTACCATCGGGACGCCGATCCTCCTTGCCGTCAGTTATAGCTGTATCGGGGGCGCGCAAACATGGACTAGCGAACCGTGGATTTGGCGCGCGGTCGCCAAATCCATGGATCGGGGGAGGTGCCCTCTCCAAAATGCGACCGGCACCGCCTCGTTCGGCGGCGGAAAAGTCCACGAATTTCCATGGAAGCGGGGCCCGTCGCGAATCCACGCCCCCCTGATCCGTGTTTGCGATCGCCTGCCTGTGGATACCCACCTCCGACATCTTCAGAGATCCGATGTCGTGATTTTTTTACTGCGCGGTCCCCGGAAGTCTCGACCCCTTCCCCAGGACCGCTTTCTCATCCCGAGCCGTTCCCTGACGGTCCCGGAGCCCGGCGAGGGCCCCCAGAGGCCGAAAGCTGCCCAAAAAACCTCTCCTGATCTTTTCCATCTTGGTCGAAGACTGCTAAAAACCTCTCTCTTGAGGTTTGCAGCACGTTGGATCTCTGGGTCGGTGCTCTGCCCTTAAGTCGGGCCTGTCCCCCTACAGGGGGACTTTCGACGACAAATAAAACATACACCAGACATAACCAAAAGATAGTCCAAACATATTCTTTTTTTTGTAATATATATATATATATATATATATATATGTATATATATATATATATATATCTTTTTGGGGCATTTTTGGGATATTTTTCTATTTTTCGTCGAAAATCCTCCTGTATGGGGGACACGCCCGACATAACTCTGCCCCCGCAGGCCCGCGACCCACGGAGCCCCGGGCCCCCCCCCGGGGCGCCGCGCGGGGCGGGCGGGCGGGGGGCGGAGAGCGGCGCCTCGACCTCGAGCCGCCGCCGCCGCGGCGCCGCGCGTCCTCCTGGGCGGGCGAGGGGCGCCGCGGGGCGCGGCCCGAGCGGCCCCCACGCAGGCCGCCGCCTCGCCGCGCCCTCGCTCCAAGCCGCACGTGTGCGCCCTCGCCCTCGCCCTCGCCCTCGCCCTCGCCCTCGCCCTCGCCGCGCCCTCGCCTCCGGGACGTGCCCCTCGCCTCGCCCCTAAGACGTGCACGCATGCGGCCGTAGGGGAGCCCGAAAGGCGCGGGCAGGGTCCTCCCGGGCGGGCGGAGGGCGTCTCGGGCGCGGCCCAACCGACCCCTGGCAGACCCGGTCCCCCTTCCGTGACGTCACCCTCGCCTGTCAAGCTGCCCCCTACGGCAGGCAGCATAGATACACGTCTTGGGGCGAGGCGAGGCGCACGTCACGGAGGGGGACAGTGTTTGCCAGGG
This sequence comes from Prorocentrum cordatum, assembly GCA_963575745.1. Lineage (NCBI taxonomy): Eukaryota > Dinophyceae > Prorocentrales > Prorocentraceae > Prorocentrum > Prorocentrum cordatum. Next base: position 40,591 of record CAUYUJ010019277.1, read on the forward strand.
GTCGGTCAGGCCGCCCCTGCGCGTCGTGCTGCTGCCGCTGCCCTTTCTTAATAGACCAAGCCAGGGCGAAGCGAAGATCGGACGAGAAAAAGTTGAGAATCTCTGAGATCCGGCATCTCTGGAGGATGTCTCGGGCGCCTCCTCCTCCTCCTCATCATCCTCCTCCTTCTCCTCCTTCTCATCCTTCTCCTCCTTATCCTCCTCCTTCTCCTCCTCCTTTTCCTCCTCCTCCTCGGATAAAAAGAAAATCTCTTAGATCCAGCGTCTCTGGAGGATGTCTCGGGCGCCGCGGCCTTCTCAGAGAGTTCCCGAACGTTCTGAGAGCGATCCAGAACGCTGTGGAACAGATTCATCCCCGTCCTAGACCAGTCTGTTGATTTTTTTCGTTAGGCAAAAGGTCAGCGACTGGGCTGCTGTCCTCCTGTGGTGATAAAACATGAGCCCCGACTCTGTCGCTGCGCCTCCTCGTTCTCCAGTCTGCCAGAACAGGAGGGGCGGAGGAGGCTGGCGACGATGACGACAGCGACAAGCAGCAACTTGAGGAAGAGGGAGGATGAGAAGGGGGACGGCGAAGAGGGGGAGGAGGAGCAGGAGGAGTCACAGGATCGGAGGAGGGAGATAATCAGAGGAGTGCGAATGCGAGCCTGCATAGCTCCATAGCCTTATGTTGTTCCCATCGTGCTTAGGGGCCACATTCCATACATAATTTCGAGCACGCAGGAAAGTATCGAAACAGTGTCTGCCAGACACGCTGCCGAAGTGCCCAACGGGTATCGCCTCCCAGGCCCGACACGTAAATGCCCTCCTATTTCGGTACCGCCTTGGTGCTCAACTCTATATCGAGGCTACAGTAGGTTGGAACGTAATAACCATAGACGGCTTCGCAGCGTTGGGGAACCCTCGGGACACCCTTCAATATACACTTCCGAGGAGCGCTCTCCTCTCCTTCTTCCTGCCTGCCTCGGTGCCCAGGAGGAGGGTCATCCCCCTCCTCCTCCTGAGGCCCTGAGTGTCCCCACAGGACCCCTGACGCCCCACGCTGTCTACGTCGAGGCCGATCTGGTGGGGCGCAGCCACCACGGCCTGGGAGGTGAGAACCACGAGCGGGGTGGACCAAGGCTGCCCCTCTCCCCAAGCTACTTCGCCTTATCCTCAGGTCGGGCATGCCCCCCTACAGGCGGCTTTTGGACGAAAAGTGAAAAAAGACTCGAACAATACCCGAAAATGCTCAAAACATAGTTCAGACATCGTCACCTGGCAATTTTGCGACTATTTTTGAACTTCCCCCCTTTAGGAGGCACAGGCCCGACTGAACCTTAGCCCTCGCGGGGCCATTGGTGCCATCGACGCCCGGTCGCGCCAGCTGGCGCCGACGGCCCGCGTGCTGTCGTGCCTCGGCGACGTGGTGGCTGTCGTTGCCCGCCTCGGTCGCCGAGCAGGGCCTCGGCGCGCTGGCGGAGGGCCTTGCTGAATGGGGCGCAGGGACGCACGAATAAATAGAGACAGACAACAGGATTCCCCGTTATTTTCCCACATTCTCAGGGTTTTCGTCTTCCCCCCCTCGCCTCCCATATGTTCCCATACCTTCCTGGGAGTCGACGATTCACTGTGTCTGTGTGTCTCTTTCCCTCGTGACTCACAGCAGCTGGGACGCGCTCAACGAAAGCAAGACGGCCGCCTGGACCGCAGCCCCGACAATGAAACTCCCGACGCGGTTTGTCCCCTTCCGGAAGTAGACCTTGCGCTGTCCGAGCGCCGCTGCCCCTTGGAAAGACCGCGAGGACCCGCTCGCGCGCATCGTTGTGCGCGGTCAGTGACGGCCACGAGGCCGTCCAGGCAGCTGACCGCCTTGTGGTGAGACTCCGCGACCTTCGTTCGGCTGGCCTGGGCTCGCGATACAGCTTCCTCTTGCTGCAGACCTATTGCAACGGGTGTGCCACAAATCTCTCGAGGGCCGACTACGAAGATGGCGGCTGGACCACCAGAATGGACGAAGCCATCTTCGAAGGCGTAGAGGATTTACTCGGGTGCCCGCTGCGCGCTGACCGAAAAACGCATTGCTGTCTACGACTCACGCGTGGAGGACTCGGGGTGACCTCGGCGGCGGAGGCAGCTGCGGCAGCCTGCCCGGGAAGCTGGGCCCCGACCTGGAAGAGCGAAGAGCGTGCGAACTTGCTTGGGCGTGGCCTCTCGGCAGAGCTGCACGGCACGGTGCCCTGCGGTGGCCGGCGCCACTGGGCGCGCAGAGGCAAGGCACTGCGAGCTCAGGGACACGGCGCCATCGACGCGGCGGACTGGTTCGGCGTGGCTGCTGCGGCAGCGGTCCCGCGGCGACCTGCTCCGGGCGCTGGGGGAGGACGACCGCCTCCTCCTCCTCCTCCTCCTCCTCCTCCTCCTCCTCCTCCTCCTCCTCTTCCTCCTCTTCCTCCTCCTCCTCCTCGTCTTCCCCCCCTCCTCCTCCACCTCCTCCTCCTCCTCCTCCTCCTCCTCCTCGTCCTCGTCCTCCTCCTCCTCCTCCTCTCGACTTGTGCTCTGCTGGGGGGGCCCGGCGCGGGAGGGTGGCTCGAAGCCCCCGTCGTCAGGGAAGGGGAGGCTCCGGCGAAGGTCCCCAATGGCGACTTCCGGATGTCCTCGCAGACCGCCTGCGCTGCGACCTCTGCGCCCCCGAAGCGGAGTGCCACCTCCGCAAGCAGGATGGCACGGTGCGGCGCGCCGTGGGACAGAGGGGGGAGACACGCGCTGGAATGCCCGTGCGGGCCCCTCTCAGAACTGGGAAGCACGACGCGATGCACGACACTTCTGCGCGGCCTAGCACCAGAAGGTCACGGGATCCGCGGCAACCAAACAACCGCTGGTTCTGGCCTGGAACCGCAACAACCCCAGAACTGGGGTACAGTCGAGGCGTTGACCTAAGGAACCCTAAATAAGGAACGAGGCCCCTTTTTCACATAAGTTCAACCTCGATTCCCCACGGAAGACCTCAGGAAAACCCGAGGCAAACTTTGCAACAATCAAGGAACACCGAGCCCCTCCCCAACAAAAAGGGTTCCTTCTTCAGCGCCCCCGACTGTACTGGAAGAGGCCAAAGTGGACGTCGCCACGCGCGACGCGGTCACGGGCAGCGTGGCCTACCTTGACACGAGCATCGCCTGCGCTCGCAGCGTCGACCAGTCTCGCCAGCGGGCGCCCTCGGGCCCGGGGCGGCCTGGCAGCCCGGAGCCGCGAGGAAGACGAGCGCCAGAGGTAATGCGGGATGACGATTAATAAAAAATGGGAGAGAACGATTAAAACAATAGTTTTCTTCTATTTCTGCATAATTTTCTGACTGGAGGAGAACGATTCAACAAAAATAGTTTTCCAGCCTGCGGCTGGTTTTTTCTAATCGTCATCCCGGGCGCCGCCGCGTGAACACGACCCCCGGTCATTTATGAATCGTCATCCTCCATTACCCATCTCAGGGCGATGACCTCGTCCCGGCCGTCTTCGAGACGGGCGGTCGGGGGCGGCCCGCACCGAGGCGCTGCGGCCCGGCAGCAGCTGAGCTGCCTCCTCCAGGTGGGCGACGCCGAGCCGCTGCTGGCGGCCACCGGCACCTGATGCCTCGCCGGCGGATGGTTACGGTTGCGGCGCCCGCGCAGCAACGCCGGCGCAGCGAGCACCATGGCGGCCACGAGACCACCACAGCAGCACCACCTGCAGCACCACGACTGCACCGCCACCCACCACGGCGAGCTCGACGAAGGCAGTAACTGTACCTCTCCGTTCACGGCCACCGACCGACGGCGACGACCACCGACGCCCCCGACGGCGCCCACAGACCCCCGTCTCCTCGCCGCCCTCCCGCCCCTCCCCTCCTCCCTTGCCCCTCCCCGGCCAGCCGCCCTCGTCTGCCGGTAGCGCCTCCCAGAGAGGGGGCTTCTCCTCGTCCTGTTTGTACTGCCTGCTGCTTTCGCCTTCTCACTTTCTTAATTCATTCATTAATTTCAGCAGCCCTTTCGTGCGTGAGTGGTTTAGCGGGTTTCCTCTTCCAGCCTCCTTCTTCCCATTCGGGGAGGCGTGACCTGGAAAAGGGGGTTTCGCGGGTCGCTTGAGCGTCCCAAACTTCCTTAGGGAGAAGGCGAGCAATATTGATTTACTAAGGTGTAGGCCACATGGGGGCCTCCTGGCGGGGGGGTGTTAATTTCCTCCGCTCCATCATTGGATCGATCTCCTTCAAGATGGCCCCAAGATGGCCCGAGACCAAAAAGATGCCCCCAAGATGCCTCCAAGAGACCCCTAAGAGGCTCCCCAGAGACCCCCAAGACGCCCGAAGAGACTCCCCCGAGGCACCCAGAAAACGCTTCGAGGGGACCCTGGGACCGCCACGAGGCCGCCAAGAGGACCCAAGATGCCTACAAGAGACTCTCGAGAGGCATCCGAAGAAACTCCGAGAAGCATCCACGAGGCGTCCAGCCGTTCTCCTCCACCTCCCCCTCCTCTTCCTCATCCGCCTCATCATCCTCTTCCCTCCTCCCTCCTCCCTCCTACCCCTCCCTCCTCTCCCTTCCCCCCTCCTCCCTCCTCCTCCCTCCTCCTCCTCCTCCTCCCTCCTCCTCCTCCTCCTCCTCCTCCTCCTCCTCCTCCTCCTCCTCCGCCTCCTCCGCCTCCTCCTCCTCCTCCTCCTCCTCCTCCTCCTCCTCCTCCTCCTCCTCTGGTTCCTCCTCCCTGATCCCCCTCTTGGGGTATGACG
>CAUYUJ010019277.1:47819-105319 GCA_963575745.1 Prorocentrum cordatum
GACAGCATGATCATACTTCCTCGGAGGCCCGCGCGGTTTTCTTGGATCGGCGTTGGACCCCCCCTCCCTGGCGCGCGGAGCGCGCCAAGGGTTAGGTCGGGCATGTCCCCCTACAGGCGGATTTTGGGCGAAAAATCAAAAATACCAAACAAATGCTGCAAACTAGCCAAAACATATTCAAACACTCGTCCACATACTATTGTTTGACAATTTTCAAATATTTCTCCTGCAGAGGGACAAGCCGACTTAAGCCAAGGGCGGCACCGAAGGCGCCGCCAGGGAGGGGCCAGCGCCGATCCAAGAAAGTCGCGCGCAGCTCAGACAGTTCATGATTCTGCAATTTTTTCTTCGGCCCAAGGCATCTGGGGCCGAGGGGCACGCCGGTAGCAGCCCTGCCGGAAGCTCGCGCTGGCCACCGAGCAACAATGAGGGCCTGTCGGGTGCGGCACGCCTTGGGTCGCCTCGGCTGTGCAGCGGGGCAGGGGTGGCCCCGCACTGGCTCGCACGATTCGGGGGAGGACGACGAGGACGAGAAGGAGAACGACGACGACGCTGACAAGGAAGACGACGACGACGACGCTGACAACGAGGACAACGACGACGATGACACGGAGGACGACGAGGACGCTGACAAGGAGGACGACGAGGACGAGGGCGAGGACGACGAGGACGACGAGGACGACGAGGACGACGAGGACGAGGACGACGAGGACGATTACGACGAGGACGAGGACGACGAGGACGAGGACGGCGCGTGGCATCGGGCGGCGGGCGTCCTCGGAAGCTGGCGCTGCGCTCCTGCTCGCCGGGGGAGGGGGGGGAGAGGGGCCGAGGCAGCGCCCCCCCTGCGTGCCTCGCCCCACCCTTCTCGCTGGCCCTCCCTCCCTGCCTCCCTCGGCCGACCTCCTCCTCCCCTCGGCCACCCCTCCTCCTCCTCCTCCTCTTCTCCTCCTCCTCCTCTTCTTCTTCTTCTTCCTGCTCCTCCTCCTCCTCCTCCTGCTCCTCCTCCTCCTCCTTCTCCTCCTCCTCCTCATATTCTTCTTATTCTTCTTATTCTTCCTCCTCCTCCTCCTCCTCTTTTCCTCCTCCTCCTCCTCGCCCACGCCCCTCTCTGCGATCTCGCCCTCCCGCCCTCCCGCACCCTTCCCCCCTCCGCCTTGCTCCGCGGGCCGCCCCGCCGGGTACCCATCTCCAGGGCTCGCCCTGAGAATCCTCGATCGATTGCTCGCGGCCAGCTTCCCAAATACTCAGCCTCGAGCTCATGAGTGAGGGGGGGTTCGAGAGGACGGCCTTCTCAGAAGGCGGCAAGACTTCTCAGAAGGCCTCTGGCCTTCTGAGAAGCTTTCTCTGCCGGGGGGGTATGCTTAGAACACTTCTCAGAAGGCCGTGGGACGTCTGAGCCTTCCGAGAAGGCCCGCCCCTTCTCACGTCGCCCTCGGGCTGGCCACCGAGCTTCGGGGGTGGAGTGTACATTACCGCTGCGCGATGGCCGTAAATCCTTGCAGCTTCTGGGCTGGTCTCCTCCACCCCTCGCCTCCCTCCTCCGCCTTCTCCGCGCTCGTCCCCGCCCTCCCGCCCTTTCACCCTTTGCCGACCTTGCGGCCGCGCGGTCTCGCCGACGCGGGCCACGCGGGCCAGGGGCCCCCAAGCATCACCGACGTGGCCGAGCGGGCCCAAACGCCCCTGGCCGCCAGGCGGGGTCCTCCCCCTTCCGTGGTCGGGGCGCACCAGCTTGGGCGAGGCCCCTCCGTGGCCCTCCGCTGCCGGCTGACCGCGCCTAGCCCTGCCCTCCAGCCCCCGCTCTGCTCCGCGCCTCGTCCCTCCTGCCCCCCGCCCCCCCCCCCGCCCCCGTTCCCGCCCCTCTCCCTCCCGTCGCTGGGGCGCGTCCCCACAGCCAAATGGCGGCGGGGCGCCGTGGGGGCCGCGCGGTGATCGCACAGCGCGTGGCAAGCGCGGCTCGCGGCTCTCATCCCGACCAGCAGACAGCGGTGCCTCCACGAGCTCTGGGGACGCGGACCGCAAGCCCCGCAGCGCACAGCAGAGGCGCACCTGGCCAATTGTGGCCACTTCGCATTCAAGGAGGAGGAGGAGGAGGAGGAGGAGGAGGAGGAGGAGGAGGAGGAGGAGGAGGAGGAGACCAAGATCTGCTCATGGAACTCCTTCTATCCCTCAAAACACAAGCCGTGTGCAGAGTTCCCGCTACCGTGTGCTCCTCGGGAAGGTAACTGGACGGAGGAGGATGAAGATGATGATGATGATGCTGATGATGATGAGGAGGAGAAGGAGGAGGAGGAGAAGGAGGAGGAGGAGGAGGGGCAAGCAAGCAAGACCTGGGCAGCCGTAGTCTCCGCTGTCTGGCTCACCTCTGCTGGGTGAGTGATCAGGCTACGACAACTGCTGCTGGTGAAACGGAGGAGGAGCAGGAGGAGGAGGAGGAGGAGGAGGAGGAGGAGGAGGAGGAGGAGGAGGAAAGGAGCCATGGATAGGCGCACAACTCATGCATACGTAGCGAACCCAGACTTCGCCAGGGACGCCCGCAAACTGTCCCACACTAGCGCGAAAAGAGGAGCCCGTGCGTGCGTACGCCTACCGGACCTTGCCGGCGGCACTCGCACCATCAGCCCGCGCGGCAGACAAGGTGGCAACCCCCCGCCCCCTTGGGATCACGCTGGGCTGCTACTCGAAGGGTCGGACCAGCGTGAAGAATCCCGCGTGTGGGGTTCCAAGGCAGAGACGGCCATCTGCTTCTATCTGGAGCCACCGTGCGTCTGTGTCATCTAAGGTGTGGAAATGTGGGTGTCTGCCTCAACATCTGTGCCAGTCCCTGCCTACCTCGACCTCTATCTCTAGATCAATGCCACATGCATGTCCGTCTCAATCTCCATACTTGCCAATCTTCTCTCTCCTCTCTTTTGTCTATGCTGTCGCAAGTTGTCTGTCCTCTCTCTCTCTCTCTCCTATCTCTCCCTCTCTCTCTCTCTTTTTGTTCTTTCTCTCTCTCTCTCTCTCTCTCTCTCTTCTCTACACACCGGTACATCGAACGATCAACGTAGTGCCCAAGAGGCCTCCAGGACGGCTCCAGGAGGGCTCTGGGAGGCTACGACGCGGGCCTCAAGAACTGAAGTCAATCAAAGCTTGGCCGCACTCCCCCGTAGATAACCCCAAGATCGCCCAACATTTCCCACAGCTGGCCCCCAGATGCACCCATGAGGCGCTCAAATGGCGCAAATGGCGCAATCAGGCCCCGAACCTCCCCCAATGCAACCTTAAGATGGCTCAGCCTGGAAAGTCGTCGTCCTTCGCCTCTTCATCCTCGTCATCCTCATTCGGCTACTCCTCCGCCTCATCATACTGGGCTCCTTCTCTCACTCTCTCCTTATCGATCCTCCTCATCCTGTGCTGCTCCTCCTCCTCCTCCTCCTTTCCAGCCCCGTCCTCCGTCCTCTTCTTCTTCCTCCTGCTTCTACTCATTTGCTTCTCCTCCATCTTCTCCTCCTCGTCGGCCTCCATCCCCCCGTCTCGAGAATGTAATTTCCTGTTCCCCTCCTAGAAAATATGAACATCTGAAGCAAAGGACTGGTCAATGTCACAAACACAATATGTGCATGCCGCAATGGGCAACCTTGACCTGGACCTGGACCTGGTCAAGGCGGCCCAAATGCCCGTGGTGACGGGCGGACACCATATTTCCCCACCTTCGGTAACTGCGGTCATGGTCGCCAAATCAACGGCACAGACAACTTTACGACTTATTCTGCAACAGGCTGGTAAGGAGGATCAGGAGCTTTTGCGGGCGCTCGCTCTTTCTCCCCCTGGTCACCTCTTAGGATTTTCAGGGCACCCTCCACGACTTGCCGCCCCCACATTGCGTTGAGTACGTGTGGGAGAAGAAGCACGAAAGACCATGCGGGCATCCATCCCAACACGCCTGGGTAATCGGCGGCTGTCTGAAACCATGGCATTGTCTCGAAGAGGTTGAAGAATTGAGGCACCGCCCCGACCAGACGGATGATAATGAAAGAAAGCGTGAAAAGGCCTCCGCTTGCAATATACATCATGCTGCGTTTGTAGCCAGCCGTCGATATGAACCAATTTGACAGAAGAAACACACTTGAGAATTCATATGCCAACATTACAACGACGTAGCGGCTGCAGAAATCATATTCGATGGCAAACGGCCAGGCCACCATAGACATCGCGTGGTGAAAAACCATTAAGACCGATTGTGGCAAACACAACTTCTGCATGAAAGTCGCAGTTTTCGGTGCACCCGCTGGGAGGGCCCACGCATTGAAAAATTCGCCGGCCCTACGAGCCAAGGGCGTGCTAAGATCTCCGGCAACTGGTTAACAATATTCTAGTTCGCGCGAGCGGGGCCGCCCCTGGGCGTCCCTGGACGAAAAATACCCTGGGACACCCCCGGGACACCCCTGTGACACTCGGATCAGATATGCCAGATCTGGCAATTTTTCGACACCCCTCACGAGGATCGTGGCCTCCGAGGGGAGGGGCGCAATCGACGACCCCCCCTCCTGACCCAAGAGGTCCCCAAGACTAACCAAGAGGCCCCCGAGACGCCCAAAGAGGGCTCCAAGACGCCGATGATGACCCCAAGACGGCCCAGAGGCCTCCAAGTGGCCTCCAAGAGGCCTCACAACAGGGCCCGAGAGGCCAACATCATAATTTTACGATGGTTTTGGAAGGATTTTGGCCTTGTAGCCTTTTCGGCCATCCGATGCTCCAAGACGGCCCAAGAGGCCCCCAAGAGCGCCCCAAGACGGGCCAAGAGACTTCCAAGAGGGCCCCAAGAGGGCCCAAGAGGGCCCCGAGACGGCCCAAGAGGCGCCCAAGACGGTCCAAGACGGCCCCAAGACGGGGACCACGAACCGAAAACTCGAGCCTTCCGCCCCAAGAGGACCCCAGGAGGCCCCGAGAGGCCTCCAAGAGGCCCCCAACAGGCCGCCAAGAGGCCCCCAAGAGGCCCCCAGGAGGCCCCCAGGAGGCCCAAAAGAGGCCCCAAGAGGCCCCAGAAGTTCACAAATGCCTCCCAGGCGCCCCCGAACGGCTTCTCAAAAAACCCCTAGAGGTGACGACGACCCTGTTTGGCCCAAAGAGCAACACAAGATGCCAACGAGAGGCTTCCTCCTCCGCCCCTTCCCCTTCCTCCTCCTCCTCCTCCTCCTACTTATCTTCATCCTCCTCCTCTCCTTCTCATCCTCTCCTCCTCCTCCCCTCTCCTTCCCCATCCTCATCCTCCTCCTCCTCTTCGGCGGCGCCACAATGGCCCCGGGACCACGGCGAAGCAGTAGCGATCATGCAACATGGGCCGGCGGAATGAGCGAAGCGAATGAATAAAAGGTCAGCGGCCAAGAAACCGATTGTTATCGGAGCCAATGCAGCTGCGGGCTTGCTCAAATCTTCGGACCTCAGCATGCCAACACCTCCTTGGAATACCAGCATTGCCCGACTGACTGGATCGACTACCAATGCTGCGACAGCCAATGGCCCAACAATGATATGATGAACAATGTTAAAAGACTTCAGTGCGACAGTTTCCCGCGACACAGGTTTCTCCGACCTTCCAGGGAACACATCATTGGGGTCTTTACAAGCCAAGCCCAGGGCAACGTAGACTACACAGAACACCAGCACGAAGAAAACGAAATAGCAGGCACACGCAATGAACAAATTCGTCCAAGCCTTGTTCCCATAATGCAGAACGATTTGGCCATTTGTAAAATCAATGTTTTCAAATAGCCCACCCATGACCTCTGCTGAATGATACCTGGCCGGATATGAACAATTTCCAGACTTGAGAACTCACAGGTGAAGTCAACCTATTCCTTGAGCCAATGGTTTGCGCCTGCGGAAGCGGAACGACGAACCGAGGGGTTTCGCTAACCCTCTGGGCTGGCACCACCACGCACCCTGGACATTATTAACAACAAACAGAAAAACGTTTGTGGCTTCTAAGGGGACTCCTCGGGAGCTCCTTGTCGTGAATTTGGGCTCCAGGCGGCCTTCCTCAGCCTCTTGGGCGCATAGTGGACGTACTGCGTCGTCGTCGGGCCGTCAACAAAAAGTCCGAACACCAACTAAAAGGTATCGGGTACCTCCGTGGGCCGTCTGGGGCTGCCTTGAACCATCTTGTGGTCAGCAATCCGGCGGCGGGAACGCCGCTGGTGGGAACAGGCCCTGCAGTCCGAGGCTCCAGCCAGGTCCCCCAGGGCCCAGGGCGTCGCAGAACTTCGCCGGCACATCGGCAGCAAGTAGATCGTAACAGTCAGGTCGTGTGGTCGAGATGCTCTTGTTTTTTCTCGCCCGCGCGCGCGAGGGCGCTCCTGGGGGGTGTCTGCGGCCCCAGCTGCGCCCTGAGTCGGCCCAAGAGCGCCCGAAGAGCAGGCGGAAGCCCCCACGAGCGCGCCGAGAGCGTGGGCCAAGTGGTGTCGGGCCCATGCGGGCTCCGAGAGGACCCCGCTAGTCTGACAATGTTGGCAGGGGTGCGATGGTGGCCCCACGATGGTCCAAGGCAGCCCGATGGACCCCTGCAGAGACACCCCCTTCTGGCCGTACTTCACCTACAGCGAACGCAGTGCGGTAGGATGTCACTCCGCCCGGCCTGGAGAGAGACGATGCAGGACAGGGACGCAAACATGGTGAATTTTAACAAATTGCATACTTGAGGTGATCCGCGCGGGCTCCATCCAACAACACGCCACAGAAAATGACAAACCACACCACATGTGAAATAACAAAAACGAAAACCATGCCACGAACAGAAGGCGACATCTGCGACCCTGAGCAGAAGTACGCATCCGGCCCGTGGCTGCCAGCACGATGTCTGATACCCGGGGTGGCTGAATCTCGGCCCCTCGGAAGCCCCCGTCCAAGAGCCAAACCACGCACCAACATGGTGTCTTTGCTGCCGCCCTGGGCCTTGTTGCCCTGGCGGGTTCCAGTGGGTTTCTCGGGCCCCGCGAGGTGGCTCCCAGGGGGGCCCCAAGAGAGGTGCGCGAGGGTCCCAGGATCCCGCAGCGAGGTCCCAGCGAGGGCACCAACGAACAGAGCTCCACGAGGCCTCGAAAGCAGCCTCAGAACGAGGGCCAGTGGGTGCCGAACCTAGACGAGGAAACAACCACAGAAACATAAACTTTTGGCGCTCCGCGCGGATTTCTTGGATTCGCGCTGGACCCCCCTCCCGGAGGCGCCGCCGGGGGGCCCAGGCGCGGATCCAAGAAATCCGCGTGGAGCGCCACAAATTTATGTTCATGTTTGTTTTTTTCTTTTCTTTTCGAAAGCCAGACACCGGCCCCACGGTTGATCCCGCCAGCACGACCGATCGCAACCACTTCGGACCGATCGTCGACCACTTCGGACCGATCGCAACCAGTTGCGATCGGTCCGAAGTGGTTGCGATGTTTTTGGGTCGTTTCAATCAGGTTCGATTAAGGAAGAGATCGTAAGAGCGCCTCTGGGTGCATTGAGCTCCCTTAAGCCGCCCAATGGGAATCTGAAAAAGCGGTTGCGATCGGTCCGATCACCGACGGCCGATCATGATCTCAACTCAACACATGTACTTGAGCTGGAACGTGGCCATGATCCGTATACGATTTCTCTGTGATTCGTATACGAGTGAAACCGAAACTGAGCGAAAACGCCCGGTGTGGAACACATTGCATCTCAGGAGGGGGAGGAGGAGGAGGAGGAGGAGGAGGAGGAGGAGGAGGAGGAGGAGGAGGAGGAGGAGGAGGAGGAGGAGGAGGAGGAGAGGAGGGGATAATTCTAATTCTAATTCTATCTGAAGCGTCATCCTCCTCTAGGGAGGTCGCTTAAACACCAACTCACACATCAGGGAAACGGGTGCCCGACTTCGGGGGAAGCCCGCGGGAGATCCTCGACAAAACCTCCTTCCCAGTGGACGAGGGCCGATCACAAGCCCTGCTCAGAATGCGAGGGGGGTTCACTGTGCAAAAACCACCACATACCTCGCAATACAAAACCCCTCGAAACACGGCCAACTGATGCGTGGGCGAACAAAACTCCGACATTGGGTGGTCCAGGGGTGTTCCACACCCCTGAACAGCAGCCAGATCATCAGGCGGCGGATCTTCCACCCCTGAGGCCTGGGCGACGCGAGGAGGAAGACACTGAATCCGCTGCTGCAGTTCACAGCGAGGCTTGCAGGGATCAGGCCAAAAATCCGCCAGCTTGCCTTTCAAAGGGAAGCCCCGCGCACATCGAGAACACTTGAGAGACGCCAAACGCACCACAGGAGAGTGACCACTATCGCGCAAGCGACACAACCTCACAGCGCAACTGGTCTGCTGTCCGCGCTGCCGCCTAGGAACCCGTTCCGAAGTCTCACGACCTCCCGAGAAAAGCACCTCACGCTGGACCGCCAACAACCGCGACAACACATCAAACGCAAGTTTGTCGGCCCGACGGGTTCGGTCAACTAAATCCTCGGGGATCTGGGCCCTGTCAGCAGCAGCGTCGGCAAAGAAATCAGCAGCCTTGTTCAAATACACTTCTACATCACTCATAAACATATTTTGGCGTTGGGCCTGGGTCGAATGCGATTTCGTCCACAACACTTGGATAGATCCCCCTCTAGCGAACATAACATCATGAAATTGCACCCAAAGATCCAGCATCGAAGACCCACGTTTGTCACACAATGGGCGACGTGACCCTTGAACTACCCTCAAATAATCACAGTACACACGACAATGCCCCGTAGTACGACGTGCCAGCATAATGAGAGCAAACAACTCCGCACGAGGAGAGGACTGCTTCTTGGTAGGGGGGGTGCCCATGAGGAGGGAGTCGAAGAGGCCAGATGAACCTAAGTGGACACACGCCCAGCCACAGCGGCGAAGCCGCCAGTCCTTAGTGAACTTCCCCCCAGATCCATCTATTCCCCACACTCCTCCATCGATCACACCTCCTCCGATCAGTCGGCCCCGCTCCCACACCTGCGAAACAGGCGGAGGCAAATGGCCACACGTGAGAGCCTTCGGGACCAAGCCTCGAAACCACAAACACGAAAGCTCAGGCTCCGCTAAAACCCGATCGCGCAAACAATCGGTGCGATCCAAGACCGCATCAGGCACAAGCCGGTTGCAGGAGCAGTCCCAAAAGCGATGGGAAGGGGTCTCTGCTGAGGCCCCGCAACGTGTACAGGTTCCACCTGAACTCGAGCGGTATCCCGCATCGTAAAGTCTGGACTCCGTCCAGTAGCCACCAGCGACAAGATTACGTACCATTCCTGCAGCCTCCGCCTCACCATTCCTTTCCTGATGACGTAGCATACGATACAACACAGTAAAATCAACTCCTCCTTCCACCCCTGTACCCATATAATGACCCGCTGCCGCTTGCCACGAAAGCGACTGGCATGCATCAAACAAAAGGTCCCAAAGATGGGCAGGGAAATCTGCATCAGTCACCCGCAATGTAACTGTACCAACACGCCAGCAGACTGGAGAAACAGGATCCCATCGCAAATCAAGTAGCACCGCAAGCGTAGCCGCAATCGGACCTCGCACGACTTGCCAACGGTACTGAGTGCACTCGAATTTAGCCAACACCTGCTTCCACACACGGGCCACACGCATACGTTGTTTATGTTCCATCCCACTCCACGCTGACGCAAAGGCATTGAGTTGTTCGTACCGCAACCTAAACTGGGGGTCATCCTTAGCAGGGCTAACCAAACTCAGAACGGTAGTCGTGCAGGACCCAGGACTCCACCAACCAGAACACGTAGCGGCCTGACTCCTCATGCTTTGGACCTGCGACGGCGAAAGACCCAAAACTTCATGGCCCCAGGATCCAACCGCCAACACCGCAGGCTTATAGAGCTTCCTAGCTCTGCCGACTAAACGGGTCAGACACCTCACTTTCGCAGCTTTCTTATACGCAACGGCACGTCGCTGTCTCAACTTACTCACACAACGTCGACGCCCTGCAGTAGTCATGACCCCCAGGTCGCGCACCGCTTCCCCAACACGAATAGGAAGCTGTGCAGCGCGGAAACAACCCTCAAGATGTTCTTGCAGAGCTCGATCTGAACACACGAAAGTACTCTTACTGGAAATAGTAGTGCCAGCTTGCTCAAGCTGATGGCACAAATGAACTGCGGCTGGCACGATGCGCGAGACAATCTCACTCCAAGAACCCTGCTGCGTCTGGGTAATGTCATCGACGTACGCCAGAGTGACAACAGGAAAATACTGGGCGTGTGCGAAATCCAACAGATCATACAAGTAGATTTTAACCCAAGGCATAGATTGCACACACCCAGGAAGCACCCCACGACCAGTGGGCATCACGTCGGACACGAAGCCGTTGACCTCCAAAATACGCGGGGCCTCATGCATCAAGATACCTAAATACAGAAAATGAACGGGATAAGACATCTGCAAGGCGAATCCAGCCAGGCGGAGAGGGTCCACCGTATCAAAAAAACTTACTGAGGTCCCAATACAGCCCAACCGAAAGCTCCCCAAGATATCTAGCAGTCTCATGGCCGATCTCTCGCAACAACGCGGCCTGCAACGCCGAAGAGCCCCTAACCGCGGTATCCCAAAAGTTTTCACGCTCCCGAGACCACTCATCAATGTCACGGCCTCGCGCACGACAATAGACCCTATACAACGACGGGCATTTGCAAACAGGGCGCTCCGCATCAGCCGCCTTAGGTAACAGAGCGATGATACCCATCATCACCTGCGTGGGCCACATCATACAAGCTTCGCACTGATTGAGGAGATCCGCGTAGGCCCCAACAGCAGCCCCAGGGAGGGGCGCCAAAATCCGCGGAGGCCAACAGTCAATGCCCACAGCAGTGTCAGCCTTGAACATCCGCGCAGCTCTGGACACCGCACAGGGGGTCAACGGCTCGAGATCACCATACGGCGAACCACATCCAAAACTCCCGAGAGGGCCTCGCGCTGCTCCCAAGGAGCAGTCCAAAACGCGCTCCAAAAATCCTGCCGATACTGCATCATTTCCTCGGGCAATTGCTTCACCTCCGAGGGAGTAACCAAATACTCGAGGTCAGCCCCCTGATCATATTTGAGCCAAGAGTGAACCCTCTTGGCGCCACGCGGCAAGGCCTTAAGAAGCCGCTGCTTCATCTTCTCCTTAGACAGAGCGCGAGCATCATTCCAAGCCTGGCCGAAAGCGTGAGCGACCGCATCACTAAGAAGATTCAGTCCATCGACCGACGACGGGACGGCGGCCAGCTGAGCTATCCACCACTCGACGGGGTGCACAAGCCCAGGGAGGCAATGCGCGTGGACTTGACCCGACAAAACGTGCAACACACGACCAGCCCAATGCATATTATCCCAAGACTTCCGAGCCTTACACAGACGAAACTCCCACAAGGTCTGAGAAACATGAGCCCAGAAACACAGCGTAGGGGATTGGAAACTCTGACCACAGAAACCTCTACGTCCAATCTTGGCACGTCGAAAACTCGGGTAACCTCCACGCACACTACTCTCGCAAGGCAACAACTGCATCGCACAAGCGCGAGAGAGAAACATCAATTCGGTAGCTCGGCTCCAAATACGGTACTGACGAGAGAGAGAGAGCAGGAGAAAGATGATCATGAACATGGGGTAAGAAGTTATCTTCAAAATAAAACGGAACCTCCAAGTCACCATCGTCTGACACCTGCGTCAACAAAACTTCCCAGGGTAAATCAGGACCAGCACAATCAGGAAAAGGAGGAGGTTTGACACGCTTCCACAACGTCTGTTCAACCGCCCCATGGTCCAACGAAACCTTCAAACACGCATGTGTCTTAAATGGTGACGGTGTATACTTAGATACTCGCACGTAGCTGGCAATATCCTCCGAAGCGACCACGTAATCGATCAGGGAGCCGCGCCCCTGCGTGCAGGTGAACTCCACCAGCGACGGGACCAGCACTCGCCCTCGCGCAAGTCGTGGGAAGCCCGAAAGATCGAGATCACCAGCTGAGACATTGAAATCGCCCATCAAAATCCACGGAACCGACAACGTTCCCAGAAACTCCGAGACACCTCGCAATCTGTTCACATTCTCTCCACAGACTCCCAGGCCCGACACCAAATAAACAACGCCCACAGCGATCACCGCTTTTTTGGTGCGTAACTCAAGAAACATCCAATGGCTTCCAGAGCCATGGTCCTGCACTGGACCGTCTAAATGCAAAAAACGTTGAAACGACAATCCCCGAGACACTACGGCCCCCACCCCACCATGGGTTCCACCCCCTGGGGAGGGCGTAGCAGGAATGAAATGGGGTCGCCATTTCAGCTGGTGCGCTCGCCTCTTCGCCAGTTTCACCCGATCACAATCCAGGTGATGCTCGGCAAAGAAGAAACCGTCACAACTGGCTCGCACGCTGGAAGCGAACGAGACGGCAACCTCGTTCCACGAGGTGATATTACAGAAAAGGAAATCGATACTGGTGGCCGCCTCGTGACCACCAGTGTGCCTGTTAAAAACGGGCTTGCGCAACAGGGGCCTCACCACCAGCAGCCGCCGCCGCCTCACGTAGTCCGTCATCGACACCATCTGCAGGGACAGGGACTTGGGCCACGCCGCCGGCAGGGACCGCCTGCTGAAGCACTCTGCCAAAACTCGAGGCCGTGTCCTCGCGGATAGTTCGCAGCCGCTTGACCGCTTTGCAATTGGCGGACTTGACCAAGAGCTTCTCCATACGATCTTGCTGTGTAGCTTCGAGGGGCCCTTCACGTGCCCGCTTGCGCAGAGACTCCAACTCATCACGCTGAGCATCACCATACTCTGAAGCCATCTCTGAATCGGCGTCGTCCTCCTTGACCGCGCTGACGTAGATCCGCTGGAGCTCCTGCCAGAACTCCAGCCGCTGACGATGCTCCGCGCACCAGCGCGCCAGACCCTCTTCATCAAGCTGAGCCAGATTAGGAGGCTGAAGCACCGCCTGCGGCGCACCCGCGCCAGCCGCCACGCCGCCATCCACGCCAGCGGCATGGGCACCCACGGGGGCAGCAGGCGCAGCGCCTCCTCGACCGCCGCCGCCTGCGACAGGAGGAGCGCCCGCCGCGCCGCCAGCGCCACCGCCAGGAGCCATCCCAGCGCCGCCAGCAGCACAGGCGCCACGCGCCGCGCCAGCCGCCATAGCCGCGAGGACAGGATGGTACACGCGGCGGCCCAAACCCCGAACGTCATGACTTTTCCGGAACGTCGACCCCAAGAGGTCTGGACGAATTCCCGTACGGTAGGGTTCGTGCGGCGTCGGCACTCGCACGGCTTTTGGTACCGCGTCGATCGTTCCACCTTGAATCGGTCGCTGTCCCGATCGTTCAAGGTTGAATTTCGTCGGGTACAATGGCCCCACCGTGTCCGTCGGTACTTCCGCGTCGCAGAATGCAGCCTTGAACGCTTCACCAACGTCGCCGGCGTGCCAACGCCGCATGAACCTACAGTAGACCAGCATTGCATACTGAGTCACATTTGGACGGCCCCTGGGCCCGGCGAGGGCCCCCGGAGCCCGAGAAGCCTCAGAGAAGCCTCTGAAAGTCCTCACAGAAGCCTCTGAAAGGCATCAGAGAAGCTTCTGAAAGGCTTCAGAGAAGCCTCTGAAAGGCTCCAGAGAAGCCTCTGAAAGGCTCCAGAGAAGCCTCTGAAACAGGCTTCAGAGAAGCCTCTGAAAGGCTTCAGAGAAGCCTCTGAAAGTCTTCAGAGAAGCCTCTGAAAGGCTTCAGAGAAGCCTCTGAAAAAGCTTCAGAGAAGCCTCTGAAAGGCCTCGCTGAGGCCTCTCAGAGGCCTCGTTGAGAGCTCTGCAGTAGCTCTGCAGAAGCTCTTGGATCGGTTGCAATCCGGTGTTCTTCAGAAATGTTTCTCTAGGAATCCTTCGGGTTGCGATTCGTCCGATTCCAGTGGTTGTAATCCGACCGAAGTAGTTCCTGAACAGTCCGAAATGGTTGTAATAAATCTCATTCCCGGTTGATCCCCAACGGCCCAACATGGCCCCAGATGGCCCAGGCTGGCCAGAGGCAGCCCGACCAGCTGCACATACGGCCCAAGACGACCGAAGAACCTGTCCTCGAGGACTCGGAACGGTGTAGAACTCTTGAATCGAATACACTATAACCGCGCGCCAGCCCCAACATTGCCCAACATTGTCCAAGGCAGCCCCCAAGAGGCCCTAATGCACGCATTCGACGTTCTGACGACACCACCGTCAGACTCCCAGACAATCCCAACAATTTACCCACACGCTCTGACAGCCCACGGAATTCTTCTCTTCGCGCTGATTTCGCGCACAACAGCAGAACATGTTTGTCATCGGGGACGTGCGGTACGAAGCGTCGAGCAGCAAGAGCCATCACGCGGCAGGGCTAGTTGCGCACCGAAGCTGATGTGTAACCAGAAGAGCCACAACAGCAACAACACACATGCCTGTAAGTGTTCTCAAGTTTCGACGGCGAAGCTTCGGTGGGACCGTGCTATTTCTTCTGTCGCCTTCGATTTGGTGCAAGGCGGTCTTGCCTACATGGTCCACGACCTCTAAAATCTCCTTGTGCGCAAACGCACAACGTGCTCAAAACGCCAAAACGAATGCAACGAGTTCTGCCGCACACGCTGACGGCAGCGTTCCCAACATAGCTCCAACTCTGTGCAAGATGTGGCGCCCCCCGTCCTGGAGGAACGCGATGACTACGATCCCTGCTGCAGGCTGACCGCTCTCGCGGCGAGCGCCATCCACCGACAAACGAGCATTGGCTCTCTGCCGCATGGGTCTGTGTCAACAGCAACCAATCCGTCCTTTCCCAAGTTGGTCCCCTTTCCGTGGCCTCGTTGGCAACGAGGTCGGTTGTGGCATTATGCGCTCGTGGATCCCAGAAGATCTAGTCCGCCTCGCCTGTAACGAGACGCATCGGCCGATTCTACTGCACACAGTGCCCGTCTGCACACACACACACACAACGAACCTTCCAGAGACTCCCACATGCACTCTCGTTGATAGGACGGCAACGGCGGAATGTCATCGGTGCCACATTGCAGACGGCCTGTTTGCAGACAGCCAGAATGCAATGCTGGCGCCAGCAGCGGTAGACCCCAAGCGTCGCATAGACGCCCCTCAACAAACAGGAACACGTGCATCTAATCCTACAATGATGGCCACTGGTGCAATCGTCTGCGCCACTGATTGCCTCGCACATTTACACGTGGTCTTTCGTAGAGCGGCCGCGCACCAAGGCTAACTTACGCCGCCATTTCGGAGACTGCGGTGAACAAGTTTCCCGCCAGCAAGTGCTTCGGTAAGAACGCACACCGTCTGCAAATCTCGTGTTCACCGAGGCTGTGGGACCTTGTTCTGTTGACTGTCGCACTGGGTCTACAAAGTGACTGCTTCTCCTCCACGCGACACACGCGAGCTTCACGAAGCAGCTTTGGGAAACGACCACAGCCCCGCTAACTTCCCAATGCCCACGAGCACACAAGCGAATGGCAAGGATGAAGCAAGCTGGTCTCGCGGGGCGCGCGAAACTACCAAATTACACCCCTGCGGCGCCTTTCCGTATTAAGCTTCGAGACAAGATGATGTGATGGAAGATGGTGGGGAAGAGTGAGATGCGTGCATATGTGCATGCTAGGAATGGCTTCGCGCGTTCCGCCGGCTGGCTCCGTAAAGTCTCCGGGGAAGTGTAAACATATGAGCGGCACGTGCTCTCAGCGCTGGGCCCACACACGTGACAGCTCCTGGGACCCGACCCCTCACGCATGTCCTGATGCACACTCCACTTGGACACATGAACATAGTAGTGATCTGCGCTCCGAGGGCCACGAAGTGTTCAACTCCAGACACCACTCACACATTTCCTGTCCCACACTCTACTGGGACACGTGAAACTGTAAGTGATCTGCGCTCTCAGGCTCCTTCGATCAAAAGTAATGATTTGGGCCTTGAGGCTCCTGCGATATGTACAGATACGAGTGAATAGCCTTTGCATTTTGATGGGGACCTCAATTCGGCGCACCCCTCACGACGTCGTGAATGTTGGGCACTCAGCTGGCCCCCGAGATGGCCCCTTGGAGCCTCAATTCGGCACACCCCTCACGCACGTCGTGCCTCATAGACCCCCAAAGGCCCGTAGCTGGCCTCCAAGACTGCTTACCCCCCCAAGGGGCGCAAATACGCCCCCAAGACACCTGGCAGCGATTGGTAACGACCCTCGTCGAGGCAGTATCTCTAACACCGACTGGTTGCAGACTCTGCGTGCAAACTTCCCCTTGGGGGCACGCCGTGACTCCCTCTCTGCGGGCTCAATCGGGCACCTATGCTCGGGCGCTTTTCAGAACCAATGCTGGCCTGGCTGCGCACAGTGAAACTAGCGGGTGGGCCCCAGAGATGAGAGAGGGCTGGTGAAGGAACTGAACGAGGACCCTGAGGGCAAGACCCTAGTTATGGGCATCGGCAACGGCCGCAACCGCCAATACTGGGGGTCCCAAAACGGTGCGGTGATAGACCGTGCGGCGAACTCGACTTCCCATATTTTCCTATATTTTCTTGGGATCGACGATTACTTGTGTCTGTGTGTTTTTTTCCCTCCTGAATTCCTCACGGCATGGTGCGATGTGGCGGCCTACGGACCGTGCTGGGGACGCCCGCCCGGGAGGCAAGTGCGGTGCGATGTGCCCCCTCCCGGCTGCCGGCCTGGTCTTGGGCTGGTTGGGCTGGTCAGGCTGGCTGGCGTTCCGGCCAAGGGCTATATAGGCATTTGGTTTCGACAACCGGGGTGGCGGTCGGGGCCTCTGGGGCCTTGTGGTGAGCGGGTCGGCGGCGAGCCGATGGGGCAGCGAGAGGAGGCAGGCCTTCCCAGAAGGCGGCGAGGCTTCTCGGAAGCTTCCGAGCCTTCTTTCTGTGTGGCTTCGGAGAAGGCAGCGGCGCGCCCGGGGGGGGGAGTGGGATGTGAAGCAGAAGGATGTGCTCGTGCTATGCGCCCCTCTTGGAAGGGCACGCTCGAACCGAACATGTAGCACACGCGTGCTATAGCAGAGCGCGTAGCCCAAGCAGTATCGCCAGAAAACGCCCGCCACCGAGCTTATCTCATGAGATTTCTGAATGCGCGTGTCGCCCCTACTGGGCCGACGCTCACATTTCATAAGTATGCTTGGGTGATGCCGAACATATGCCTTGAAACTTCGGGCAACGGATGGAGGAACTCGATGCAGTTCGACGTGCTGCAACATATACATGCGATCAACCTACGAGTAGGGGCAACTTCTGCGCCAATCGCAAGACGTCCCAGGGTGCCCAAGAAATCCCATGGGGTAATCAGAAATTACTGTAGTATGTGTGCTGTCAGGCTGGCTTCTGTTGGGATGCGCCTACCGTGAACTATGACCTTTCAGATTCAACATTCGGCACCCACAAACAATAGCACGATTCGAGCCCAATGCGCTGGTGAGGTGCAGGCCACTGCGCCTCGGCGAGCGCCCCTCCAATTCGCCCACGGATGACAAGCTGCCTGGCACTTGGCATGCCCGCCCTGCCTACGCAGAAGGGCCCGATACACCACTTTCCTTGGCCAGGGCCATACTAGGTCCTGGCATGAAGTATAGAACCCTCCTCGCGGAGGCCAGCAAGGCCTTCACACCATCCAGAGGCACAGGATGGCCCTGGCCGGGCATGGTGGTGGTGAGTAGGTATGTTCTGCGGAATCTCCATCCACCTTCCTTCGACGATCCCGTCCCCCCTTTCGCCGATGTCGATCTGAAGCGCAACTCTGGGCACCGGCGCGCCACTGACCGGCGCAAGTCGCCATGCCTCGTGGAAACGGCGCCGTTCTGCGCCGGTCCTGGGCAAGTTTCGGGCCACCGTGGGCACCTCCGGTGCGGACCAGGAGCCCGTGCGGAGGCGAACCAGAAGCGATCCTTGCCCATCATCGGCAACTGCGGTCGTGGCGGCGAAATCGACTCTGAGCGACAAGGGTCGCGTGAACTGATACCCACTACGCTACAAGCGGCTGATAATGAGCGTCCGCTGTTTTTGGGGGCGCTCGCCCTGTCTTCCCCTGGCCACCTCTTACGATCTTCGCAGCGCCCTCGACGACTTGCCGCCCCCACATTGCGTTGAGCACGTGCGGGAGAAGAAGCACGATAGACCATGCTGGCATCCATCCCAAAACGCCTGGGTAATCTGCGGCTGCCTGGAACCATGGCATTGTTTCGAAGAGATTGACGAGTTGGGGCACCGCTCCAAGAAGACGAATGAAGAGGAAAGAAAGCGTGAAAAGGCCTCCGCTCGCAAGATACATCGTGCTGCTCTTGTAACCAGCCGTCGATATAAACCAGTTCGACAGGAGAAACACACTTGATAATTCATAGGCCAACATAACAACGACGTAGCGGCTGCAATTCGCTGGCCCAACGGGCCAAGGGCGTGCTAAGATCTCCGGTAACTGGTTAACAATATTCTAGTTCGCGCGCGCGGGGCCGGCCCTGGGGGTCCCCAGACGAAAGTACCCCGGGACACTCCCGGGACACCCCCGGGACACCCCCGGGACACTCGGATCAGAGATGCCAGACCGGGCAATTTTTCGACACCCCTCACGAGGATCGTGGCCTCCGAGGGGAGGGGCGCAATCGACTACCCCCCCTCCTGACCCAAGAGGTCCCCAAGACTGCCCAAGAGGCCCCCGAGACGCCCAAAGAGCGCTCCAAGACGCCGATGATGACCCCAAGACGGCTCAAGAGGCCTCCAAGTGGCCTCCAAGAGGCCTCACAAGAGGGCCCGAGAGGCCCAAATCACATATTTTACTATGGTTTTGGAAGGATTTTTGCCTTGTCGCCTTTTCGGCCATCCGATGCTCCAAGACGGCCCAAGAGGCTCCCAAGAGCGCCCCAAGACGGGCCAAGAGGCTTCCAAGAGAGCCCCAAGAGGGCCCAAGAGGGCCCCGAGACGGCCCAAGAGGCGGCCAAGACGGCCCAAGACGGCCCCAAGACGGCCCCAAGAGGGGCCCAAGAGGGGGACCACGAACCGAAAACTCGAGCCTTCCGCCCCAGAAGGGCCCCAGGAGGCCCCGAGAGGCCCCCAAGAGGCCCCCAAGAGGCCCCAAGATGCCGCCAAGAGGCCCCCAAGAGGCCCCCAAGAGGCCCCAAGATGCCGCCAAGAGGCCCCCAAGAGGCCCCAGAAGCTCAATTATCCCGGCAAAGCAACCTAACAGCGACGTGTAGGAGCATATCTGGAAGCATTCCCCTTAAGATTCAGATAAGAATCCTGTTGTAGAATTCTGCTGTTCTCGCAGTCGTGGTCGCATTCGCGATGGCAGTCGCAGTGGCAACAGCAGTCGCAGTCAGCCTCAGCCTCAGCCTCAGCCTCAGCCTCAGCCTGCCTCAGCCTCAGCCTGCCTCAGCCTCGCCCTCAGCCTGCTTCAGCCTCAACATCAGTCTGCCTTCAGCCTCGGCCTCAGCCTGCCTCAGCCTCACCCTCAGCCTGCATCAGCCTCAGCCTGCCTCAGCCTCGCCCTCAGCCTGCTTCAGCCTCAACATCAGTCTGCCTTCAGCCTCGGCCTCAGCCTGCCTCAGCCTCACCCTGCATCAGCCTCAGCCTCAGCCTCAGCCTGCCTCAGCATCAGCCTGCCTCAGCCTCAGCCTCAGCCTGCCTGCCTCAGCCTCAGCCTGCTCAGCCTCAGCCTCAGCCTCAGCCTCAGCCTCAGCCTCAGCCTGCATCAGCCTCAGCCTCAGCCACAGCCTCAGCCTCAGCAGCCTCAGCCTGCCTCCTCAGCCTCAGCCCTCAGCCTCAGCCTGCATCAGCCTCAGCCTCAGCCTGCCTCAGCCTGCCTCAGCCTCAGCCTCAGCCTCAGCCTCAGCCTCAGCCTCAGCCTCAGCCTGCCTCAGCCTCAGCCTCAGCCTGCTTCAGCCTCAGCCTCAGTCTGCCTTCAGCCTCGGCCTCAGCCTCAGCCTGCCTCAGCCTCAGCCTGCATCAGCCTCAGCCTCAGCCTCAGCCTGCCTCAGCATCAGCCTGCCTCAGCCTCAGCCTCAGCCTGCCTCAGCCTCAGCCTCAGCCTGCTTCAGCCTCAGCCTCAGTCTGCCTTCAGCCTCGGCCTCAGCCTCAGCCTGCCTCAGCCTCAGCCTGCATCAGCCTCAGCCTCAGCCTCAGCCTGCCTCAGCATCAGCCTGCCTCAGCCTCAGCCTGCCTCAGCCTCAGCCTCAGCCTGCTTCAGCCTCAGCCTCAGTCTGCCTTCAGCCTCGGCCTCAGCCTCAGCCTGCCTCAGCCTCAGCCTGCATCAGCCTCAGCCTCAGCCTCAGCCTGCCTCAGCATCAGCCTGCCTCAGCCTCAGCCTCAGCCTGCCTCAGCCTCAGCCTCAGCCTGCTTCAGCCTCAGCCTCAGTCTGCCTTCAGCCTCGGCCTCAGCCTCAGCCTGCCTCAGCCTCAGCCTGCATCAGCCTCAGCCTCAGCCTCAGCCTGCCTCAGCATCAGCCTGCCTCAGCCTCAGCCTGCCTCAGCCTCAGCCTCAGCCTGCTTCAGCCTCAGCCTCAGTCTGCCTTCAGCCTCGGCCTCAGCCTCAGCCTGCCTCAGCCTCAGCCTGCATCAGCCTCAGCCTCAGCCTCAGCCTGCCTCAGCATCAGCCTGCCTCAGCCTCAGCCTCAGCCTGCCTCAGCCTCAGCCTCAGCCTGCTTCAGCCTCAGCCTCAGTCTGCCTTCAGCCTCGGCCTCTGCCTTCAGCCTCAGCCTGCCTCAGCCTCAGCATCAGCCTGCCTCAGCATTCAAAGTGTGGCCCGGGAATGGAGTTCTGGGAACTCGAAGAACACGAAATGGCCTACAGTTGGCTCCGGGCATTCAAAATCATGCCCAGGAATGGAGTTCTGGGAACTCGAACACCACGAAGTGGCCTACAGTTGGCTCCGGGCATTCAAAATCATGCCCAGGAATGGAGTTCTGGGAACTCGAAGAGCACGAAGTGGCCTACAGTTGGCTCCGGGCATTCAAAATGTGGCCCGGGAATGGAGTTCTGGGAACTCGAAGAGCACGAAGTGGCCTACAGTTGGCTCCGGGCATTCAGAATGTGGCCCGGGAATGGAGTTCTGGGGTGTCAAGTACGAAGAATTGTATGACTGTTGCGTCCGGCTATTCCGAATGTGGCCCGGGAATGGCGTTCTGGGAGGTCAAGGAGCACCAAGTGTGTGACTGTTGCATCCGGTTATTCAGAATGTGGCCTGGGAATGGGGTTCTGAGAGGTCGACGAGCACGAAGTGTGTGACTGTTGGTGAAAAACGAGCCCGGCACAGGCCCGGCACCCTGCCGGCCGGCAACTCCCAACGCCTGCCCGGACCCCCCTGTGGAGTGATCTGTGAGCTCTTTTGAGTCAGCTAGAAACCTATCAGTCTACGCTGTTAGGTAAAAATGCCTCCCAGGCGCCCCCGAACGGCTTCTCAAAAGACCCCAAGAGGCCTCCCAAAGAAGCATCTTGACGACGACCCTGTTTGGCCCCAAGAGCAACGCAAGATGCCAACGAGAGGCTTCCTCCTCCGCCCCTTCCCCTTCCTCCTCCTCCTCCGCCTCCTCCTCCTACTTATCTTCATCCTCCTCCTCTCCTTCCTCCCCTCCCCTTCCCCACCCTCATCTTCCTCCTCCTCCTCGGCGGCGCCGCAATGGCCCCTGGTCCACGGCGAAGCAGTAGCGATCATGCAACATGGGCCAGCGGAATGAGCGAAGCGATTGAATAATCGTATTCGATTGCAAATGGCCAGGCCACCATGGACATGACGTGGTGAAAAATCATCAGGATCGATTGTGGCAACAGAAGCTTCTGCATAAACGTTGCAGTTTTCAACGATCCTGCTGGGAGAGCCCACGCATTGAAGAATAACAGATCAGCGGCCAAAAAGCCAATTGTTACCGGAGCCAATGCAGATGCAGCCTTGCTCAAGTTCTCGGACCTCAGCATACCAGAACCTCCTTGGAATGTCAACATGGCCCGACTGACTGGATCGACAACCAGTGCGATGACAGCCAACGGCCCAACAATAATATGGTGCACGATGTTGAACGACTTCAGTGCGACAGTGCCTCGCGTAACAGCTTTCTCCGACCTTCCAGCAAACACGTCATGAGGATCTTTGCAAGCGAAGCCCAGGCCAATGTATACAGCAAAGAAAATGAGCACGAACAGTGCACAGTAGCAGGCACACGCGGTAAACATTTTCGTCCACGCTTCGTGCCCATCATGCAGAGCGATTTGGCCACTTGTCAGATCTAGCCTTTCAAAAAGCCCATCCATGACTTCTTTCGAATGGTACCCGATCGGAAGATTGTCAGCTTTGAGACCTTACTTCAACCAAACTGGCTCCTGAACAACAGTCGTTTGTGCACGCACAAGCGAACCGGGGGCTTTCAAAACCGTCCGCAGTGGCAAATCAACCCACCGCGAGAATCCGAATTCCCCAATGAGGCTTCGCCTGAGGTGTTCCAATTTCTTGTGCGCAAGCGAATTGGCCACCGGGGGAGCGCGGGTGTCTTCGGGCATGATCCCAGATGGTCTCAAGGACTTCAGTGGAGCCCTCTTGAGCGCCATCTGGGCCGTTTTGTAAGCCCTGTGGACCGACACAAAAGGCTGAAAGAGTGAACATCACTACCTAAGTTGTTTCGTTTTTGGCATAACAAGTTTTTCGGTCAGAAGAGCGCCCGAAGAGGGGCAACTTGAACTGAAATTGCGAGCCGTTCCCCGAGGATGGCCCACGAGACTGCCAAGGCCCCGCAGACCCCCGCGAGGCCCCATGACCTCCTGGGGCCTCGTGGGGGGTCCCTGAGGGGCCCCCGAGAGGGCCCCAAGAGGCTCCCAAAAGGCCTCTCAAGAGACTCCAACAGTCCTATTAGAGGAGCCTTGTCCACGACCCAGGCACGGAGGATAGGTCGACGGCCGCCAGATAGTTGGCGACTGCGAGTCCCCCTCTATCGAATCCACGGAGGTCCCCCGCGGGTTCTCCAGGAGTCCTCAAGGGTTTCCCTTCGGTTCCCTGGGCTTCCGAGGGGTTCTCTCGTTGCTCTACTTTGCTTCGCTTCGCATTGCATGATCTGCCATGCCTTCATATGGCATCCACTGTTCTTTTTCTGATGTGTCATGCGACGCAATATCATGCTGTGGTCTGACATACGATGTTATGCCATGCGATGCCACACAACGTCATACACCTCGCTGCACTGCTATGCAGTGTTGTGCTCTGCAACGTCACGGTACTCTCTGCAATGCAATGTTATGATCTGTCATGTGTTGGTATCTTACGCTAAACAATGCCACGCGCAATGGTACGCTATGTTGTGCGATGCCGCGCGTGGCTGTGCTATGCCATGCTGTGTCATGTATGGTATTTCGTAGGTGCTGAGCTGCGCGTTACTTCTCAATGCTTTCATAGGCATGCCACGTTGTTGTGCTAGGCTGTGCAATGTCGTGCCATGATATTCCTGCACTGCCATGCAGTATGCACATGCTATATACTCAGCAGCTCGCCCCACTGCGCTGCATGTTCTGTTCACCCGTGTGCAGGGAGCCCCTCGAGGCCTGCGGCGACCTGCGCCCTTGGACCTCCGTAGCCCTCCACATGACCTCCTCCTCCTCCCCCGCTTTGGGGACCCACTGAACCGGGGCAATTTGGCGGCGTGCAGAAGTGGGTAGGGGGAGAGAGAAACACTTCCTTCAGAGAGGCTGCTTCTTCGAAGGCTCTGGCCCTTCATTTACAGATAAGGCCCGCACCGTTTAAGCAGCAGGGGTGCTTTTAAGAGAACTTCCCCCCTACCCCACTCTGCGCGTGGGGTCAGTCGGGGTTTGCAGGATCCTGCAAGATCCTGCAAGATCCTGCATGATCCTGCGCGCTGGCCCGGGTCAATGCAGCCCTGGCGTTGCATGAGCCTGTACGATCCGCCGCTCTCGCTGACCCCCGTTTGCATTGACCCCCGTCTCAAGGCTCCCGTTTGACCATCCTGCCGCTGTCGCCAAGGTTCGAAGAGCGGCGTCGCTGCCCCGAGCTGGCTGGATGGCACGTGCCCCATATGAGCCTCGGCGCGGCCAGAGACCTCCCGAGACCTCTGAGCAACTGGGCCACCCGACCTCGCCCCCCGCGCTGCGCGGTTATCGCTGGCGTCCGCGCCGCCACCCCGCGACGGCCTCGCCGGGTGCACGCCGGGAGGAGGCAGCCATCAGCAGCTCACTGCACGACCGGCGCGATCGGCCCATCGGCCCCGCTGCAGGAGGGGTCATAGAGGAGGAAAGAAACACATCAACATAAACTTTTGGCGCTCCGCGCGGATTTCTTGGATCCGTGCCGGGCCCCCCTCCCTGGCGCGCGGAGCGCGCCAGGGGCGGCGCCGGAGGCGCCGCCGAGGGGGCCCCAGCGCAGATCCGAGAAATCCGCGCGGAGCGCCAAAAGTTTGTGTTTATGTGTTTTTGTTCTTCTTCGAGGTCAGCGAGATACCGATGCCGCTGTACGAGCTCTGGCCAGGGCGCCGCAGCGAAGCCGGCGCCGTGGCGATGAGGGCGAGCCAAGGGGCTCCGTGGGGGCGAAAAACCCAAGACCGCTGCCGGGGATGCGCCGGAGAGGGGGGCCAAGGAGGAGGAGGAGGAGGAGGAGGAGGAGGAGGAGCAGGAGGAGGAGGAGGAGGAGGAGGAGGAGGAGGAGGGAGGGGGAGGAGGAGGGGAGGGGAGAAGGAGGAGGAGGAGAAGGAGGAGGAGGAGGAGGGGGGGGAGAAGGAGGGGAAGGGGGGGGGAAGAAGAAGAGAGGAGAGAGGAGGAGGAGGAGGAGAGGAGGAGGAGGATGAGGAGGAAGGAGGAGAATGAGGAGGAGGAGGAGGAGGGGGGGGAGAAGGAGGGGGAGGGGAAGAAGGAGGGAGGAGGAGGATGAGCAGGAGGAGGAGGAGGAGGAGAGGAGGAGGAGGAGGAGGAGGGAGGAGGAGGAGGAGGAGGCGGAGGAGAGGAGGAGGATGAGGATGATGATGATGATGGATGATGATGATGATGATGAGGAGGAGGAGGAGGAGGAGGAGGCGGAGGAGGAGGAGGAGGAGGAGGAGGAGGTGCTGAAAGAAGAGTAGGGGGCCATGATATCATCCCCCCCCTAGTCGTCACCCCCCTCTCGGACGGACCCCTGGGCTTCTGTCGACCCTTCCGATGGCCCGGGCCCATACCTGCCCTCATACCTTTCCTGGCCACCTCCCAAAACATCTCAAACCGCGACACAGCACGACGCCGTGAAACAGAGGAAAACGCACCGAACCGCTGCCGAGGTACTATCACAAGGAATCGATAAGGAACGAATCCAACTTTTGCCCCAAACGCGCTTGGGCGCACGAGAAGCACAAGCGGAACAACCATGGCGTGCCCGACGGAACAACGAGCCCTTTCCGAACCCGAACTGCTCCTTGTTCCAGCGATCTGGCTGTACCCCCCCTCTGTCGTTTGCTTTTGCTGGGCGCTCCGCGCTGGAACGATCCGTGAGGGTCCTGGGCCAAGCTGCTGCACCTCCCCGGTCCTCACCCCCCTCTTGAACGCCCCCGATCCTGGGACACCATGAGGTACCGCTACCGCTACTCCCCGGACCTCTCCCGGGGTGTGTTCTGACGAAAATTTCGAGACGATCCCAGAAGTGGCGACGAGTGCCTCCCTGGGAGGCACTCGTCGCCACTTCTGGGCGAACATTTTATGGGTACCGTTTCCTCTTCTGAACAGTGAGCGTTTTCTTATCTGGCGTTTCGACATTGGGCCGCAGGTGTGGGTGAGAGGGGGGGGGGTTCTGGCTCGGGGCCTCTGCTTGGCGCGACCGTTTGCAGCAGTGCGTCCTATGGGGGAGACTTAATCACTTGCCGAACTTGAAGTTGTCAACTCCACTGCTCGCGCAATCATCCCACCCACCCACCCGCAATTTGGTTTGAAAAACCATGCGGGACCGAGCACAGATATCGCTCTGGGGTCGTCTTGGAGCCCTCGGGGGCGTCTCAAGAGCGCCCCAAGAAGGCCGGAGAAGCAAGACGGCCGACGACGACGACGACGGCGGCGACGACGACGCCGACGTCGACGACGACGAAGACGACGACGCTGACGCCGACGACGACGACGACGTCGCCAACGAAGACGACGACGAGGGAGGAGGGAGGACGACGACGGCGACAACGCCGACAACGACGACACTGACGACAACGAGGGAGGAGGGAGGGCGGCGACGACGCGAACGACGAAGAAGGAGGAAGGACGGCGACGCCGACGACGACAACGACGAGGGAGGAGGGAAGACGATGACGAGACGACGACGATAACGACGACGACGACGGCGACGAAATAGGAGGGACGACGACGAGACGCCGACGACGGACGACGACGAGGGAGGAGGAGGAAGGACGACCATGGCGACAACGACAACGGAAACGACCACGACGCCAAAGAGGACGACGACGAACACGAGGAAAGACACAGGACGACGTAGGCGACGACGACGGCGACGCGGGAGGAGGGAGGACGGCGACGACGAACACGCCGCAAGAGCGCGCGCGCACGCTTTCGTTGAAAATCCGTGTTGCGAAACCTTGTGTTTTTGTAGGTTTCTTGGACGCGCGATTTTGAAATCCTTCCGAAACCGATGGGTTTTGAAGGGTTTCGGCGTACGCGCGCGACGACGCGCGCGTCTGCACTGCGTCCCATTTTTTGCAGAAGAGTCTCGCGACGGCACACGCGCAAGGGCCTTCGACAGATTTCAACACGCGCGCGCGCGACGCCCGTTTGGTAGCATATTGTGAAAATCTTGAAACAACCAACGGTTTTCTTAAGATTTCGCAAGAGCTCGCGCGTAAGCTTTTTCCTCAAATCAGTGTTACGAAGCCCTGTGTTTTTGTATGTTTTTTTGGAAACTCGATTGCGAAATCCTTCCGACACCGAAGGTTGTTTGAGGATTTCGGCAGTCGCGCGCGACGGCGCGCGCGTGTGCACTTCGTCCCATTTTTTGCTAGGGATTCGCGAAAAAGTGCTATGCTAGAACAAAAGATGTCCCCGCGTATTGTTTTTAACAAGGGAACCTCAGGGGGGTCGATACCGGCCCCCCTGGGATAGTGTAAATTCATATTTAGGGTGGACATGTGGTCATAATCATATACGATTTGCATACCCGAAAGGGGGGGCGATAAC
This sequence comes from Prorocentrum cordatum, assembly GCA_963575745.1. Taxonomy (NCBI): domain Eukaryota; class Dinophyceae; order Prorocentrales; family Prorocentraceae; genus Prorocentrum; species Prorocentrum cordatum. Next base: position 74,973 of record CAUYUJ010019277.1, read on the forward strand.
GCCGGGGGGGGGGGGGTAGAGTGTATTATTTTTTTCACTTTGACCGTCTTGAAGCCGTCCTCTCCACTGCTCGTGCAAACATCCCACCCTCCCACCCGCAACTTGGTCGCAAGACCTCTTAAGACAAGACCGTGACGGTAGGTACCACATGGCACTTGGCCACGACACCGACGCCGACGACGACAGCGACAACCACGACGACGGCGCCGCCGACACCGACTACGACGACACCGACGTCGTCTCCAACGACCTCGATGACGACAACGACGGCGACGACGACGACGGCGACGACGACGACACCGACGACGACGACGCCGACGACGACGATGACGACGACGACGACGCCGACGACGAAGACGACGACGCCGACGACGACGAAGACAACGACGACGACAACGACGTCGCCAACAAAGACGACGATGAGGGAGGAGGGAGGACGACGACGGCGACAACGGCGACAACGACGAGTGAGGAGGGAGGACGGCGACGACGCGAACGACGAAGGAGGAAGGACGGCGACGCCGACGACGACAACGACGAGGGAGGAGGGAAGACGACGACGACAACGACGACGACGACGACGGGCCGAAATAGAAGGACGACGAAAGGACGCCGACGACGGACGACGACGACGAGGGAGGAGGAGGAGGAAGGACGACCACGGCGACAACGACGACGGAAACGACCACAACGCCAAAGAGGACGACGACGACGAACACGAGGAAAGACAAAAGACGACGTAGGCGACGACGACGACGACGCGGGAGGAGGGAGGACGGCGACGACGACGACGACGCAAGAGCGCGCGCGCACGCTTTTGTTGAACATCCGTGTTGCGAAACCTTGTGTTTTTGTAGGTTTCTTGGACACACGATTTTGAAATCCTTCCGAAACCGATGGGTTTTGAAGGGTTTCGGCGTACGCGCGCGACGACGCGCGCGTCTGCACTGCGTCCCATTTTTTGCAGAAGAGTCTCGCGACGGCACACGCGCAAGGGCCTTCGACAGATTTCAACACGCGCGCGCGCGACGCCCGTTTGGTAGCATTTTGAAAAAAATCTTGATCAACCTCTGGTTTACTTAAGATTTCGCAAGAGCTCGCGCGTAAGCTTTTTTCTCAAATCAGTGTTGCGAAACCGGGTGTTTTTGTTGTTTTTTTGGGAACTCGATTGCGAAATCCTTCCGACACCGCATGTTGTTTGAGGATTTCGGCATGCGCGCGCGACGGCGCGCGCGTGTACACTTTGTTTCGTTTTTTGCAAGGGATTCGTGAACAAGTGTTATGTTAGAACAAGAGATGACCCCGCGCATTGTTTTTTAACAAGGGAACCTCACGGGGGTCGATACCGGCCCCCGACCCCCCTGGGATAGTGTAAATTCATATTTAGGATGGACATGTGGCCAGATTCATATATGATTTGCATACCCGAAAGGGGGGGCGATAACGCCCGGGGGGGGTAGAGTCTATTCTCTTTTTAGACAGGGAGAAAAGAGAATAGAAAGGAGAATCCACCTGCCTGTTCGAAACAGGCGCCCAAAACAGCCAAGATCTACTCCATGCGGTGGGGGAGGGGGAGGGGGGGGGTGCGAGGGCCCGCGCCGATCGGCAAAACAGTGAATCAGAAAACGATCACACGCTCGCTCGCAGCCCGCGTCCGCCCCATCTCACTCCTCCTCCTCCTCCTCCTCCTCCTCCTCCTCACTCCTCCTCCTCCTCCTCCTCCTCCTCCTCCTCCTCCGCAACTCTCTCGCTCGTTCCCCCCTCCCACTCGCCCGGACGCAGGAGGGCTTCCTCGCGCTGCCCCCGCCGGCCAGCATCGGCGGGCTGGTGCCTGCGGCGGCGGGCTGGAGGGGGACCCAGAGATCCAACGCATCGAGCAGATCAAGATGGAGCTGTTTCGCCTTTTCGGTCTCCTTTTTCGACGCGTCCTTTTCCTCCCCGAATCAAAGTTACAACGTCGAAGCGCCTGATGTGTGTTATGGTGTGCGCCAGCAGCGATCCTGATCAGCGCCATGCGGGGCCTGGGATCGACGCACTCTCCACCCCCAACTGGGACGGAGAAGACAAACAGCGGAAAAGCGGAACATGACCCTTCTCATCACCAATCCCCTGCGGGCCTGACCATTCATGTCAAGATCATCTCGACCGAAAGGGGTCTGGCTCCCTCTGGGCGGCGCTCGAGATGCATTTCGCCCTCGGCCACTTTCGCCGCCCTGGGACCCGCGGGAGCGGGATGGAGCCTGCGCGGGAGGTCTCCTGGGAGGCCTGGAGGCCCCCAAAGGTTACCGGGAGATCCTCTTTACTGGGCTTGGAAAGTCCTGGGTTCGCTAGGGACTGGTTCCACCCCCCAAAGCGACCGAATCCAATCCGATGTCTTGCGAAAACCCTCCCCGAAGAGTTCCGAAAGGCTTTTTGTCGGAGGGTTCTGGGATGGTTTCGCAAAGGGTTTTGGGGGGGAAACCAGCCCCTACCGAAACTCAGCTTTCTTAGGCTAGACCCCTTCCACCGCTCCTACCAAGCAAGCATCAAACACCGTCCGACCACCTCGCGTTGCACTTTTTCAGTGAATGCCCCCCCGGCCTTTCCACCCATTGCCCCAATCTGTCGCCCCGAGATGTTCCTGCCATCGCTCGGACGTCCATTCCCCGTGCATTTTCCGATGTCGTGCGTTTATTGTTTCGCAAGATGCTCCATGATGCTCCTCGATGGTTCACGCCATAGAAAATGCCCACGCCCGAGCGGTGCAAAATCCTCTTGGGCGGCCATGCTTGCCTCTGGAGGGTAACAATGCAACCAATCAGGCAATCCTGACTCTCGTCGAAGACCAGGATGTCCGGCTCGGCTGCGCCGACGAGGGGGCGCAGGAAGCAGGGGTCTTGCGCATTCCAGCTTTCCACTGCCCCGCCCATGATGTAGCCGGGGTTGATTGGAGAGGACCCAAGACCCTTCCGAGGGCCACGTTGTCACAGGAACGTAGAAGACGTGGGTCGCGAAACACAGGACCCAAGGGTACCCTTGATAAGGGGAACGAAGAATGACAATAATATAACAACTCGGAGGTCCGCGCGGATTTCTCGGATCCGCGCTGGACCCCCTTCATGGCGCGCGGAGCGCGCCAGGGGCGGCGCCGGAGGCGCCGCTAAGGGGGTCCAGCGCCGATCCGAGAAATCCGCGCGGACCTCCGAATTTACCAAACAGCGAAGACTGATAGGTTTCTAGTGGGCTCAAAAGAGAGCATCTTGACTCCCCAGGGTGGTCTGGGCGGATGCCGGGGAAAATCCAGGGACTCCCCGGGACTCAGCAGGGGGATCTGGGCAGGTGCCGGGGAGGATCCGGGGACTCCCCAGAACACCATTCCCAGGCCACATTTTGAATGCCCGGAGCCAACTGTAGGCCACTTCGTGTTCTTCGTGTTCCCAGAGCACCATTCCCAGGCCACATCTTGAATGCCCGGAGCCAACTGTAGGCCACTTCGTGTTCTTCGTCTTCCCAGAGCACAATTCCCAGGCCACATTTTGAATGCCCGGAGCCATCTGTAGGCCACTTCGTGTTCTTCGTGTTCCCAGAACACCATTCCCAGGCCACATTTGAATGCCCGGAGCCAACTATAGGCCACTTCGTATTCTTCGTGTTCCCAGAACACCATTCCTGTACCATATTTTGATTGCCTGGAGCCAACTGTGGGCCACTTCGTGATCTTGGTGTTCCCAGATCCAATCCTGTGCCATATTTTGAATGCCCGAGCTGAGGCAGGCTGAGGCCGAGGCAGGCTGAGGCTGAGGCTGAGGCACGCCGAGGCAGGCTGAGGCTGGGGCTGAGGCAGGCTGAGGCTGAGGCAGGCTGAGGCTGAGGCTGACGCAGGCTGAGGCCGAGGCAGGCTGAGGCTGAGGCTGAGGCAGGCTGAGACTGAGGCTGAGGCAGGCTGAGGCTGAGGCGGAGGCTGATGCAGGCTGAGGCTGAGAGGCTGACGCTGAGGCTGAGGCAGGCTGAGGCTGAGGCTGAGGCCGAGGCCGAGGCAGGCTGAGGCTGAGGCCGAGGCAAGCAGAGACAGGCTGAGGCTGAGGCTGAAGCTGAGGCAGGCTGAGGCTGGGGCTGAGGCTGTGGCTGAGGCTGAGGCAGGCTGCGGCTGAGGCAGGCTGAGGCTGAGGCTGATGCAAGCTGAGGCTGAGGCAGGCTGAGGCTGAGGCTGAAGCAGGCTGAGGCTGAGGCTGAGGCCGAGGCAGGCTGAGGCTGAGGCCGAGGCAAGCGGAGGCAGGCTGAGGCTGAGGCTGAGGCTGATGCTGAGGCAGGCTGAGGCTGAGACAGGCTGAGGCTGAGGCTGAGGCAGGCTGAAGCTGAGGCAGGCTGAGGCTGAGGCCGAGGCAGGCTCAGGCCGAGACAGGCTGAGGCTGAGACTGAGGCTGAGGCTGAGGATGAGGCCGAGGCAGGCCGAAGCTGAGACAAGGTGAGGCTGAATGGGGGGGGGGGGATCAGGCTGAGGCTGAGGCTGAGGCAAGCCGAGGCAGACTTAGGCTGAGGCTGAGGCTGAGGCAGGCTGAGGCTGAGGCTGACGCAGGCTGAGGCCGAGGCAGGCTGAGGCTGAGGCTGAGGCAGGCTGAGGCAGGCTGAGGCTGAGGCCGATGCAGGCTGAGGCTGAGGCTGAGGCAAGCCGAGGCAGGCTGAGGCTGAGGCTGAAACTGCGGCAGGCTGAGGCATCCGTAGGAATCCATAGGAATCCTTAGGAATCCATCGGAATCCTTAGGAATCCATAGGAATCCTTAGGAATCCGTCGGCATCATTAGGAATCCGTAGGCATAGTTAAGCATCCTCAGGAATCCTTAGGAATCCTTAGGATTCCCTAGGAATCCTGAGGAATCTTTAGGAATCCCTCGGAATCAGGATTCCTAAGGATTCCTAAGGTTTCCTAAGGATTCCTATGGATTCCTAAGGATGCCTAAGGATGCCTTAGGAATCCCTAGGAATCCTTAGGATTCCATTGGATCCTAAAGCCGTTGCCACTGCGACTGTCATTGCGAATGCGACTGCGACTGCGAGAACAGCAGAATTCTACAACTGGATTCTCACCTGAATCTTAAGGGGAATGCTTCCAGATATGCTTATACACATCGCTGTTAGGTTGCTTTGCCGGGATAATTATATGTTTATGCCATGCTTCGTTCTTCTACTTGATTTGACCGGGTCGACTCAATTATTCATCAAGCTCGACTGTATTCACACACGCCAGATTGCAGTCCACAGCCCCCTCTCCGACGCCCTCGGTCGAGTCGGCGGGGCGGGGGGCAAGGCCAGATGCACCCACTCCGTTCCCCCCCCCAATGCGCAGATGCCCGACGTCCTGCACTCTTCGTAGTGTGGCGCCCCAGAGGCCTGGGCCCCTGCCCGGGGACCGGCCTCCCACCCTCCAATGGCGCGTTTGACGGCCCTGGGGGCCTGGCAGGGGCCCCCAGGCGCCGCAAACGGCAGACGCCTTGCCGTCACTTCTGCCTGCACGCCGCCAGGAAGCCAGGCTTAAGTCGGGCCTGTCCCCCTACAGGGGGATTTTCGACGAAAAATAAAAAATACCTCAAAAGGTAAAACAAAAATACAACAACAAGAAACAAGTCCCAACAAAAATACTAGTCCCCGGGACACGCCAGACATAAAGCCAGGCAGGGATCGCCCGGGAGGCCCCGAGAGCCCCCGAGACGACCCGAGGGCCCCCCACAGCGTCGGCGGCGCGATTGCCGGTGGGGGCGGGGTCCGCCGGGCGAGGCGCGCCCTCACCGGGACATCCTCGCGAGCCTCATCTTGCGTACGCGAGAGAGGTCGCCCCGTGGCCGAGGAGGAGGAACAGAGCAGCAAGGGAGGGAGGAGAAGAGGAGAAGGCAGCATCCTCCTCCTCCTACCCCTCCTCCTCCTCCTCCTCCTCCTCCCCTCCCCCTCCGCCTCCTCTCCTCCTTCTTTCCTCCGCCTCCCTCCTCCTCCCTCCTCCCTCCTCCTCCCTCTCCTCCTCCTCCTCCTCCTCTCCTCCTCCTCCTCGCTCCTCCTCCTCCTCCTCCTCCTCCTCCTCCCCCTCCTCCTCTCCTCTCACTCTCCTCCTCCTTCTCCCGCCTCCTCCTTCCTCCTCCTCCTTCTCCTCCTCCTCCTCCTCCTCCTCCTCCTCCTCCTCCTCTTGGGGCCCTGCCGGGGCTGCCTTGGGGCCCCCTGGGGGCCGCCCTGGGCCCCTCGAGCCCGTCTCTGGGGCCTCTTGGGGCCCTCCTGGAGCCCGCGGCGCCCGCTCGGGCCGCCCAGGGTCATCTTGGGCCTCCCCGCGCTGCACATCCGGGGAGCCTCGAGACCCGGAGATCCAACGCACCGACAAGAATCAAGACAGAGAGGTTCTTCTCAAAGGCCTTCAAGAAGCCCCCAGGAAGCCTCCAAGAGGCCCCCCAAACTTGGCCCAAGATGCCTCGAGGCGGCCGGAGATTGCCTGCAGACAAGCCAAGATGCCACCAACAGGGCACACAAAAACACCAAGAGGTACGATAACAGCAACGAAGCAACATGAACGATGTCGAGCGCCGTGTCATGATTCGGACAAGCCTCGTGAAATGCAGTCCTGGAGGCGCAGTCGTTTATATAGGGGTCGGCGGATGTGGCGTAAGCCTGAAGAACAAAGACGGAGAGGTTCTTCGCAATTCTCGGCCTCTCGGGGCCCTCGCCGGGCCCCGGGACCGTCAAGCAACGACTCGGGATGGAAAACCGGCCCCGGGGAACGGGTCGAGACTTCGGGGGACCGCGTGCCGAAACAAAAATCACGGCGGCGTCGGATCTCTGGGGATCTCGGGGGTGCGCCGAGGAGGGAGGGGGGCCAGGACGAGGGGGGCGGTGGCGTGCCGTGGCCATGAGGCGTGTGCGCGGACGAGCGGGCGCCAGGGCACGCATCGAGAGAAGAAGAGGGCCGACATGGCTCGGCTACACGCAGGGAGTGACCCTGGGCAAGAGTGACCCTTGCTGCGAGGCGGCGAACTCCGCACCAGCGGAACAGCTCGGCAGGGGCACCAACTCGCGAATCGGCCGGCGTGCAGGGAGGCGGGCGCCAGGACACGCACTGAGAGAAGAAGAGGGCTGACATGGCTCGGCCACACGCAGAGTGCCCCTGGGCAAGAGTGACCCCCGCTGCGCGGCTTCTCGGGAGCCGCGGGGGGTTGGCCAAGAGCAGGCGCGCACGACGCCGCTGCCGCCTCGCGCGCTCGGCGAGATCGGGGGACCCCAGTGGGCCTGCACCGAAGGCCACCCGGGCGGAAGGCCACTCTTACGTCTAGCCGAGTGATGTTCGAGAGATCCCACCGCCCCGGCCATGACATCCCCCCCCCCCCGAGTCCCCCCCCCCCCTGGACGCCCCCGACAATCGGATTCGGTCCGTTTGTTTCCCTGGAGCTCCTGCCCGAAAGGGCCCAGGGACACACCAATAAGTTAGACACAAACAACAGGATTCCCAACATTTTTTCCCATACTTTCTGGGTCTTCGTCTTCCCCCCCCCACTTCCCATAGTTTCCCAACATTTTCCTGGGCGTCGACGATTACTTGTGTCTGTGTGTTTCTTTCCCTCCCGACTGCCAGCCTCTCCAGAGGCCTGTGCCCGTGCCTGAAGCCCAATGCACCGACCTGCGGCCGATCTCTCCTCCTCTCTCCTCCTCCTCCTCCTCCTCCTCCTTCTCCGCCTCCTCCTCCTCCTCCTTCTCCTCCCCCTCCTCAGCCATCCGAAGGCGCCGTTTTGGGGCTCCCTCCCACGCGCGCGGGGGCGCGCCGCGCGGGGGAGCAGCCATACGGCCCCAGTCGCCAGCGGCCCGCGGCGGCGCGGGCGCTGGTGCATCAGGCGCCTGTGGCGCAGGACGGGTGCCCGCCCAGGACGGCTCGCGGTGCCCGCAGCCCGTCCCCGGCCTGGCACAGGCGCCAGCGGCGGCGCCGTGCATCTGCGAGGGCGGTCCTGCGGGTCGAGCAGGCTCGCTCCATCCTGGCTGGACACCACGGCGAGTGCATGGCGGAGCCCCGCCAGCCCCCCACGGAGCCCCCGTGGAAGCGTGGCGGGCAGGGCTCCACTTGGGCGTGTGTGGCGACCAGGGCCTGCGGCTACACGTCCAACTACGGAACCCGTGAGACGTGCTGGGCCTGCGGCCGCGACCGAGCGGGGCGCCCGACGGCTGAGGCAGGGGCTCGCGCCAAGCAGCGGCCGCGGTCCAAGCCTCGCCCTCGTTCTGGTCGGCCTTCTTCGGCTCGCGAGCCTGGCCGCGGGGATGACCCCATGGATGGCGGCGGCAGCACCAGCGCGGCCAGCTCAGCCGAGGCCCAGGCAGTGGCCAAGTGCAGGCGTGCGCTCAAGGCCTTGCGCGGCATCCACGACGACAAGCACCCGCTGGTCGCTGCAGCCCGCCACGAGCTCGCCGCTGCCGAAGCTGCAGAGCGGGCCACCATGCCCCCCGAGGATGTGCTTAGGTCGGCCCTCGACAGGCAAGCCACTCGGGAGGCAGAGAGGGTCAAGGCTCAGGAGGACGTGGACAACCTCACCGCCGACCTGGCGGCCGCTCAGGCCAAGCTCGACGGCATCAAGCAGCAGCTGGTGGAGTCCGAGTCGGAGGTCGCGCAGGCCAGGCTGGCCAATGCCGCTGCGCCCCTCCCAGCGGATGCCGCCACTTCGGTGGCCGCGTTGCAGCGGCTGCTCCAAGGGGCCCACACCTCGATCCTTCAGGGCCAGGACCGCAACGCTGTTGGCGGGGCCATCTTGGACCAGCTGGTCAACCACGTTCGCGCGCTGGGCGGGGCGCTACCAGGAGGAGGCGGAGAGCGAGCTGCCGCCTTTCGCGCCGCGGGTGGGCAACCCGCTGGCGCCAGCGCCCCCTCCACACCACCAGCAGCACCACCAGCAGCACCGCCTCAGCAGGCCGTCGTCGAAGGGAGCCCAGACGCCCAGTGGGAGTATGCGGGGACTGCATAGGCGTGGCAGGCGCTGCGCGACTCGTCGCACATGTGGCATCATCACGTTCAACGGCTCCTGCTGGGCCTCTCTCCAGTCCTTCCTCCTAGAGGGCGCCCAGGACGCGCTCGTCGTTGCGGCTCAGGAACTTCGACTGGATCGAGAGGCACTGGACAGAGCGCGTACATGGGCTCATCGACACGGTTGGCAGCCATTCATCAGCCCGTGCCGTCGCCTGGAGAGCGGGCTCCCGAGTGCAGGAGTGGGGCTATTCGTCAGGTCGCACGTGCAGGCCACTCTGCTGAGTGGGTTGGGGAGCACGTCCCCTGGCAGTTTTGAGATCTTGCGCTCGTGGGCCGTGGCGGTTCACATACGTGCGGGCCTCCGAGGCGGCTTCATCGTGGGCTCGGCCTACATGGAGTCAGTTGCTGGTGCCGACTACCTCTCGGCCAATTATCAGAAGCTCATGCGCATCTCGGAGGCTATGCGCTACTACGCGGCTCCCTTCGTCTTCGCAGGGGACTGGAACACCACGCCTCAGGACTTGGAAGCGCTCGGCTTCCTTCAGGTCATGCCGGCGGCGATCGTGGCCCCCAGTCAAGGTACATGTAGGTCGGCGGTCTCGGGCACCTACAGAGTCATCGACTACTGGCTCACCACCCCTGGCTTCGTTCGGGCTTGTGGCAAGCCGCGCGTGCTGGACCGATGGACAGCCCGCCCACACTACCCTGTGCGCTTCGAGCTGGAGGCCAAGCCGCGTGCTCAGTGTCAGCTTCATCTGGTGGCTCCGCGAGCTTTCCCACGTCAGGCGCCGCGGTACTCAGGCGCTTCCCCCCTGGTGGGTGCGCCGCCGCCTCAGCCATACCTCGATGCCGTCCGCCATGACGCGGCACGCGGGATCCCTACTGATGCAGACTGTGCAAGGCAGCGCCTGGACGACCTCTACTCCAACTTCATGAGCTTCGTCGAGTCGGACCTCTCGCACATCTACAACATCCAGGAGCCTGAGGCCCATGCGGGGCGAGGCGCCCCTCCGCGCTACGTGTGGCGACCCATCGGTGGCCCTCCGAGGCAGGGCCAGCCCGCCGCGGGAGCTGAGGCACGCTACTTGCGGAACCTAGAGGTCGCCATCGCGGATCTCATCCGCGTCTTGGAGAAGGGTGTCCGTGACGACAGGCGGTGGCAACGCCTTGTCAGAGTCACGCGTCCAGGTCATCGACAGGACCTTCACACACCTGCTGGACATGTGCTCTTCGACTGGACATGGCCCGTGGTGCACTACGCCGTACAGCTCTCCAAGTCCTGGTGCATCGTCGTCCTTCGCGGCTTCCAGATGGTGGTGGCCGAGACCGTGCACCGCATGGAGCGCGACGCAGGCAACGCGCGCGTCCGCAGCTTCCACAGGTGGGCCCAGGACTCCCTGGTAACTGGCGCGGCGCCGCTCTTCGGCATGACCAAGCTGAAGGGATGGGCCCACAACGAGGTGGACGCGTTCGGCATCCGCACTTCGTTGCCGCAGGCAGTCGCTGACAGCCAGATGCGGTACTGGGGTGAGATCTGGAACGCTACGCCCGTCACCTCGCCAGCGACCAAGGAGCTAGTCTTTGGCGACGCTGCCCTCACTTCTCACCTACCCGACAGCGAGCAGTTCGACTCACAGGCCGTGGCCCACCTAATGGACGCCACTGACACGCTGTCGAAGGCCATCAGCCAGCTGCCGACGGAGACCTTGCCAGTCCCGACTGTGGCGGAGGTCCGCAGGGCATCCATGTCCTTCAGCTGGCGCACAGGCCTGGCAGCGGACATGATGCCACCGCGGGCCTATTCGCTCCTCACCGACGAGGCCCTCGCTATGATGGTGTACCTCCTTTGGGCGGCAGAGCGTTGGGGCAGGTGGCCCACCCCGACTCTGATGATTCACGTTATGTTGCTGGCCAAGACATCAGGCGGCTTTCGCCCTATCATGCTTCTCTCGTCCCTCTACAGGGTCTACACCAAGATCCGCATAGGCCACGTACGACGATGGGCAGCTGACAACACGAGGCCTTTCTTCGCACTGGGAGCGGGGCGCTCCACCATCGACGTCGGGGCCAGGACCATGGTCTATGCGGAGGCCGCGGACCACACCCAAGGGGACGAGATCATCACGGCCATGGTTGACATCAGCAAGTGCTTCGACAGAGTCGACTGGAACAAGGTGGTCGAGGCGGCCCAGCGATTTGGGTTCCCACGAGGACTCCTACGGGCAGTTCTTTCCATGTATGCAGCCCCGAGGCGCATCAGGTGGGGCTCCACCTACTCGTTCGCTGCTCGCGCCATGCAAGGCGTTCTCCCAGGCTGCTCGGTCGCAATGTTCCTGCTCCAGCTGGTGATGATGCTTCCCTTTGAGGTCTACCAGGCCTCTCTCGCGGACATCCCGCACACCCTCGACATCTACGCCGACGATATTACGCTGCAGATCACGATGCCGCGGGATGAGATCGTGGCCCACTCGGTCGCGGCCATCTCCCGCCTCGTCGTCGTCCTCACCGCCTTGCAGCTGCCAATCGCTCAGGACAAGGCCAAGATCCTCGGCTCGACGGAGACCATCGCCAGGTCGGTCGCATCGCGGTTGGCCCAGCATGGTTTCTGCGCGGTCACTAAGCTGAGTATCCTGGGCCTGGAGTGTCGTGCGGGGGCGCGTCTCAGGTACACTGAGGTCCACAAGCGCATCAGGCAGATGAAGGCCAGGATCCCGCGCTTCCGCCGCCTACGAGGATTGGCCCAGGTGACGAAACGCATCGCTCGTCCGTGCATTGCCCCTGGCATGACCTACGGGCTCCAGGTGGTAGGGGCACCTCCTGCTACGGTACGCACAATGACTGGACTGGTCAGGACGGGATGGAGCAAGACACCAACTGGTTCCTCGACGATGCTAGCTTCATTCCTGGAGGCGGCGCCCCACCTGCAGCCCGAGGTCATGGCCGTCGTCGAGCCCATCTACACGTGGGCACAGCTGGTCTTCGACGCACGAGTACCACGGGCAGTCCTACAAAGTGCGTGGCGCTTGCAGTCCTTGCGCCTTCAGTCTACCACCTCGACCTGGTCTATGGTTGCGGGTCCAGCCAGTGCAGTGGTGTTGGCGATTCGACGGCTGGGTTGGAGACCGCTGACATACTGCAGATGGCACACAGGCAACGGGATGACACTGGATCTGGAAGACATGGCCCCCAACTGGATACGCGCTGTGGCAAGGCGCAGTTTCAGGTCTGTGCAATGGGAAGATTGGGCTAAGCGTACGTCTCACTCTCCTGAACATCCTGAGCCTCCTCGAGACCCTCGCGGATACTGGATCGAACCCGTCGCGGCCATGATGAACGTCCCCGAGGACGCCACCACATGGAATCTCAGTCCACAGGCTCGAGGTGCGTTGCGATCTACGGTCATCGGTGCCCAATGGTCTCAGCTGCGGCTTCACAAGATGGGATACTCGGACACATCATCCTGTCAGCGCTGTGGACAGACTGGGGATCTGCATCACCGATTCTGGAAGTGCTCCTATCACTCAGAGGCCCGATCGCGTGCGGTGGATGAGGAGCTGGTTGAGATGGCAAAGAGGTCGCATGTGGCGGACCCCTTTTTCACTCGTGCTCTCATGCCCAGGGCGATGCTGCCCGACATCCCGCCGCCTGTGGATTCACAACGGTGGTGGTATTGCATGGGAGGTCAGGCTATGGACATCACGGGCACTGTTTACACGGACGGCTCAGCGCAGTGCCCGCTCTACTGGCCTGAGGCCAACCGTGCTGGTTGGGGACTGGCCATCCTTACGGGACGCCGTCTCAAGGGCATGGCGTTCGGGCCCTTGCCAGGGCCCATGCAGACGGCCCAACGCGGGGAGCTGTACGCCGCACTGCAGGTTCTCCGACACGGACGGCTTCCTCTACACATCAAGACGGACTGCCTTGGCTTGGTCGAATCGCTGAAGTACGGAGAAGCTCATTGCTGCCACGTCCGCCGTGACAACGCGGACCTCTGGCGGCTCATCTGGAGGGCGATCAATGATCATGGAGGCATCTCAGACTCGCTCAAGGTCACATGGGTAGCAGCCCATCAGACCCTGGCCGAGGCAGGCGCCGACAGTCTAGACAAGATCGGCAACGACTTCGCGGACGTGGCGGCCAAGAAGGGGACACGGCTGCACGGCGTCCCGTTGGTGGCCTACGACGAGCACGGGCGCCTCCTCAAGGCGGTCAGGCAGACCGCGGGCTGGATCGGCGCCGCCCAGTCCTCCGCCATCCTGCTGGCGGACCGCGTGGAGGTCCAGGCGCGGCGGCAGCGCTGCACCAGCCGTCGTGGAGACGGACGCGCTCCCCAGGCGGCTGAGGCGGGCAGCCAGCCGCGTGGCGCGGCCCCTGTGCAGAGTGGAAAGTCTCACTCTCCCATCCTGGCCACCGTGGGGTGGCGATGTGCTCACTGCCCTCGGTTCGCGCGAAACGCCAGAGGCCTCAGGAGGCTTCAACGTGAGGTTTGCCCTGTGAGGGCTTTTCGGGCCCCCCCAGCCGACGCCTCCCTCGGGAAGCGGCAGCTGGGAGTCCTGGGGACCTCCGAGGTCTCCAGTTCGAAACGGCGTCGGACGGCGGCCGAGGAAGGCCCCCCGTCGAGCCTGGAGCGGGTCCCCCAGGATGATGGCGACTCGCGGGGACTTCGTAGGCGGCGGTCTCACGACGGCGATGGGGATTGTCTCAGGGGAGTTCGGCCTCGTGGGACCCCTTCCCTCGTTTCGACTGACCCCTCCTCGTCCTTCGGAGCCCCCACTACAGCTGAGGAGGAAAGCCGTCCTGGGTCCGAGGGAATGGCACGTGGTTTGTGGTCTTGCGCCCCATCCCCCCGTGTCCCCTCCCCTCCTCGCCCTCGACCTCTGTCGGACCTCCCCTCCTCCTCTTCCGCCTCCCCCGCTGCTGCGCCGCCGCCGCCTGGGCCCTCTGGTCGTTTTTCGAGGGTTTCGTTTGCCGAGGGACCTGATGCCCCCGAGAGGCCTCAGGAAGTTGTTCAGGTGGCGGCGCAGGCGGCTAGCTCTCGGGGTGTCAAGCGCGCGTCGAAAGGGGCGCCCCCCTCCCGAGCGGCGGCGACGGTCCCTGTGGCCCCTCTCCCGCGCTCGGGAGAGGTCCCCCCCGAGAGCGCGAGGGGGCACACCCTGTACTTGTCTGGGGATCATGTGGGGTGCAGCCAATGCGGGGCCTTCTCGGCCAGGACGGCGAGGACCCAGCTGTTCTGGGAGTGCGACCCCGAGGCCGCCCTGACGGGCAATCCCCAGCGTAAGTGGCGGAGGGACAATTTTATGAAGGGCATCCACCCGAAGGGGAGGGTGTCCCAGGCCATCGTGCCACCACGCAGGCTGCTGGTCACGGACGATGCGGTCCAGTGGCAGGGCCTACTCTCAATTTCGTGAGCCCCCTTGGGGCTCTCTTGGGGCGGGGGCCTCGTTGGCCCCGTCTCGGGTGTCTGGCGTTCGGCCCTGGGCACCTCTCGGGTTCGCTTGGCGTGGCCGTGAAGCCTCGGCTGGGCTCTGAGCGCCCTGGGGACCCGAGTGTTTTTGTGATCGATTGCGCCCTTCTCTGCTTTTCCCGCCGCCGCCGCCGCCTCTCTTTTGCCTGCACTCCGCGCGTCGCTTCATGGGGTCGCGACTCCTCAGCCATCCGAAGCACAATGCACCGACCTGCGGCCGAGCTGCCCCCTGGCGGGCTCCGGAAACCCTCAGCCCCGAAGCGTTGTCATATCTTTTTTGGGGGGGCGCATCTTGTACTTCCACCGCCTCCCAGGGCGCCCGAAGCCGTGGCGCGTCTCGTCGCCACATCCGGAGCACATACACCTCTTCCTCCTCCTCGATCCTTCTCCTCCTCCTCCTCCTCCTCCTCCTCCTCCTCCTCCTCCTCGATCCTCTTCCTTCCTCCCCCCCCATCTTGGACGCCCCTGACACATGCGCGCCCACCGGGGCGGGCCCGGGTGTCCTGCTCGGGGGGGGGGGGCCTTCTCGCAATTGTCGCGGGGCTCCGCAAGGCCGCGGCCCTCGTGGATCGGCGCCAGGCCGGACAGAAGCTTCCGCGCACACTCGTCGGCTACACGCAAGAGTAACCCTGGGCAAGGGTGATCTGTGGTGCGCAGCTTTGAAGGGGGGTCCAAGCCCAAGCGCACAAGCCGCTGCCATCGCATCTCATTCAGCGATAACGGCGATCCCCGCGACCCCGCGCCAGAGGTCACTCCGGCGAAGGGTCACTCTTACGCGTAGCCAAATTCGGAGAGATGTCGGACTCGGGCTCGCCTGATAGGGCCGTCAGGACAATGACGACACCAAATCTGAAATTTGACGCGCGCTCCCGCTGCAAACGTCTCACGGAAACTGGACCGCCAAAACTCGGGACGGGCCCGTGAGAAGACGTCGGCGCACCCGAGTTCCGGCGAACTCGACCCTTACGCTTTCCTCATAGGAATGAGTTTCGGAGGCTCAGGGCGTGTGGTCGTCTCGCGGCGTCGTGGCGTTCTTGCGGCGTGGGGTGTCTGGGAGGAGAGGGTGGGGCGGGGCGCGACGCAAGAGGTTGGGATAAGGCCAACTAGTTTCGCTCCCCCCCCCCACCGTGGCCGCTGCGTTGGGCAGACACGGGCATCGGTGCTGCAATGCCCATTTCGCCTCGGCGCCATCCTCCTCCTCCCCCATTTCCTCCTCCTCCTCCTCCTCCTCCTGCTCCTTCCCCTCCTCCTACTTCCCCTGCGCCCTCCACCCGCCTCGATCCTCACTCCCCATCTGCTTGCCCGGGGCCTGAAACGCTGCACAGTGGATGAGAGCAGTTGAGGCGACGCACCCTCATGCAGTTTTTTGGGGAAATGGGCCACGCGTCCCATCAATATGCAAGCTTCTACTCTACAGATGGAGGCGGTGGAGGAAGGGGAAGAATACGAGTTCGCCCTTCCCTGCCTGCGCCGAGCAGAGCATCCAAAAGAAACGGGTCTTGGAGATGCCCACGGGCTTTCCACAGGACCGCTTCTTCGTCCAGCAAGATCCCCCTCTCCCCGAGGGCCCCTGGGGGTCCAGCGCAGGGCCAGAAACGCAGAGAACATGCGTGAAACCTACACGGGGACGAAAAGCCCTTCGCCCTCCATTGGCGGTGCCCACAAGTGGTGGAGCGAGGGGGGGGGCCTTCCAAGAAGGCAGAAAGGGCTCCTCAGACGCCAAAGCCCCCTCAGAAGGCCCCCAGGGGCTGCCAGGAAGGCGTGTCGGAAGCCGGGCGGGCTTCTCAGAGGCCTCCCCTGCTTTCCAAGACGCCCCCCCCCCCCGCCTTCTTGGAAGCCCACCGCCCTCGCGGCACCACCTTTTACTGGCGCCGCCAGCTTCGCCCTCCAGCCTCATCCTGAACCCTCCGGCCCCGGGGCTCAGACGGGGAGCCCTTCGCCCCCAGCCGGCTGCTCCCGAGCACGACGAGGAGCCAGGACAGGGACAACACCGGACAGTGATGAATCGGGGATCTCTGAAATCTGGCGGCTCTGGAGGATGTATCGGGCGCCGCGGCCTTCTCAGAAGTGTTCCGGAGCGCTCTGAGAACGAGCGTTCCTCCTCGTAGGAGGAGGAGGAGGAGGAGGAGGAGGAGGAGGAGGAGGAGGAGGAGGAGGAGGAGGAGGAGGAGGAGGAGGAGAAGGATAAGATAAGATAAGATAAGACAAGCGCCGAGGAGGCGGGCGGACCAGGCTTCAGCCAACACAATGGGTTCCAGCGGGTGGCGCTTAGGGTCTTTTCAGCCCATACCCATTAACCACTTCCGCCACCAGCTGGACCCCGAGACGGCACCAGACGCAACGAACATGTCACGAATTTCGGTGCCACCACCTGCATCCACAATTCAGGACGCAACGAAAATGTCACGAATTTCGGTGCCCATGCGGACCCCGAGACTCGCTTGCGAACTCTCTGGTGGAGCTCGCTCGAGAGGCCAACTCCTTCTGACGAATTCGCTCGTGGAGGGCGGCCATTCGAGCTTCAAAAGGGTAACTTGCATCAGGATTCAACCTCACAGAAACGCTGGTGGTTTCAACCGCTGGTGCACTTGCTGTCCGTGCCACGCGGTCCAGAGGAAGAACCGACAAAATCTGTTTGGCGAGCCCCTTGTGGGGGCCCACTCCTTTCCGAAGATTTCTCAAAACCTCGGCTCCCTTGGAAGTTGGGTGGGTGCACGGGCTGCGGAGCTTCTGCTTCCGTCTCTGCTGGGCCCACGCACCACACAACACGCACACGAAGACTGGCTTATCGCTCTGCTCAGACGGAGCGGAGCACCTACTACCAGACTGATGAACAGCGACAAGCTGATGACCCATGGGGGAGCGGAGGTACGCTCGGAGGAAGTCAGGAGTCCCCCAGCACCCCGTCAGGGGTCTGTCCTGGGAGTCCTGAAGAACAGTTAGGCACGCACGACACTGGGTCCCTAAAGAGGTGGAGCACCAGTCATGCCACCCTTCTTTTCGAACGTTCCTCTGCCTACGAAATACTGGAAGACGCTGCCATCGTTCTTCCTGCTCATACAGGGGCAAGACGGCAGTAGCAGGCTTAACAAGCCGAGCAGTGTCCGTCTCAGAGCTCTCGAGGGCCTCAACACACTCCGGAGAAGGCTTTGGGTGGAACTGCACGGCGCGCTTAGCATATGCATCTGCTACAGCATTCGCATCTGTCAGGCGGCGCTCGACTGGACCTAGCTTTTCATACTCAGAACCCGACCTATGCGCCTTCACATGATTGACAGCTCGAATGTGGTCCTTTCCTCGGAGGCTGTTCCCAAATACCTGCACGCACGAGTACATGCTCTTCGCAAGGGCCTGCTCAATGCGAGTTTTTTGACCAGCTCGCACCGCGCCCATGAAATCAAGATGGAGGTCTGCCCGACGATCTGCCACTTGACCTGCGAATGCCATTCCAAGAAATTCAGCCATAGCGGAGCTCTGGGGCATGGCGGCCGGCACCGTGCCAAAGAGCACAAGCAGCGGGGTGCTCGAGGCAGGATCCAACAGCACCACGGCCCACCCCGCCCGCCGAAGCTCCAGCAGCGCCGGCTTGCTGGCAGAGCCGTCGGCGGCCAGCTCGATCGACGCGGCGTCGGGGCAGGAGTGGTTAACCATCTCCTCCGCCTCGATGTCGACCAGCTGCCCATCGGCATCAGCAATTCGCGCCTCGTGCCCGGGAGCGAGCGGCGGCAGGTCAGCATCCGCATACTCAAAGCAGCCCTGGAGGAGGAGGGAGTGCTCGAGCTCGCAGTCAGCGCCGCGCTGGATGAAGCTCTCGGGGACCTCGGACTCGGCCCTGGCCTGCACCACCTCCTGCTTCGTGCACGTGTACAGGCGGTGCTGCAGGGTGTCGGTCTGGCCGCAGTCGCACTTCCCGTTGGTCTCGTAACCGCGCAGCCGAGCGCGTTCACGAGTCTAGCAGCCTCCACATGCCATGCTCTTCACTAAGAACTTCTGGTAGCACGTGTACTTGGTGCTTTTCGGCCGCACCAGCGGTCGCAGCAGGTCGAACGAGATCCTGGCCCCGAGCGGGCACTGCCACTTCTCCGCCAGTGCGAGCTCGTGCTGCCGCTGCAATGCGGCCGTCATGAGCACCTCGAGGACGCCAGGCGTCAGCTGCTCCAGTGGGATTGCAGCCCCGCGGTGGTCGCGCCATGTCGTGGGGGAATCCACCGTCCAGCCCACCCGGCGGACGCACAGGGCCGCGCGCTCCAGTGGCCCTCTGGAGGTCCGCCACTGCAGGTCGTTGAGCTCTCGTCTGCCGAGAGCCTGCTGCCACCAGGCACGGAGAGTCTCCAGCGATGCGAGCGCGCTCTCTGGACTGACGACCGCCACCCAGACCATCCGCGACCACTGAAGCGCCGGCGCCAGCGCCTGCCTGGCGGCGGGGTCCCCCTCGAGGACCAGCTTGGCGCCCGCCGAGACGCCCCCGTGGTACGGCTTAACGTACTT
The DNA here is from genome assembly GCA_963575745.1 of Prorocentrum cordatum. Classification (NCBI taxonomy): domain Eukaryota; class Dinophyceae; order Prorocentrales; family Prorocentraceae; genus Prorocentrum; species Prorocentrum cordatum. The sequence continues at coordinate 93,881 of CAUYUJ010019277.1, forward strand.
GCCGTGCTCCCGGCGCAGGGCGGAGAGCTCGGTGTCCGTCATGCCCGTAGGTGAGGCCAGGCCGTGCACCCACTCTGAACACCTTGCCCATGCGAGCATCCTTCTGCACTGGGAGCGCACGCTTGTAGCGGGCCAGCTTTTTTTGTCGAAGCCTGAAGCGCTGGAGGCGCCCCTTCTGCTTGGTTCGGACATGAGCAGACCCTCTCGAGCGACCTGCAGCAAAGTCCGTACCGAGGCAATGGGTCGAACGCTTCGACGCCTCCTGAGGCACCTCCAGGCGCCGCGCTACTTCGTCAGCAAGCCCACTCACGCTGCCAACGATCGCTAGCTTGTCGTTGGTGGTCGCACCGAGTGCACGCGCAACCTGCTGGAACCCTCTGCCCGCAGCAACGCCAAGCTGAATCACCTCCTCCTTCGTCTTGCCTTCAACGCCGAGACAACTGTCATCTATATAGCTCGAGAAGTCCACGTAAGAATGCAATGACACATATCGATCATATTCCTCAACTGCGTGCACCTTGATGCCGATGTCGGCATAGGCGTCTCCAGCTGGGAAGCCATAAAGCCCATGACGGGGTCGGGCTCCATGGTGCCGAAGGAGACGGATAATCCTCGGCGCATGCCAAGTGTTGAAGAGCAGCTTGACCACCGGAAGCGGAGCTCCATATCTCACGAACTTCGCTTTAACTGCAGCCAACTTAATGGTTTCGTAATATTTGGAATAGTCGGCGATGATGCTGAGGCTGAGTCGCCCATCCTGTGCACATGCTTCAGCCTGCGCCGTCACCTTCCACGCGCAATCTATTGCAGACTTCCCCGCTGCAGCACCCCAGTAAACACGAGAGAGAAGATGCTGCGGATCCTGGAGGGCGTCACGTCGCAGTCGCTGCCAGACTCTGTACATCGCCGCGTATAGGACGATAAGCCTGTGCCCCCCCTGCGCCTTGGGGAGCATCGGCATCAGGATCCAAACCAGCTGCTTGGGAAGCATGCCGATGGATTCGCACGCCCCCCAGAGCATCCCCAAGGCCCCCAGCGCCTCATCAGAGAGGTGGGCCAGGTTGCGCGGATGCGTGCCGTCTAAGCTCGAGGACGTGGTCTCAGGGAAGGTCTTCGCAACTTCCCGAATCTGCTGCGGGGTCGCGCGAGGAAGCGACGACCTGTCGGGGATCCAGGCCCGCGGTGCTTGATCAGTGGCACGCCACAGCCGAGCATAAACATCCTCCATGTCAGCGACGATGATGTGAGGGTTCGATGATGGCAATCCACCCGAGTCCAGGGCTACTTTAGGTTTTTGCCTAAGCCCGGGGCCAGTGCGTGGTTCATTGCTGGTTTTTGCCCCCCTGCCCGAGTCCGGGGCCATTGCAGGTGTTTGCCTTCGTGACAACCGTGGGGGCCTGCGCGTCCTCGTACGCCGTGATGCGATGCATGCCCCGCGCACCGCCAGAGCAGGCCTGTTGACACCAATCGCGCCATCGTTGCGCACTGTCCTTATCGGCAGCCTGGGCAGCAGCCTGTGCATCTTCATCGATCTCTTCCAAAAACTCTCGAACTCGAGCTGCCGAAAAGTTGCCCTCGAGCATGGTGCGCGCCTGCTGTGCGGTCGCGTCGAGCCTGGGGTTGATGCCCACACTCGCATACTGGCAGGTCTGGAAGCTCATGAGCTCGTCGGGCAGCCTGAGATCGCGCTCAGTAGGGCTACTCTCCTTGAGAAGGATGATGCCGGTCAGACCGCCCACTAGCCACTTCCATCCTTCCGCGAGAGCCTGCAGGCCCTCAGCATCTTTCCCCTCGTACATGATATCAACCCACCGGGGCCGAAGCAGGCGCGCGAAGCCGTCGGTATGCTTCAGCGCGCCCCCTGTCACGTGCACGATCCTCCTGGCCGCCTTGGTGGCCCACCGGCCCCAGGCGAGGGTAAGGAAGCCCCGCGCCGCATCAGCGTCCGCCTCCTTGGACATCGTGACAGCCTGCTGTGCGTACTTGGTCTCACAAGTCCAATCTTCATCGGGGATGAAGGGGCCTGCAATCGTGCTTGCAGCCAGCTTCGGCGCCACCGCGTAGGTGAGAATCTGGACCTTCTCACCCGTCGCCGCCAGCTGGAGGGTGACAGGGCGGTGGGGCTTCACAGCCCAGGCCATGTCAGCGTCGACGCGCTGGAACAGCCGCAGGGCGGCTGCCGAGAGGCCGAAGTAGTCGATTGTGCTGCATGCACTCGCCGTCCTGCACGTGATGGCCTTTGGCGCGACCATCGTAAGGAGTGCCGCCGCAGGAAGCTGCACCGCCTCCAGCGCCGCCGCATCCATGTCCCAGTCGCCGCCGACGATGCAGGGCGACACCTGGCCCGCCAGCGCCTGGCCCACAGCGCTCAGGATGGCGGCGTTCCTGACCGTCATGCCCTCCGAGCAGTGCAGGTACAGGTTGATGAGGTTCATGGGCGGCCAGCCTGGCGCGTCCAGCACGACGTGCAGCGCGCGCCGTGGACACAGGACAGAACGTCCTGGTGGGCGCCGCAGGCCGACGCTCGCCCTCGCAAACGCCGCGAGGCCGGCACTGGGAAGATGCCCAGCCGTAGCCTCGCCTGGCTCGACAATAACACTCCAGCCAGCACGCGCTGCCCAACTCGACAGCTCCTCAGCTTCCCAATCGTGGTAGCCGATCTCCTGCGCCATCACCACCAGCGCGCGAGTCATCTCAAGCCGTTTTTTCAAGGTCCGCTTCCCCTGATTGGCGTTGAAGGTCTCAAGCAACCTCACCTGCTGCGCCTCCGCGGGCACATCTGCGCCCTTGCTACGGCCTGCAGCAACAGGGAAACCACTCACTCGCGGCAGGTGGTGCTCAACATCCCCGCCCCGTGCTGACACGGGAGCGTTTGTGTTTCTGAATGTCGTTGATGGCGGACAGGAGGTCCTCGCGAGAGAGCGGAGACTCGCCTCCCTGCTGAAGCTGATCCCACAACTTCTGGACGTCATCAGTGGTGAAGTCTTCAGCGGGGCGCTTGTCGCCATGCTGAGCCGCATCATCAGCGCCCCCAGCAGCAGCGCCCCCGGCAGCGGCAGCAGCAGCAGCAGGCGCGCCAGCAGACCCCTGGCCGGGCTGCGCGCCCGGCGGGGCGGCGGGCGGCGGCTCCGCGCCCATCTCGACGTCAGCCCGCTGATCGCGCAGCGTGGACTGCAGGTTGGTGTGGAGCAGCTTCTGCAACTTGCCGAAGTGCGCATTCGCCGCCACCTCCTTGACGAACGCCGCCAGCTCGGGGTCGTTCCCCACGCCAGGGTCCTCCTGCACCTTCGCGAAGAAGTCCTCGGGGATGACAGGCTGCTGGGACGCCTGTGCGGCTGCCGCAGCCTCGCCACGCTGGCGCTGAAGCTCGGCCGCACTCGCCGCCGCCTCAGCAGACAGCGTCGCCACCTCGGCAGCCTTGGCTGCAATGGCTGCCTGCTTGCCCGCGATGTCACTCGCGAGCTGCTCCATCTTCGCTTCAAGAGTGGATAGTTCTTGTTTATGCCGGTCCAGCTGCCCTCTGCACTTCTCCAACTTTTGCTGGGCAGCGCGGTGGGCGGTAGCTGGTGGTCGGAGGGCTCGAAGCTGGGCCCTCTTGTCAGCCAGCTGGACCTTGAGCGTCTCGGTGGAGCCCTCCTCGCCGCACTCCGAGAGACTCTTGATGTACTGCTCAAGCGCCGTGCTCTGCTTCTGCAGGGCCGTGTTCTTGGGGTCGTTCGCGTCTTTAGAGGCATCAGCCTCCTCGTCTTGGTCTTTATCTTTTGGCCCGCCATCAACACCATCTTTCTTCTTTGCCTTAAGCTGCTGCGCCAGCTCCTCACACTTCGCTTGCAGATTTTTGAACTCGGTGCTCCATGGTGCAGGGCTGGCGTTGCCCATGCCGCTTCCACCGACGCGGCGGGATGGAGCCTTGGACTCCTCGGCCTGAGTAGCAGCCTTGCGGGCCCGTTGGATGACATGCATGGGCGCGGATGCCCCGCATCTGCACTTGACTCGGCATGCCCAGTTAGTCGATGTTCCGCATGAGGGGCACCCCCAGGTCGGCTTCTTGGGGCCGGGTAGCAGCGATCCTGCTCCAGGCGGCGCCATCGCGGCGAGTCTGGGGAACCACACGTCCAGACTCGGGCGGGCAGCGGCGCAGCTGATGCCCACAAGACAATCCAACACAGAAGTGCTCCAGCAGGAGCTCACAGTAAACTGGCTCCAGCAGGAGCTCACAAAATCACTGGGAGCAGTCCGCGGATCAGCGGTCTCCACGTTGCCGCTGGGCGACATGGAGTCTTGAGCCAAAATGGCTACGGCCGGAGGAGGAGAAGGAGGAGGAGCAGGAGGAGGAGGAGAAGGAGGAGGAGGAGGAGAAGGAGGAGCGTTCCAGAAGGCTCTGAGAGCGTTCCGGAGCGCTCTGGAACGATTCGTCCCTGCCCTAGTCCCCCCCCCCGACCGAAGGGCGGGGACTGGGCCGCCGCCTGCCGTCGTGGTTGCCGAAGTGGGGGGCGCCGTTCCGTCCTCGTCCGGTCGCTCCCGCGCGCGCGCGCGGACGCGGCGCCTGGTGCTCCTCCGTCCCTCGCCTCTGCCTCGCCCCTCTTCCTCGCCGCTGCGCCTCTTCCCCGCCCCCCTTCCTCGTCCGCCTTGCCCCTTCCCTGCCTCGTCCGTCTGGCCCCCCTCCCCTGCTTCGCCCGCCGCGCCCCTTCCCCACCTTCGCCCTCCCCCCCCTCCACCCTGCGCCACGCTCCTACTCCACCTCCTCCCTCCTCCTCGCCCCTCGCTCGCGGTCGCCCTGCGGCTGCTGCTCCTATTCCTGATCCTGCTCCTGCTGCTCCTCCTGCTCCTTCTCCTCGTCCTCCTGCTCCTCCTCGTTCTGATCCTCCTTTTTCGCCTCCACCTTGTCCTCCTCCTCCTTCCTCCCTCTCTCTCTCTCTTCCTCTCTCTCTCTCTCTCTCTTTCTATCCCTCCCTCTCTCCATTTGTCTACCGCTATCATTTGACATTTCCCTATGTCTTTTCCCCCGTCTCTGTCCATATAGCTAAGCGTAGCATTCCCTTTGCTGGAATATTGACACATCTGTATTTCTCTCTCGCTCTCTCTCTCTGTGTTTCTCTTTCTCCCTCTCTCTCTATTCTGTCTCTCTCTCTCTCTTTCTCTCCCTCCATCTGCTGGGGCCAGCCGTGCCCTTGGCTCCTCCTGCTTGTTCCTTCCGCGTCTCAAGACAACGCTGCTTCTCACTCTCACGTGGAATCCGCTTGACAGCGCCTCTCCGGAGACCCCTCCAGACACACTATCAAGCAACATGTTTCTACCCGCGTCCAGCCGACCGACAAGGGGGGGCCTTCACGGGCCCTCAAGCAAGAAAGCGACCGACGCACATGCCGATTCAAACGCAGCTTTCGGAGGGGGAAGCGGGGGGGGGGGAGGGGAGACCACCGCAGCAACGCACCTCGGCCATTCGTGCGTGACGCCGCTGAGCCTAGCTCGGAGAACGCGACGCTGAGGAACGGCATGTAAACGAGGGGAGGACGAAGAGGTCAGCTAGCAGATACAAGAAGGGGTCACACACACCTCTCACACACGCATAAACACACACACATGCAAACACACAGCAACAGACACGCACAATCACACAACCGCACAACACACACAAACACACACGCACACGAACAAACACACGCACGCACGCACACACAACCACACACAAACGCACTCACACACAAACACACACCCACGAACAATCAAACACACACACACAAACACGCATACGCAAACGCACACGCACTCGCACACGCCCACAACCGCACACGCACACGCACACGCACACACACACACACGCAAACACATACACACATGAAACACGCACAAACAACACACACATGCACACACACACGCACACGTTCACGCACACTCGCAAACACACAGACACGCGGACACACAGACACACAGACACCCATACACACATACAGACACACCTTTTGGCGCCGCGGCCTCGCGCGCAACGACGAGGCACAGCACAGAAGGAGACGAGAGAGAGCGGCGGACGCGCGGCTGGGCCTCCAGAAGAAGGGGCAACGATCCGCCCGAAATCATCGGCCGTGCCATACGCATACCCGGTTGTGGGCAGCGTGGGCGGGAAGGAAGACGAGGACGAACCGAGAGGCCGACAGGCCAGTGCGACAGTAGGTGGAGCCAAGACGGGGTGAAGCGACGCCAGAAAACACGCGAGGACGAGATGCAAGGCAGGCCAGGGAGGCGGAGCTTGGGCCAAGCTGGCCAGGCGCGTAAGGACGAACGGACGCACAGACGGACGGACACGGGCATACCCACATACACACTCGCGCGCACGCGCACGCGCCCGCGCCCGCGCACGCTCGAACGCACTCATCCACGCGCGCACACGCATACACAAACACACACACACACACACACGCCCACACACACACACACACACACACGCACGCACGCACGCACGCACGCACGCATGCACGCACGCACGCACGCACACGTACACACGTACACACACACACGCACACACCTACACACACACACGCACGCACGCACGCACGCACGCACACAGAGACACCCACACACACTCACAGACACACGCACGCAAGCACGCACGCAAGAACGCAAGCACGCACGCACGCACGCACGCATATACGCACGCACGTATACACGAACACACGCGCACAGACACACACACAGACACACACACAGACACACACACATACCCACACAGACCCACACAGACACACACACACACAGACCCACACAGAGACACACACACAGACACACACAGACACACATAGACACACACAGAACACACACAGACACACACAGACACACACAGACACACACACAGACACACAATGACACACGAAGACACACAATGACACACGCAGACACACACAGACACACACACAGACCACAGACACAACACAACACATCACAGCACACCACACCAATACGCACCACAGCACAACACAACACAACCCACATCACACACAACACAACACACACACACACCACACACAACACACAACACACACAAACACACACACGCACACACACACGCACGAAAACAGTAACAATGCACCCAATGCGACACCAATTAGGGGTCTTCTTTGTCCCAAGCCAAATCGACATATTATGAACATGCACCGCAGTTCGATGCAACCGGTTTCTTGGCGTTGCTTTGAGTCGTTGCTTGGCAGAGCATTACATTGCCTTGCGCGGCTCTGCATTGCTTGGCGCTGCTTGGCATTGTTAGGCCAAACGACGTGGACGGGACCCAGAGGAACCCCGAGCAACGGCGGGGGCCGCCGTTGCAAGGCAACACCGAGGAACCCCGCACCCACCAATTTCGGCGCCTCAGTGCTATAAGGAACGCATCAACATCGCCACCACAATTATCATTATCACTACCGCCACCATCATCACCATCACCATCGACCACTTCATCATCCACACCATCACCATCATCAATACTACTACCACCATCATCATCATCACCGTCATCACCATCACACTCACCACCATCATCGTCGGCATCATTATCATCATCATCGTCATCATCACCGTCATCATCATCGTCATCATCATCATCCCTACCGTCACCATCGCCACCGTCATCATCACCATCACGATCACTGTCGTCACCGTCATCAGAATCACCGCCACTACTGTCATCATCATCGTCATCATCATCATCACCATCATCATCATCATCATCATCATCATCATCATCATCATCATCATCACCATAATCATAATCATCAGTATCATCAGCATCATCATCATCCACCATCACCACCATCATCAGCTCATCACCGCCATCATCATCAACACCACCACCATCACCATCACGACCACCATCATCATCACCATCACCGTCGCCATCAACTCCATCGTGCTCACTGCCACATGCCATCGGCATCACCGTCACCATCATCATCATCAGCGTCACCATCGTCGGCGCCCACCAGCTACTTTCGCAGACAAGCAGGCCCCCTTAGGCAGAGCCCCAGCGGGGAAACGGCGACGCGCCCACCTCGCGCGCGCAGGGCGCGGGCTGGGGCGGTGGGGGAGCGGCGGCGAGCCCGAGCGGCTACGGTCGCCGCTGCCGCCGCGCCGCCGGCCAGAGGTCGCCTGTGGACGCAGAGGGGGTTGTTCTTTTGTTGGCGTTGCCTCCTCCTCCTCCTCCTGCTCCTCCTCCTCCTCCTTCTTTTCCTCGTCCTCCTCCTCCTGCTCCTGCTCCTCCTCCTCCTCCTCCTACCCCCCTCCATTTTCTTCCAAGTCCCCCCCTCTCCTTATCCTCCTCCCCCTGCCCCCCCGGTCCTTTGTTCCTTTTCATCCTCTTCGTCCTTCCTGTCCCTCTCCTTCGTTTCGACGCTTCACGGACTGTGGTCGTGATCGCAGTTTCTGCGTGTCACAAGACAAGCGTCGACGAACGACATTGGCGATGTGGCTAATTGTTGAATGCAAACACGTGAAGGAAAACGCGAGACACTAGCACGCGAACAACAAGAAGGGGTCCACAAAGGCGTGAAGGCTAAGCAGGCAGCCGGTGCTGAATGCTTTTCTTCGTCTACGTCCTCCTGCTCCTCTCCATTCTCCCCCTTGCTTCTGTTAGTCCTCCGCCTTTTTCCATGTTTCATCTTCGCTTCGTTTCCGTCGTCGTCGTCGTCGTCTTGGTGTGCGTTGCTCTGCTTGGGACGTGCTCCCCTTATGCAATGACCGCCCACGTGGCGTGCCAAACGCTGCGCGACGCCTGGGTATCCGTCCGTCCGTCCGTCTGTCTGTCTTCCCGGTTCCCTGAACCACGGTGCTGTAACTCTGAGGCGCGTTGGCCACCGCCAGTGTCGATGTCGCCGTCGCCCGCGCCGGTGGCCCTGACGGGGGGGTGGCGGCAACAATGATAATGCCGAAACGCGCCCAAAGTCCAGCAAATCATGAGGGTGCACACCCGGCATATCTGGCTTATGCTCTGGGAGCGCCTGTGCTCATGGGGGGCTGCAGGTTGTCGTTATCGGCGTCGTCGTGGTCGTGGTGCGTGTTGCTATGCTCGGGACCTGCTTCCCTTACGCAGTGACCTGCTACTTGGCGTGCCAAAAATTGCGCGCCGCCTGTGTGTCCGTCCGTCCGTCCGTCTGTCTGTCTTCCCGGCTCTCTGGGCCGCGGTGCTTCAAGCTTCTTGACTCTGAGACGCGTTGGCCACCGCCACTGTTGCTGTCGCCGTCACCCGAGTCGGTGGCCCTGTCGGGGGGGGCGGCGGCAGTGGCAGTGCCGAAACGCTCCCAGGTTCCAGCAAACCATCGGGGTGCCAACCCGACTTGTCTGGCTGACGCTGTCGGGAGGCCTTCGGTCAGGGGCGGCTGCAGCACCCCTCGACGAGCCGCTGTTGAACCGAATTGCAGGGTGGCCCTTTGTCCAAACGTATGCCCATGATGATATTTCTGGGGGGGATAAAAAAAACTTCAGGGATCCGAGGAGATAATACCTTCCACCAGTGCAACTCGCATGCACGGCTGTGCTGCGTAAGGATTCAAAGCGAACGGGTTGTAATCGTAGTAGATGGGACCGTAGTAGTAGTAGTAGTAGTAGTAGTAGTAGTAGTAGTAGTAGTAGTAGTAGTAGTAGTAGTAGTAGTAGTAGTAGTAGTAGTAGTAGTAGTAGTAGTAGTAGTAGTAGTAGTAGTAGTAGTAGTAGTAGTAGTAGTAGTAGTAGTAGTAGTAGTAGTAGTAGTAGTAGTAGTAGTAGTAGTAGTAGTAGTAGTAGTAGTAGTAGTAGTAGCAGTAGTGGTGTTAGCAGTAGTAGTAGAAGTAGTAGTAGTAGTAGTAGTAAAAGTAGTAGTAAAAGTAGTAGTAGTAGTAGTCGTAGTCGTAGTAGTAGTAGTAGTAGTCGTAGTAGTAGTAGTAGTAGTCGTAGTAGTGGTAGTAGTAGTCGTAGTAGGACTAGTAGAAATATTCGTAGTAGTAGTCGTAGTAGTAGTAGTAGTCGTACTAGTAGTAGTAGTAGTAGTAGTAGTAGTAGTAGTAGTAGTAGTAGTAGTAGTAGTAGTAGTAGTAGTGGTGGTAGTAGTCGTAGTAGGAACAATAGAAATAGTCGTAGTAGTCGTAGTAGTCGTAGTAGTAGTAGTAGTAGTAATAGTAGTAGTAGTAGTAGTAGTAGTAGTAGTAGTAGTAGTAGTAGTAGTAGTAGTAGTAGTAGTAGTAGAAGTCGCAGTAGTAGAAGTAGTCGTCGTAGTAGAATGAGGAGTATCAACAGCCGTATTCGTAGTAGTAGTCGTAGTAGTAGTGGTAGTAGTAGTAGTAGTAGTAGTAGCAGAAATGGTAGTAGTAGTAGTAGTGGTAGTAGTAGTAGTGGTAGTAGTAGTAGAAATAGTAATAGTAGTGGTGCTCGTAGTCGTCGTGGTAGAAATAGTCGTAGTCGTAGTAGTAGCAACCGTAGTCGTAGCCGGAGTAGCATTAATAGCGATAACGATACTAGTCGTAACAGTAGTAATAATGAAACTATTCGAGAAGTAGTCGTAATAATGAGTCGTCGTCGTTATCGTCGTCGTCGTAGTGGTAATTGTGAACGTAGTAGTAGTAGTCGTAGTAGTAGTAGTAGTAGTAGTAGTAGTAGTAGTAGTACTAGTAGTAGTAGTAGTAGTAGTAGTAGTAGTAGTAGTAGTAGTAGTACTAGTAGTAGTAGTAGTAATCGTACTAGTCGTAGTTGTAGTAGTGTAGAAATCGTAGTAGTAGTACTAGTAGAGGTCGTAGGAGTGGTCGTAGTAGTCGTAGTCGTAGTAGTAGTAGTAGTAGTAGTAGTAGTAGTAGTAGTAGTAGTAGTAATTGTGGTCGTAGTCATTGTAACAACAAAATTCGAAACGGTAGTCGTAATACCAAACGTGTAGTAGTAGTGGTCGAAAGAGAAGTAGCCGTAATCGTAGTCATGGTAATAATTGTAGTGGTCGTAGTCGTGCTGGTGATAGTAACCGTGGTAGTCCTAGTAGTAGTCGTCGTCGTCGTCGTGGTAATAATCATAATGACAGAAGTAGTGGTGGTCGAAGCAGTAGTGGTCGCAGGAATCGTAGTGGGAGTGGTAGAAATCGTAGTAAGAGTTGTCGTGGTAATTCGTAGTAGTAGTAATAGTAGTAGTAGTAGTAGTAGTAGTAGCAGTAGTCGTGGTAGTAGTAGTAGTAGTAGTAGTAGTAGTAGTAGTAGTAGTGGTAGTAGTAGTAGTAGTAGTAGTAGTAGTAGTAGTAGTAGTGTGAGTATTCGAATTCGTATTCGTGGTCGCAGCCGTAGTAGTAATAGTAGTCGTAGTCGTAGCAATACTACTAGTCCAAGTAGTAAGCATAGAAGTAGTAGCAGCATAAATGGAACATAATATTAGTGAATGGGGAAACCTAACACTGTAAAAGCAGTTGCAGTAGTAGGCGTCACAATAGTAGTTACACTCGTAGTA
>CAUYUJ010019277.1:110319-183202 GCA_963575745.1 Prorocentrum cordatum
ACGCGGTGCTGGGTGGGTGACAGTGCCCAGTTGGGTGTGGGGGGCGCGTGCGGGCGGTCCCACTGGGGGCTTCGGCGGGGCTCCCTATTGGGCCACGGAGCGCTGCACTGGGTGGGTGAAAATGCAAAATTAGATGTGGTGGGCGCGCGTGGGCGGTACCACTGGGGGCTTCGGTGGAGCTCCCTGTGGGGTCACGAGGCGGTGTGCTGGGTGGGTGAAACGGCGGTCCCACTGGGGGCTTCGGTGGGGCTCCCTATGGGGCCACGAAGCGTTGTACTGGGTGGGTGGAAATGCCAAATTGGGAATGGGGGACGCATGCGGGCGGTCCCACTGGGGGTTTCGGTGGGGCTCCCCATGGGGCCACGAAGCGATGTACTGGATGGGTGATATGCCAAAGTGGGCGTGGGGGACGCATGCGGGCGGTCCCACTGGGTGCTTCGGTGGGGCTCCCTATGGGGCCACGAAACGCTATACTGGGTGGGTGAAGATGCCACGTTGGGTGTGGGGGACGCATACGGGTGGTCCCACTGGGGGCTTCGATGGAGCTCCCTATGGGGGCACGACGCTCTGTACTGGGTGGGTGAAACTGCCAAATTGGGAATGGGGGACGCGTGCGGGCGGTCCCACTGGGGGCTTCGGTGGAGCTCCCTATGAGCCACGGAACGCTGTACTGGGTGGGTGAACGTGCCAAATTGGAAATGGGGGACGCATGCGGGCGGTCCCACTGGGCGCTTCGGTGGAGCTCCCGATGGGGCCACGAAGCGCTGTGCTGTGTGGGTGAAACGCACTGGAAAAAGGAGGAAGGAGGGGAGGAGGGGGAGGAGGAGGTGAAGAGGAAAGGAACGCGGGGACCGTCTCTACAAAACGAGGACCCAACACCACAAAACGAGGACCCAACACCATAAGATGTATGATGTACCATACGCTACTCAACGTCAGAATATCGTAACCTCGATTCGTGTTTTCCGTGGCGGTAGGGAAGTTCGGTCTCACCGCCCCTCTCCCCCAACCAAGTCTGCTTTGTACCGCGCTAACCAACCCTCACATTTTTGGAAGGGGGGATGCTTAAGCACTGCTTAGTTATCCTGGGAGTGGGGTTCGTCCGTGCTTTGGTGCGGGCACGCCTTGTCTCCGTCGTCGTTGTCGGCGTCGTCGTGGTCGTGGTGCGTGTTGCTCTGCTCGGGATTTGGTTCCCTTATGCAGTGGCCGCCCACTTGGCGTGCCAAGCGTTGCGCGCCGCCTGGCTGCGCGGCCGTCTGTCTGTCTTCCCGTCTCCCTGAACCGCAGCGCTTGGCTTCCTAGCTCTGGGGCGCGTTGGCCACCGCCACTGTCGCTGTTGCCGTCGCCCGGGTCGGTGGCCCTGACGAGGGGGCGGCGGCGGCAGTGGTAGTGCCGAGACGCGACCAGCGTCCAACAACGCATGAGGGTACAAACCCGTCTGGGGGGGGGCCTGAGCTCAGGGGAGGCTACAGCACCGCTCGACGATATGCTGTTCAACCGAAGCTGCAAGCCGGGCCCTTTCCCTAAGCCGTGCTTCGGAGCGGATCGTCTGCGTGCCTCGTCTCCGTCGTCGTTGTCGGCGTCGTCGTGGTCGTGGTGCGTGTTGCTCTGCTCGGTACTTGTTTTTGCGCACAGTCGGACCTAGGACAGACTAAGAACCTCCAAGAACATCAGACCCTCGGCAGGCCAACACACGCAGCACATCCCAGGGTGCCCTCCCCAGGATGCACAAGAACATCCAATAAACGCAAAGAACACTAGGATACCCTCCCCGAGCCGACCTCGATCTTCTATATCGATTCGACTGTGTGCGGTGGCCGCCCACCACCACCCCCTTTCCTCGTGCAGCGCTCCTCCGTCGGACAATGCGGGGGCGGGATGGGAAGAGGACGTGACGACGGGACGAGGCAGGCACCGGCCGGGCGACACCTTCGCTTCTGGAGCCACTGCGGAGCACTCAGGGAATCTCTCGGCAGGAGCGACCCGAGGCAAGAGCGACACTTGGCGCGCGGCTTTCGGAGGGGCCCGGGGAGGCCAGACCCAGGCGCGCCAGCTGCTGCGCCCGCATCGCCTGCAACGATCGAGGGACCCCAGCGAGCCCGCACCCGACGTCACTCTGGCGAAGGGCTATCCTCCTGCGCGCGCTGCGCATCGTGGATGCCCCGGAGACCCCGGGGATCCTAGAGCGCTTCACATTCTAGAGGGGCGAGGTCGAGCCCCGAGACGATGACAGGAGGCGCGGCTCGGGCCGGGCGGCATTGGGGGAAGGCCTTTTAGGTCGGGCATGCCCCCCTGCAGGCGGGTTTTGAACGAAAAATAGGAAATATGTTTAAGATTCTCGAGAATGGTCGAAAATAGTCAAAACATCGTCCCCCGACTATTTCTTGGACTACTTTGGAATAATTCTCCTGTAGAGGGACAGGCCCGACGAAGGGTAGGGGGGGGTATGGCGAGTCGGCCCACGCAGATGACTTTTCAGGCGCTCCCCCGGCGCCGGAGGCGCCGATGCTGTAAAAGTCGTTCATTTCTAATCGTGCTCATTTCTAATTGTGCTCGTTTCTAATTGTTCCTGACCCCCTAGTGGCCAGGAAGAGGCCCAGGATAGAACAATTAGAAATGGAAGGGTCCTGGCCCCCCAACGAATCAAAGAACTTGCGAAGACTCAGCGATGAACGGCGTGTATGGACGAGATGAGAGAGGCCCTCGCTCGGCCCCCGAAGGGGGCGGTCCTCGCGGAGGGCAGGCGCGCGGGACGCGCTGGAGGGCAGAACAGCCGCCCCGACAGTCACTACCCCGACACGCGAGGCCGTGCAGCAGGCGCACCCACAGGAGGCATCGAGCAGGGCAGGGCCGTCCAGGGCACGCCCAGGGCCGCTCCGTCCACGCCAGCTGTCGGGCCCGGGTGACTTTTTTCCCTCCCTGGACACGCAGCCCCCCGCACTGGAAGAGAGGAGGAGGCGGAGGAGGAGGCGGAGGAGGAGGAGGAGGAGGAGGAGGAGGAGGAGGAGGAGGAGGGAGAGGCGGAGGAGGAGGAGGAGGCGGAGGAGGAGGAGGCGGAGGAGGAGGAGGCGGAGGAGGAGGAGGAGGAGGAGGAGGAGGAGGAGGCTCTTGTCGCTGCGTTCGCACACCAGAGGCGCGGATGCATCGAGGACGGCGCCCAGCGGCAGGCCCGCAGCAGCCGACTCCGCACCCCCCCTTTCCCGAGCCTCGGCTACGCGCAAGAGTGACCCTGGCTGAGAGCGACCCTGGGCGCGCGGCTTTCTGGGTGCCGCGGCGGGGCCAAACACAAGCGCACTAGCCGATGCTGTCGCATCGCGCTCGGTGGTCGGGGGACCCCAGTGGGCCCGCGCCAAAGGTCACTCCGGCGAAAGGTCACTCTTACGTGTAGTCGACGACCCCCCCCCCCGGGGTGGTCCTCGTCGTCCCGTTTTCGGGCCATCACTCGGGCCTCCGGCGGCCGTTCGGAACGACTCGGGCACCCCCGGGACGCTCTCGGCGAGGCAGAGCTGCGGGGGAGCACCATGAGGCAGGAACGCCGCCGAGAACGAAGGAAATCGTCCAAACCGACGGGCCCCAGCCTCGAAACTCTCGACCTCGAAACTCTCGTCCGAACCTCGAAACCGAGAACTTCGAAACTCTCGTCCGAACCGACGGGCCCAGGCCTCGAATTCGAAAACCTTGAACCTCGAACCTCGAACCTCGACGACACGCAAGAGCTACCCCAGGCAAGAGTGACCTCTGGTGCACGGCTGAGGAGGGCGGCGGGTAGGCCGAATCAAGCGGCGCATGGCAATACTGGCGGGGGCCCTGAGCCCGCACCAAAAGGACACTCTGGCGAAGGGACACTCTTGCGCGTAACCGAGGACTCGCCATCGCTCGGACGTCCATTCCCCGTGCAGGTTTCGGCTTCGCGTTTTTTGTTGTTGTTTTTTGTGGTGGTGGGGGGCTTGTTCTTCCTTTCTTAATGTTTTTGATATATCTAGCTATATATACATATATATATATATATATATATATATATATATATCTATATATATATACACATCGGTGTTTTTTTGTGTTTTGTTGTGCATGCTCCTCGATGGCCATTGCCGAGACACACGCACCCCTCGGAGCGATGCCGCGAGAACCTCGCAATTCCCGTCCCACCCAGGCCCAGGCCGCTCGCTCGGCCCGGGCACCTCGGGCTGCAGGCCCGAGGCGGCCTCGCGTTCTCCCCTCCCCTCCGCGGCAGCCCGCGGGGGAGAGAGGAGAACGGGAGGCCGGTCGAGGGGGGAGGGGAGAAGCCAGACCCCATCCCGTTGCGGAAAAAACGAGACGGGAAGGGTTTCGCCATTTTCAGCCTCCGGGGGCCCTTGCCGGGTCTCGGGACCGTCAACAGACGACTCAGGATGAGAAACCGGTCCAGGGGAAAGGGTCCAGACCTCTGGGGGTGGACGTTGCGGAAAAAATCACGACGTCGGGGGTCTGGGATCGGGAGGCCCGTCCCTGGGCCCCTCTGCACTCGTCTGCGTCGACCTGCATATCACGACTCCGGTCAGGAGTGTACCGCACATATATTTTAACCAACACCTTCAAGAGGGAGAGGTGAAGAGGAGCACCCGGCCGCCGGAGAGGTCCTCCTTGCCATCGTTTCTTTCCGCAAAGCAGCGGCACGGACCAATGAACGAACGCAGCGGCGAGATGAACATGCCACGGAATGCCTCCTGGAGGTGGTGAGTATGCCAAAAACAAATCACCTGAAAAGTGGAATGCCTGAGATGATCCAGGCCAGGTTCGTACTGGCGTGGTGTAAGGCCCTTCGCGTCGTGAAGCAAATCGCGACGGAGGGTCTTGGGCCGTTTTGGGCCTCCACGGGCCCCTGCTGGGCCCCAGGACCGTCCACAAAACGGCTCAGGATGAAGAGCCGGTCCCGGGCCGGGGATCTCCAGCTCCGGGCCAATCCAGACCCAGGTCAGCCAGGCGTCGCAGGATCCTGCCGTCGGCTACACGCGAGGAGTGACCCTGGGTAAGAGTGACCGCTGGTGCGCGGCTTCTTGGGGGCCGCTGGGGGGGGCCAAACACCAGCGCGCAAGACGCTGGTATCGCATCGCATTCGGTGATCGGGGGGCCCCGTTGGGCCCGCACCGAGGGACACTCCGGCGAGAGGTCGCTCTTGCGTCTGGTCCGTGCAGGATGCTGCAGGATCCTGCGCCCAAGCCCAGGTCAATGCGACCATGCCTCTGGAAGATCCTGCAAGATCCGGCGCTCTGGCTGACCCCCGTTTGCAGTGACCCCCGTCTCAAGGCTCTGGACCGGTTGGGCGCGAATTAATGGTAATGGGAAGGCAGTGAATCTGGCGGCAGCGAGGGCTGCGGAGAGCAGGGGCCTTGTGTAACTGGCCCCTGGAGTGGCCCTTTAGGGTCTCAGAGGGGGTCTGCAGGGCCGGACAAGGGCACCTTTCACTCCCCCCCTCCCCCCCCACTTCCCTGACCTTCCAGGAGGGCCAATAGCATCAGCACGTCGACGTCCCCATCCCCGCCGAGGCCTGAGGCGATCCAGATCGATCTCCATAGGTCTGGAGTGCCAGTTTCTTGCGCTCTGGAAGGTCGGGGCTCTCGCCCCCCGTCGATTCGCGCCCAAGCCGGGGACGGGGTCCAGATCTCCAGGGGTTATGTCGGGCGTGTCCCTCTAAAGGGGGATAGTCGACGAACAAAGAAAAACAATACACCAAAAATGGCCCAAACAGGTCAACAAAAATACCCCAACAATTATCCCCAGACTATTTTTGGACAATTTTTTGATTATTTTTGCGGTATCTTGTGCTTTTCGTCGAAAATCCCCCTGTAGGGGGACAGGCCCGACTTAATCCAGGGGACCACCGCGGCGCAGCGGGGGGGCAGGGCAGGGCCACCGCCGAGACGGCCTCAGAGGGTGCACCCCGCCCGCCGCGTGCCGACGGCCGCCCCATCTCGCGCGCCGTGTGGGGGGCCCCCGGCGCGCCGAGCCCGAGTTCGTGCTCGGCTGCCCCGGCACGCCACGCGCAGCACGCAGCGAGACGGAGCTCGGCACGCAGGCTGAGAACGTGGGTCTCACGCGATACAGTGCGCCGACGGGGCTGAACCTAAAAAGTTGTTTTTCGTCTTCGTTCTGTTGTCGTTTTCCCTCGTGTTTTGTCTTCGATTCGCCTTTACCGCGAAGCGAGATCGAAACGAAAACGGCCCACGTAATCGCCAAAACACCGTTTAGGCCCAGCCCTGCTCTGGGCCGCCGCATGTAGTGCCCGATCTGGCTCAGAGCCTTGCTGCAACTGTGCGCGCCAATGTCTCAAAATCGCATCCCGACGTTGTCGGTCTGCTCACTGATCGAGTTACGTACATACATCTCCGCGACAGTTCTCCATTCGAGCGCACCTTCAGTCATCTGTCCTCCTCCCCATGGCCCTGAATGAAAGTCACCTGTCCAAGCTTCCAAGTGGCAAAATTAATTTGCCTGAGTGCAAGGGTGTGCGCGAGTCTGCCGCACTGTCGGAACAGCGCTTGCCCACCTCCGCAGCCATCTGCACAGCACACCCTGAGATCCAACGTGACGAAACAATTGCTTGCAACATCATAAGAAATCACGCTCGGAGCCCAAGACCCAATCTTTCTGCGCCATGTTTCGAGCTGTATCGATCTCGACGGGTCCCGGGCCCGAACAAAAGCGAAACCGCCTGGCTCGAAACAATTGAGACGCCCGGATCTCAGGGCAATGCGAACTGTCATTGCGCCAGCGTTGAGCCCAGGGAAGAGCCGCTGTGGGCAGACAACGCCTCACCATCGCCAGGATGCCCGTTCCCCGTGCATTTCTCGGCCTCGTGCGTTCATTCTCTGCCCGATGATCCCAAGGATGCTCCTCGATGGTCCCCGCCGAGAAAAAATGCACCTGCCCGAGCGATGCCAAGCGGTGGGCAGGCAGCAGCAGCACCACCACCAGGGGGGCAAGCGCCAGCAGGGGCCTCCCGGTGGTGCGCGGCCCCCCTGCTCTGCGGCGTCCCGCCAGCGACGCCTCCAACTAGAGGGCAGAAACCCTGACCTTCCAGAGTGTTGTTCATTTATATATATATATATAAACACTCCAGACTTATAGATCGATCTGGACCACCTCAAACCTCGACAGGAATTAGGACGTCGAGGTGCTGATGCTATTTCTTAACCCACCCCATAATGATCACCCCGACACGCAAAACCGCTTAGCAAACGCACCCACGGAAGGAATCGAACAGGGCCAGGCTGTTCAGTAGACGCCCGAAATCCGTTTAGGAAACGCCGACTGTCGGGTCCGGGTGGCTCTTCCTCCCTTGACCGGTGTCCAGCTCGTGGAGGCACCGTGGACCTCCTCGCTGGAGGTGGGCCGCCAGCGGTGGTGGCGCCTCTGACGCCCGCCGGTCCTGTCGGACCTCGGACAGAAGAACATCCTCCGAGGACATGAGGCCCTCCGCGGGCCCACCCCACGCAGGACATCCGAGGGCAGCCTCCCCCAGGGAGCACAAGAGCATCCCACGAGCACGAGGAACATCCGGATGCCCTCCCCGAGCCGACCTCGACCTCGTACCTCGGTCCGACGGTGTGCTGTGTCCCGTCCGCGGCCCCAGAGGCCCCGACCCCTCCCCAGGGGCGCCAGATCTCTGCACGGCGCCCTTCTTGCTGGCTCCGCGGCCCGGGGGCGGCCCCCGAGGGCAGCACAATCGAGGAGAAGCCCGCCGGCCGACAAAAACATCGCATCCTCGGTGGTCCGGGCCCCTCCCTCCCCTCTCTGCGGGCCCCAAGAAGATACGCCACCACCACCACCTCCATTCCCCTTTTCCCTCCTCCGCCCCCGCCTTCGCCTCCTCGCTCCCTGGGAGGAGGGAGGGGGGAAGGGGGAGGTGGTGGTGGCGGTGTATGCATATTTTGCCCCTCCCTCCCCCCGTCCCTCCCCTCCGGCAACTCCCCGCTCCCCGCTCCCTCCTCGGGCAGCTCGCCTCCCGATGTCAGGACCCTCTCTCTATAAATATACACATACATACATGTATACATACAAATGTTCACACACATACATACATACATACACACACACACATACATACATACATACATACATACATACATACATACATACATACATACATACATACATACATACATACAAACACACAAACAAACATACTTACTTACTTACTTACTTACTTACTTACTGACTGACTTACTTATTTACTTACTTACTTACTTACTTACTTACTTACTTACTTACTTCCATCAATCCATCCATCCATCCATCCATCCATCCATCCATCCATACATACATACATACATGCACACATACATACACACATACACACACACATATATATATATATATACAACCAGGACGCATGCGGACCGGGACTTGGACGCTCGCGCCCGGAGAGACTTCGAAAGGGGCGGAGCACACGCTGCGACCCACGGCCGCAGCGATGGCTCGGGCGCTCCAGTCTAGAAAGCCCGGGTCTGCCGCGGCCCCCGCCGGGAGGGCCCGGGCCCCGCCGGGGCGGCCGGAGGCGCCCGCTGCTTGTAGCCGCAGCGGCTGTCCCGGGCGCGCCTGCGGCTCCGCTCCGCGCGCTCCCCTCCCGGAGAGCCGATGCCGTGCCCTTTTCCACGCGCGGCCCCCGAGAAGCCTCGGCCCACTCCCCGGACCCAGACTTCTCATCCCGAGCCGTGTCCTGACGGCCCCAGGGCCCGGCGAGGGCCCCCCGAGGCCGAACCTTGAGAAAAACCTCCGTCTTGATTGTTGTCAATGCGTTGGATCTCTGGATTCTCTTTTTCCACTCTCCTCCGACGCAGAGATCCGCTGCAATGCGGGGTCCCCGGAAGCTTCGACCCACTCCCGGGGACGGGATCTTCATCCACACTGTTTTTTCTGGACGGTCCCCGGGCCCAGCGAAGGCCACTCTAGCGGCCGCAGGCGGCGAACAACCTCCGTCTTGTATTCCCCAACCCTTCTGTGGTGTTGGGTCCGCGTTTTGAAGGGACAGCGCCCCGCGTCTCCTCTCCTCTACCTCCTCCGCCCTCCTCCTCCCACCCTTGCCTCTGCACTCTTCATGTCCACCATTTCAGCGCACACAGTACAGCGCTTCGTGGCCGCATGGGGAGCTCCACCGAAGGCCCTGGTGGCTGTGACCACATGCGTCCCCGCCATACATTTTGGCATACCCCTCACACGTTTCGTGGTCCCATCGGGAGCTCCACCGAAAGCCCCAGTGGCTGTGACCATATGCGTCCCCGCCAGCCATATCGGTAGACCCCTCACATGTTTCGCGGCCCCATGGGGAGCTCCATCGAAGGTCCAATGGCTGTGACCACGTGCGTCCCCGCCACCGATTTCGGCACACCCCTTACCCGTTTCGTGGCCCCATGGGGAGCTGGAGCTCCACCGAAGGCCCCAGTGGCCGTGACCACATGCGTCTCCGCCACCCATGTCGGCACAACCCTCACACGTTTTGTGGCCCCATAGGGAGCTCCACCGAAGGCCCTAATGGCTGTGACCACATGCGTCCCCGCCACCCATGCCGGCACAACCCTCATATGTTTCGTGGCCCCATGGGGAGCTCCACCGAATGCCCCAATGGCTGTGACCACACGCGTCCCCGCCACCAATTCCAGCACAACCTTCAAACGT
Source organism: Prorocentrum cordatum (assembly GCA_963575745.1). Lineage (NCBI taxonomy): Eukaryota > Dinophyceae > Prorocentrales > Prorocentraceae > Prorocentrum > Prorocentrum cordatum. The sequence goes on from CAUYUJ010019277.1 coordinate 119,974, forward strand.
TTCGCGGCCCCATCGGAAGCTCCATCGGATGCCCAATGGCTGTGACCACATGCGTCCCCGTCGCCCATGTCGGCACCCCCCTCGCACGTTCCGTGGCCCCATATGGGGGCTCCACCGAAAGCCCTAAAGGCTGTGCCCACATGCTTCCCGGCTGCACATTTTGGCGCACCCGTTACACGTTTCGTGGCCCCATAGCTCCAGCGAGCGCCCCAGTGGCTGTGACCACATGCGCCCCCGCCACTCATTGCGTTCGGTACACACCTCACACATCTCGCGGCCGCATGGGGAGCTCCATCGAAGGCCCAATGGCTGTGACCATCTGTGTCCCCGCCACCCGCTTCGGCACACCCTTTACACGTTTCGCGTCCCCATTGGGAGCACCACCGAAGAGGATACGCACCACTGCGGTACTCACAGCTGCAAATGGTTGGGTCCTTCGCCAAGATGATTTTCAATCCATCGGATCTCTTGGAACGCTCCATCGATTACCATGCCAAGATCGTCTCGTGGTGAGCTGTCCAGGCACCGCCGAAAAGGCCCCAAGACCATAAACTGTCTCCATGCCCTCCCAGATCGGGTCGGAGCAGATAGGGTCGGAGGATCTCGCCACATCGCCGATACATCGCCGATGCATCGGCGATGAATCGTCGATGCCTGCGACATCGGCGATGCTGCGGCGACGTCGGCGTGGAGAAGACCGGGTCCACATCGAGCCAACTCGCCGATGCATCGGCGATGCGGTGCGATCCCCCGGCACCATCGACTCCGACCCCATCTGGGAGGCCTGGACATACAGCCGACTACATAACCAATACCATCATCGTTTAAGAAATCTGGGCCACCTTCCCAGAGGTGCCTTAAAACACATCTGGGCCAACTTCTGTTGTCAACGCCGGAGGAGCGAACGTGCTCAAACAATCCGGGCCCACTTCCCGGCAAGCTGGTTGCGAAACGCTGGCCCGCCTTCTCGGGAGGCTTCTGCACCAGAGGTCTTCCCCGAGGAGGTCGTCCCCGACGCGTAAGGGGGGGTCTGGACTGCCTCCCTCCCACCCCGCCTCTCCCGTCCCCTCGGCTGCCCTCTCCCTGGTCCCGCCCGCTCCAATCCCGCGCGGGCAACGCGCGGGCACGAACGGCTGGCTCTCCAGGACCGCCAACATTGGATGCCAATCGTACCCGATCACACACATGAGCGATACATGGAGCACACATGGGCCATTCAGCCCCCATGGAAGACCCCCTGTGGCAGACCCCCTCTTTCACCCTCCAACCGCATCTCCCGCCCCCTCGGCTGCCCCTCCCCGGTCCCGCCCGCTCCAATCCCCCCTCCTCTGCCGCTCGTCGACACCGTCCGGGGACCAAGGCCCGATTCGACTCCCAGCTCGGCGAACAAAGTGGAACTCAACGTGCACCCCTGCTCAGCGGGAGGAAGTTCGAGGCTACTAAGGCATTGGACGTCACTCCAATCGTTTTTTCTCAAGGTTAAGATATACGTTCTAGGAAAAAACGAACTCCAAGAAAACGCCCAAGGCACAATGCAGACTCTTGATCTCCGTGAGCGAAATCCGGAGTCCATGAAAGTTGCTTGCCTCATCCCCCGCAGCTGCGGATAAGAGAGAGGGTGCTTGGCGGCGCTCTCAGAGGCTGCGGCGCGCTTGCTGCTGGCGGGATTTGAACCGAAACCGCTACGGACACACCGCACCTCTTCGGTGTGCCCTCCAAGCGTGCCAGCGTGGCCTCCCAGCGTAGCCTCCCAGCGTGGCCTCCCAGCGTGGCCTCCCAGCGCGGCCGCCCAGTGTGGCCACCCGGTGTGGCTTCCCAGCGTGGCCTCCTAGCGTGGCCTCCTAGCGTGGCCGCTGGAGAGACGACCCCAAGACGGACGAACGCGAGCAGGGAGTAAGACCGCTCGGGCACCCTCTCGCTGATTTTCTTAAGCTCCCCGATGGCTGTAGTGAAGGGGTGTGCGGGAGGGGCGGGGTGTCAGATGTGGCACGAGCGCACCAAGCTTGCCTTTCCCCTCTCCCGGCTCCTCTCCTCTCTCCCCCATCGGCGAGGTCCGAGTGTTCCTTCTTTCTTTCCTCTGAGGAGAAGTAGGCCAAGAGGACAAAACACAATCACACGGCGAACGTCCCACCCGTCAACATGGAAGGCGCAATGCTCGAATGAGGATCTGGGCCCTGCGCGCACCACGAGCGCACGCCGTTGCACGTACATCGACCTCGCCGAGCAAAGCTCTCCCCTGTCGGGCAAACAGAACTCCTGTGGGGACGGAGCGCCGCCGGAACAGGTAACGTGCACGAGCGGAGCCTAAATGGAGGACGAGGGAAAGAAGGAGCGGGTGGGAAGCAGGGTACCGAAACAAAGTCCGGTGTTCCAAGCGGTGGTGCGCAACTGAAGCCAACAGCCCCTGAATGGACTGTGACAGACTCTACTAGGTCTGAAGTGGGGCATGCCTGGAAAAGCTCTCCTCCTGGGGGCCCCACACCAGACCCCGAAGTTGTTGTGCAGAGGGAGCCCTCTCTCCTGAGCCCCACCGGAAAGGAGAAGGGATGTGCGGAGAGGGGGGGGCAAGCTAGGTGCGCTCGCGTCATGTCTGACCTCCTACCCCGCCCTCCCATCCCTCAGCATGGCGTAGACATCCGTTCTATTCGCACAGTCGGATGTCGTTGCATGGCGTAGCATAACATGACATAACATGGTGTTGAAGATCAACGCGTAGCATGAAAGAGCATGGCGTGGCGACGCCCCAAAGTGGGGGGGCGGGGGCTTCCGCGGCCAAGAAATACAAGCATCGACACCGAATGCGGAATCACTTACGATGTTTTTTTCGGGGGTCAATTTTGTAGATTTGTGGACCTATTTGGAAGAACCGAAAACCATGCCGTGGCATGATGCTGGGAATAATGACACCAGCGCCGCAGCGGGAGTACGGTTTGGAACGAGCGGACGCGCGGAAATAAGGCCAGCGCTGCAGCGGGAGCACGATTCGGAACAAGCGGAAGCGCGGAAATAAGGCCAGCGCAGCAGCGGGAACACGGTTCAGAACGAGCGGAAGCCCGAAAATGAGGCCAGTGCTTCATCGGGAACAACATTTTGAAAACAAAACAAGCGAACACCGATTTCCCGGGAATCCGGTGAACAAACAATACGCGGAGGGGGGCTGGATATCTTCGGGACGTCATCCGGGGAGAGAGGCGAGTAGTATTCATAGATTGTGTCATTGTCGAGGCGAGGGAAAACAAGGCAGGGATCGGGGACGACACGAAACGGTCGAGGCAGACGGGAGAAGGGGCAGAGTGAATGGGGGCTCGGAGAGGGGATGGGCCAGGATGGACAGGGGAAGAAAGGGGGAGAGGGGTGGAGGAGGAGGGGGAGGAGGAGGAGGAGGAGGAGGAGGAGGAGGAGGAGGAGGACGAGGAGGAGGAGGAGGAGAAGGAGGAAGAGGGGGAGAGGGGTGGAGGGAGAGCGAGACAGAGAAACATCTCGAGGCAAGGAGGACGGATGAGGGCGCCGGCGACGGCGACGGCGACGGCGGCTGCGGCTGCGACGACGACGACGACGACGACGACGACGACGACGACGACGACGACGACGACGACGATGGCGAAGACGACGACGACGACGGGCCGCGTCGGGCAGAGGCCCGCACTCGAGCCGCCGGCTGTCGCTGCGCCGGCCGCGCGCCATTGGGCACCCCGCCCTCGGGCACCTCCCGGCCCCCGTTGGGGGCCTTCGTCGCCGCCGCCGGCGCCGTCGCGTCTCCCCGGGGCGCACTTCCTCTGCCCGTCAGCCCTGTGCGCTCCGTCCTCCTCTCCTTGCCTCGGCGCGCCCTGGGGCCTCCCCAGCAGCGGCCGCCCCGCCCCTCCCCCTCCCTCCCTTCCTCCCTCCCCCCTCCTTTCCCTCCCTCCCTCCTTCCCTCCCGCCCTCCCCCCTCCTCCTCTTTTCCTCCTCCTCCTCCTCTCCTCTCCTCCTCCTCCTCCTCTCTCCTCCTCCTCCCTCCCTCCCTCCCTCCTCCCTCCCTCTCCTCTCTCCCTCCCTCCCTCCCTCCCTCCCTTCCCTCCCTCCTCTCCTCCTCCTCCTCCTCCTCCTCCTCCTCCTCCTCCTCCTCCTCCTCCTGCCCCTGCTCATCCTCCTCCTCCTTCTCCTCCTCCCCCTTCTGCGGCGCTGTGTGGCATGCGCAGGTCGATCTCGCTGCCTCGCCAGACCATCGCCTGCATCTTTTGTCGTTTGTCTTTGGTAGGCGACCCGAGGAGGACGAGGAGGAGCAGGAGGAGGAGGAGGAGGAGGAGGAGGAAGAGGAGGGAGAGGTTGAGGAGGGAGAGGGGGAAAAGGAGATGGAGGAGGAGGAAGGAAGAGAAGGAGCTGGAGGAGGGAGGAGGAGGAGATGGAAGAGCTTGCAGCATGGAGCAGATGTCTAAGTCATTCGAACCCACGTATTGGATTCCCTCGGCGGCAGCAGGCGGCGGCACGAGGGGGGAGGCTGGGTGGGTGGGCGGCGGTCCTGGAACTTCTTGAACTTGGCGCCGTCCCTGCCTACCCTCCTGCCTTCTTTCCTCACTCCGTGCCATTTCCGCCTTGCTCAAAGCCTTGGGCTCTCTGTGGGTGGTTATTCTATTTAGATGCTCTTGCCTATGCTTGGGCACGACAGTGGGGCATTGTTTGCCTAAGCTGACTAACTGGTGACGACCGAAGAAACCGCACGAAATACATAACCAAACTTGCAGCGTTGAGTGGTATTGCATCTGGTGCGTTTCATGGACCCACCCCCCAGCCAGGTGAGCTTTAGCCCCTTGTGGGGGAGACCTGAAGACCCCTCCTAAATTTTGGAGCTCATAGCACGGGCTGGGACGCCAGGTGATCAACTCGTCCTGGCTGGCTGTGTTGCAACATCTACTACAGCCGTTCCCTAGATGTTTAAACTATGCTGCGTACAAAAAATGCTCAGCTGTGCTGCGCCAGGGGGCAAGGGGGCCGGATCGGCTTCACCTTTTTTTTCTACGCCCTCGATTTGCTTCACTGGACTCTGCAAGCTTTTCGCATTCGACAGCATCGAGCGTGGCCCGCAAGACGCGGTGCCTGATCATAAAAGCTTTGTGCTCGATCATACTTACTTGGTGCCTTTCAATCTCCGATAACCTATTCTCATCAGCTGCAATCTCTGCCACGTGGTCTGCAGCTGCATAGGCTAAACTCAGCCACTCTGGACAACGTTTCTGCCAGACTGCGTTCCCGTCAAGATGGGAATTAACAAAAAGGACGGTGACTGTGGTGGGATCGCGCTGCACAAACTCAAGACCGAGTTGCTCCCACAGGTCTGCGTTGTCACCTTCGGGGCGTTCGTGCTTACGATTGTACCACCCCGAGACTACTGCTAGATTGTCGCAACTATAAATTAAGTGCCCTACGCTGAGCTGGCAAGCGAGCAGGAGACCCAAGAACTCACCTCTAGCAACAATCTGCTTATGGCCATAAAGAGGCCCATGTACCGTGCCTAGAACCTCTAGACCAACCCCCGACCTACGATGGGACTGTCGGGGAGCTTTAAAAAGGCCAATCCTACACCTACCCTGCGGAGCCTGGGATCACTGGTGTCTTTTCCCCCGCTGGCATCACCTGCCACACACACTGGGTTATCCACTGTCCCTCGTCCGAGGGCTCTGAGGTCACCGTTGTTGGACATATTCCCATACTTCCACTGCGCTTCCGCTGTCGGTGGGGTTACGGCAGTCCATTCCGATGGGATCAATCCGCGGAGCCAAAAGCACTCTGTGGCCTCATGCTGGCTGAGAGCTTCTGGCAGTAGTTCGTCCGTGATGGAGGACGCTCTCGATCCCTTGTTCTCTGCACATGTCCACCCGCGATGAATTTGTGTTTCTACTCCTGTCTTCAATCGTAGACATATATCACTGACATGATGGGCTCTCTGTTTCCTTCTCGGGCTCCTGCCGACACGACAGATGCGGCCATGTATCTGGGGTAGTGCCCCCTTGTCGTTTGTCGTCCTCCTCCATTTGAGCGGGGGGCGGGGGAGAGCTCACGCCAGGGGTGACGACTTGGAGCTTGAGCTGATGGGGGCGTGATCTGGGGCATGACTCTGGAGACTTCTGTGGATGGTCTGAGGCATTGCGGCAAAGCTTGTGGCACAAGCACCCGCGCCACAGGAGGGAGGGAGGAGGGAGGAGGAGGGAGGGAGGAGGGAGGAGTGGAGGAGGGAGGGGGAGGAGGGAGGAGGTGCTGGAGCGGCAGCAGCAGCATGGCGAAACCTCGGGCAGAGCTGCGCTCCCAGAAGGGGCAACGAGAGGAGCGGGAGGGGAGCGATCCCAGGGGCGCGACCTCGGGGCGGATAGAGGGGGAGGCGTGGGGAGGATGAGTTTGGAAGCAACTCCTGGAAGGTCTTCCTGGAAACGATTCTGCTATTGGGCCCGATCAGCCCCTGAGCCAAATCAAGCCAGATTGCCTTGGATTCGTGAGGACAAGGCGAGAATGAGCGGAGTTCTGTAGGATGCGGACGGTCCTCGCACACGGACCTACCAGCGCCGATGCTGAATGAAACCTCGCAGGCGTTGCATCCTGCAGGGAGGGGCCAGAGCAAGAGCAGGGACGGAGGGATCGTGCCCATCTGCGCAGCTCTGAGCACCGCCTCGCTGCAGGCGACGGCGGCGGCTGCGCCCAAGCAGCCCCCCCTCCCGGGTGGCGCCGGCGTCGGCGGGACGCTCACAGCATGGCACCGGGCGGGTCTTACGCTGCGGCTCGGGCCAGGAGGAGGGAGGGAAGGGGGGAAGGAGGGGAGGGGACGTGGGCAGAGAGGGCACGCGTGAGGAGCAGAGAGAGAGAGAGAGAGAGAGAGAGATGGCGAGGGACAAGCTAGGCGCGCGCGCACCCTTTCTGACATCCTGCCCCTCCCACGCAACCCTTCCGTCTGCGCTGACCTTTGTCTATCCGCCAACGGATGTCCAATCGGACCAGGGTTTCCCCAATGACCCCACCGTGTGGTGCGCAAGCAGACAGGGGGGGCTTGCAGGAGGAGGAGGAAGAAGAGGAGGAGGAAGAAGAGGAGGATGAGGAGGAGGAGGAGGAAGGAGGATGCGGAAGGGGGAGGAGGAGGAGGAGGAGGAGGAGGAGGAGGAGGAGGAGGAGGAGGAGGAGGAAGAGGAAGAGGAGCAGCACCAGAAGTAGGAGGACCAGGATAAGCAAGATGACCATGGGAAGGCAGATGAGAGGAACGGAGGTGGGCGGCAGCGACGAAGGAACCGGATCCAGAAATGTGGCCCGCCCGTGGGCGAGAGCGCCATTCTGAACGACGGCAACAAAGCGACGAGCATGCAATATTGGCCAATGCTGCAGCGTGAATGCAACTTCTGAACGACCAGAACAGATCTCTTTTGAAAACCAAATCGGAAACCAGCTCGGACCCATCCTGTGTGTGAAACGGAAGGTGCCTTCCTCAAGCCATGACGGCATCAGGGGACAGATAGGAGAACTGCACATGAGGGTCATCACAGTTGAGGATCGAGGGTCAAGGATTGTAGGGGGTTTGGCGTGTGTTGCGCACAGAGTCTTCTGGAGGTCTGCGGGAGCCTCCACAGGGACCTCCAGGCACCTCCCTGTAGACTTCAGGAGGGGGTGGTGGTGGTGGTGGTGGTGGTGGTGGTGGTGGTGGTGGTGGTGGTGGTGGTGGTGGTGGTGGTGGTGGCGGGGGGACGGTAGAGATCGGAGGAGGGGATGGGTTGAGCAAGTGGGTCGAGAGGCAAGGGAGGACTGTTGAGAGGAGGCGTTCCGCGCGACTGGTGTCCGACGACGAAGAAGGAGGAGGGGGGAGGAGGAGGAGGAGCAGGAGGAGGAGGAGGAGGAGGAGGAGGAGGAGGGAGGAGGAGGAGGAGGAGGAGGAGGAGGAGGAGGAGGAGGAGGAGGAGGGAGAAGGAGGAGGAGGGAGGAGGGAGGAGGAGGAGAATGTGGAGGAGGGAGGAGGAGGGAGGAGCAGGGAGAAGGAGGAGGAGGAGGAGGATGAGGAGGAGGAGGAGGAGGAGGAGGGGGAGGAAGAGGAGGAGGAGGAGGAGGAGGAGGAGGAGGAGGAGGAGGAGGAGGAGGAGGAGGATGTAGGCGGCGGAGAAGAAACACTCAAGATGCTTCTCAGCAGGGGGCGGAAAAGCAGGGAGGAAACACAAAGAAGAGGCCCGCCAGACGACGACGACGACGACGACGACGACGACGACGACGACGACGACGACGACGACGACAACGAGCGGTGCGCGCGACTGGTGCCCGACGACGAATGGGAGGAGGAGGAGGGAGGAGGGAGGAGGGAGGAGGGAGGAGGGAGGAGGGAGGAAGGAGGAGGGAGGAGGAGAAGGAGGAGGAGGAGGAGGAGGAGGAGCTCCACAGGAGGAGGCCTCTCAGGAGCAGGGAGGGAGCACAAAGAGGAGCCCCGCCCGACGGCGACTGTGAGCGGCTGGCACGACGGGCGTCCGACTGGCTGGGCGCCGCCCAAGGGCATCGACCGAAGCACAGGGCCGCCAGTGGGGCGGCACGGGCCTGCCTCCCGCCTCGGCTCGCCTCTGGCTGTGCGGCCCTCTGGCTGTGCGGCCGGCGCGGAGTATGAGAGCAGCCCTACACATGGTCGTGGCGCTGCGGGTCTCCGCTCTGGAGTGGCCCTCATCTTTCGTACCTCCACTTCGGGGCTGGTGCTCTTATCGGCTGCGCGCAGGAGGTGGCCCTGGGCAAGAGTGGCTTCTGGTGCGCCTGAGAGTGCCGCGGGGGGCGGGGGCGAGTCCAAGCTCGCAGGCCAATGCTAGGTCACTCCAGCGAAGGGTTACACTCTAGCGAGTAGCCGGTTCTTGGCCCATTCTTGTGGTGGCCATGCGCCGAGCGTGTTCCTTCAGAGTCTTGCTCGCACCGCCACGCGATGGTACCGCGGCCTCCGAGCCGTCGCCTTGGCGACCCTAAAAACCTCCTCGATCCTCGAACCTCGATCGGCAAGGGGGGCTGGTAACCCCCCAGGTGGTGACTCAAGGGGCCCTGGGACGCACAAACAAATACACATAAATAACGTAATTCACAGATTTTCCCATATTTTCTGGATTATTGTCTTCCCCCCCACTTCCCATATTTTCCTTCATTTTCGGGGGAATTGAGAATTAATTATGCCTGCGTTCTTTTTCCCTCCTGAGTGGCCTCCCCCAGCCACTGCCCGAGGAGCGAAAGGCGGGATGGGCCACTCTGGGAAGGGAGCGTTCCCGAGCCGCTCCCCTGACGTCCGCCGATGGGGCTCTGCAAGCCGCGGCCCAAGCGGGGCCCGACCGCTTCCCCCGGGGATCGCTTTACGGCCGGTCAGTTTTTGAGAGTCCCAGGGGCCCGACAACGGCCGCCCCCGTGCCGAAATCAGAAAAAAAACGCCTGTATTGAAAAACTCGCATCGCCGGAGATCTGCTGGGAGGCTCTATGAGCGCGTTGCTACAATCCGGTGCGAACGACGTCCCAGGGGGGGCCACTGAAATCGAACAGGGGCTCACCGACATGTATCGAACAGGGGCTCACTCCAGTGGGGCTCGCTGACATCGAACACTCGCCCCCCCCCCCCTTTGGGCCATCTCTACCCCCTACCAGGCCGCATTGCATGGGAGGTCAACAAGCACGTCTCGGGAACCGCCCAGAAGATCAGGCTCTGGAGCATTCTTGCCTTGAGTCGGACGTGTCCCCCATACAGGGTGATTTTCGACGAAGGATAAAGCATACCCGAAACATAATGCAACAGTGCCAAAACATATTTAAAGAACAGTCCCCAGGCTGTTTTATTTTTGAGTATTCCCCCTGTAGAGGGACAGGCCCGACTTAGAAATAATCTTGCCCTCGCACTGGGCCTGCCCCGCCGCCCTGGCGGCAGGGCGCAGCCGAGAGGTCCAGGCGCCCGCCTGGCGCGCGGCGCAGGCAGCGGCACTGGGCCAGTGGCAGGCCCTCGCGCTGGCGAGGCGCAAGGGGGCGCGGGGCAAGGGCCATCCAGGCAGGTGCGGGGGGGGTCCTCTCCCAGAGGTCGGGGGGCAGCTCCTGGGAGGAGGCCCTCGCGAGAAGGATCGAGGGTTGCTTTTGTCCCGATGCAGAAGCCGCTGAGGCGGACGAGCCCTGACGGAGCGCAGGATCGAGCCAGATGAAGCGGGTCGACAGGGGCACTCGGCGGCATTGTGCGAGATTGGGCTGGCCTTCGCCTTCGGCCACGGCCGGCCACGGATGCACCCGCGCCCGTGCTCAGCCTGAGCTCCCAGGAGTTGCGCATCCTGAAGGGACGGGCTCGGGGGCGCCCGAGAACACCTGCCACCAAACGCGCGCTAACGTGGTGTACGCATCCGTGGATCTTGCGCGTGTTCGGCGCCGCCTCCGCGCGGCGCCAGCGTTGAGCGAGCAGTTTCTGCGGCGGCAGCCGTGCTGCCAGGGTGTCCCGATGCAGGGGTCGTTCGGCCGTCCGCGCCAATGCGCCCAGCTCCGCAAAAGAAAATGCCCTGGCACGCAAGCGCCGACATTTTTGTCGGCTGGCGCGCGGATCCACAGATCGGGGAGAGGAACCCTCCGAAGCGGGAAGCCGGAGCACCCCGCTCCGGCGACGGAGCGTGCCGGTGCTGCACGGACGGGGCCCGTCGCCGATCCGCGCGCCCTGCCACGCCTCGGGCCCGCGCCCCTGCTGGTGAATGCCCATTCGCCGGCCTCTCCGGCCAAGACCGCGGCGCGCGGAGCGCGGCCATCTTCGAGCCCCTGCGGCTGGGGCTGGGTCGGGCGTGTCCCCCTACAGGCAGATGTTGGACGAAAACTTATGAGATCGTCAGAGGTGCGAGAAAATAGCCAAACATTGCTATAACACAAAATCGTGCCCCGACTAAATATTGGAAGCTTGGAAATTGGCACCAACACCAACATCAGGGGGTGCCTCCACGGGAGGAAGATGATCCTGGATTTTGGTGTTGGTGGTAATCTTTCGGCCACCTAGAGAGCCCGAATATTACCACCATCACCTGGATCGGGATCATCTTCCTTCGGTGGAATCACGCCGCCGATATTGGTGTTGGTGTCAACCTCTAGGCCTCCGAAAATAATCAAACGTTGCTAAAAACTGGCCTGGGTTTCCACCGCCTCCCGCCTCCCACAGAGCGAGCACGCCTGGCCCCCACACAGGAGCAAGCAGAGAGACGACGGGCACCCGGAGCCTCGAGCACCCGGCGCGCCTCCTCCATCGGATCAGAAACGAGGAGGAGGAGGAGGAGGACGAGGAGGAGGAGGGGGAGGAGGAGGAAGAGGAGGGGGAGGAGGAGGAGGAGGAGGGGGAGGAGGAGGAGGAGGAGGAGGAGGAGGAGGAGGAGGAGGAGGAGGAGGTTTCTGTTTTTTTTCCCTCCTGTCCCTCCCGCCGGTCCTTCTCCTCCCCCATCCTCCCCTGACCCTTCTCTTCTGCACTCCTCCTCCTCGCCCCTCCCCGGATCCTCTCTTCTCGTCTTCTGCAGAGGCACGGCGGCCCCTAGAGTCAATCAGCGTGGACCTGGCTGGCGGAAAGGGGGGAGGCGGGTTTTGGAGAGGGGGGCAGGATGGATGGGGGAAAAACGAGGTGGAGGGAGCGGGAGTGGTGGAGGGGAGAAGTTTTAGAAGGGGGAGGGGACGGGAAGAGCGGGAAGGGGAGGAAGGGAGGATGGTAGGTACCGCGCTGTTTGGGGCGTCTGGGAGGCACGACGACGGCAGATTCCACACTTTCGCGCACATCCAGAGACGTACGCGTCGCCCAAACAGGCTTCATGTTGTTGAGCTGTTCGTGACGCGGCTTCTGAAGAAAGACAGGTGTGTGGCAGGCGAACCTGGGGCAAGCCCAGCCCAACACCCGAGCCCACCACGCTTCGAGGTCACCACGTGTGCAAATCGGCGCGCCAGCGCTCCACGGCAAAGGTGCCGGGAAGCACTGCGAACATACTTTCGGGACTGCTTCCGCACACGTGCGCAGGGAACCACGGCGAAAAGGGGCCCAGTGGCGGGAGGCCCGCGGAAGAACCCCCCGGCGTGGCAGAGCGCGGTGGCCTCCTGCCCGGTCCCCCCTCGGGTGCGACGGAGCTGCGCGTCGCAGAGGCGCGCTCTCGCTGGCCTTCGACGGCGAGGCCTCCACAGAACGGCTGCCTCACCGGCGCGATCCCTACCGCTACTGCTACCGTCATCTGGCTTGCAGAGAGTAGCGTCTACTGAACAAACTACACGCGCTCTCGTTCCCCTGTTCGAAAGGAGGCAGCGCCCATGCGCGCGCCAACAGCCTGAACAGTCGCGCGCCACTGTCCCAATGGAAACTGACTTGAACGATGGCGCTTAAGGGTAAAACATCAGCGATGACATGACGTATTGGGAATCGCTGCAATGGAGCGCAGCAGTGCTGCACCTAAAAAATGATGATGATGCTGATGCTGATGCTGATGCTGGTGATGATGATGATGATGATGATGATGATGATGATGATGATGATGATGATGATGATGATGATGATGATGATGATGATGATGATGATGATGATGGAGAGCAGCGTCCACAGCGTTACTGTTGTGCCAATCTCGAATTGGCGTTTCTGGGGGCAGTTTGAAACCCATGGTTGGAGGTGCCTTGGGCCCAATCGGGGGCACGCTCGGGCCTCTGGGGGGGACATCTTGGCACACTGTCGCATCTTGCCGGGTGCTTAGAAGTGTCCAGGAACTGACTGCTCGAACACGTCCGCGACGAAAACACCGATGTGGATTTCGTCGCCGGGATGTGTTATCATGTGGACTCCCTGTGACACGTGACGGGAGGAGCCACGGGTGGAACCCCTCAGATCCTTTGGCGCCCGTGGTCGGGACGCGAGCTTTCAAGAAGACACGTTCCTTCGGCTGGTTGGCACGGCCCTTCTGGCGCCTCCCGTCGCGTTTGGTCGGGTATGGGGAGGATAGGGAGCCCACAGAGGACGTACGCGCCCAGCTATGTACATGAACACGGCCCCTCGATCCGCGAGACTGGCCGCGTGATACGAGGTAATGCGTACTCTCGAAACCAGCGTTGATTCATGTAAGTGTTCGTCCTTCTTTCGCTCCTGAGAGAAGCGGAATCCCCAAATCAGAGTCTCATTCGCCCATCCTTTCCCATCCTACTCCATCCTGGCCCTCTCCTCCGCAGCAGCACTGCCCCCCGTGGCAGTCAGAAACCACAATGAGGACGCACATTTGTGTGTGTGTGTGTCCAATCGCTGAGCTCTTAGCCGGAAGGGGCCCGCTCCCGACCCGCCGACCAAAAAAGTGTGTGTGTGTGTCCAAGCCGGCATGCAGCGAATCGTACACGCTGGTGCCTTGAAGCTGTGGGCTGGCACCGTTCAACGCTCAACGTTCCACGATCCCCGCTGCCGCGGGCGCCCTGTGGTTGTCGCTTGCGAGGCCGTGGGCTGCGCTCTCTGTCGGCGGCGCGCAGAGGGTGGGGGTATGGGGTATGGGGGAAGCCTTCTTAGGAGGCTGCTTCTTGGCAGGCGCCGGCCCTACATCAGGAGAGGAGGCCCGCGCCTCCTAAGAAGCAGAGGGGTGCTTCTAGGGAAACCTTCCCCCCGTCCCCCCTGCCCTCCTCCCCAGAGATCCGATGCTGTGTTTTTTTCCATGCGCGGTCCCCGACAGTCTGGACCCATTCCCCAAGACCGATTTTTCACCCCGAGTCGCTTTTTGACGGTCCCGGGGCCCGGCGAGGGCCCCTAGAGGCCGACAACTGCGAAAAACCTCTGTCTTGATTTTTTCTATGCGTTGGATCTCTGGGTCCGCGCGTGGCTGACTCTGGGCCCCGGGCCGGGGCCCGCAACGGGCCTCTTGCGGTCGCCCAAACCTTGATGCGCCACGCTGGCGGCGCTCGCCGCTGCGTGTGAGGCGGCGGGAGCCTGCCGGAGGGCTCTGGAGGCCCCCGGAAGCTCCCCAAATCTGGAAACGCCCCTTCTCCTCATCCTTTTCGCCACAGCCTTTGTTGCAGTAGAAATGCAATAGAAATGCAGATCTAGGATTCTTACTATTACTACAACTATTCCGATTACTATTTCGATTGCCATGACTATTACAATTCGTATTCCTGCTTGCCGTAGTCGTGTTATGAATATTGTTACTCGTTACTATTATTGCTCCTATATTCAAGATTATTCGTACTGCTATGCATGTATGTATGTATGTGCATATATATATATATATATATATATATTCATTCATATCTCTACGACCACTCTTCAGGTGATGAGGAGGTTGGGGGGTGGGGGGAAACGAACCAGCTGCAGGCAAATGCGATGGGTGTGATGATGACAACGCTGGTGACGCGCCCTTGAGTCCGCGACGACGCGTGATGACGGTGTTGCGCTGAGATGTAATGTCACTATCGTCCCCGCTTTCGATCTCACTCGATCGATCCCACGATCGACCTCGCACGATCGATAACTCTCGATTGATTTCTCCTTTCTAACAAAAGAATAGGTTCTACCACCCTCCCACCCCCCGGACTTAAAGCTCCCCATTTTCGGATTGCAATTTATATATGATTCTGCCCCATCGTCCATCCAAAATATGAATTTACACTGTCCCAGGGGGGCCGGTATCGCCCCCCCCCTACCATCCTCTGCAAAACATACTATGAGCGCACACCCGTTTATCAAACATCATACGTTTCCAAAAATCCCTTGCAAAAGCAGAGACGAAGTGCACACGCGCGCGTCATCGCGCGCGCATGCCGAAATCTTCAAAAACCTTTGGTTTCGGAAGGATTTCCAAACCGAGCTTCTACAACACATACAAAAACACATGTTTTCGCAACACGAATTCTTTAAAAAGCTTACGCGCGCGCGCTCTCGCGAAATCTTAAGCAAACCATGTTTTTTGTTCAAAGAATTTCAAACCATACTACCAATCGTTCGAACGCCCTTGCGCGCGTGCCGTCGCGAGAATCCTCCGCAAACAGCGGGACGAAGTGCACGCGCACGCGTCGTCGCGCGCGCATGCCGAAATCCTTCAAACACATTTTCGGTGTCGGAAGGATTTCAAAATTGAGTGTCCCAAGAACATACAAAAACACAGGGTTTCGCAACACAGACTTTCAACAAAAACGTGCGCGCGCGCCCTTGCGTCGTCGTCGTCGTCGTCGTCGTCCCCTGTCTTTCCTCGTCGTCGTCGTCGTCCTCTTTGATGTCGTCGTCGTTTCCGTCGTCGTTGTCGCCGTGGACGTCCTTCCTCCTCCTTCGTCGTCGTCGTCGTCCGTCGTCGGCGTCTCGTCGTCTTCCCTCATATTTCGTCGCCGTCGTCGTCGTAGTCGTCGTCGTCGTCGTCGTCGCCGTCGTCGTCTTCCCTCCTCCCTCGTCGTTGTCGTCGTCGGCGTCGCCGTCCTCCCTCCTTCTTCGTCGTTCGCGTCGTCGCCGTCCACTCTCCTCCCTCGTCGTTGTCGTCGTTGTCGCCGTCGTCGTCCTCCCTCCTCCCTCGTCGTCGTCGTCGTTTTCGTTGGCGACGTCGTCGTCGTCGTCGTCGTCGTCGTCGTCGCAGGCGTCGTCGTCGTCGTCGGCGTCGCCGTTGTCGTCGTCGGCGTCGGCGTCGTCGTCGTCGTCGTCGTCGTCGTCGTCGTCGGCGTCGTCGTCGTCGTCGTCGTCGTCGAAGCCGTCGGAGACGTCGTCGGTGTCGTCGTCGTCGTCGGCATCGTCGTCGTCGTTGTCGCTGTCGTCGTCGTCGTCGTCGTCGTCGTCGTCGTCGTTGCCAAGTGCCATGTGGTACCTACCGTCACGGTCTTAAGAGGTCTTGCGACCACGTTGAGGGTGTGAGGGTGGGATGTTTGCACGAGCAGTGGAGAGGACAGCTACAGGACAGCCAAAGTGAATATCACTATAGATCTCACAATCGATCCCACTATCGATCTCGCTTTCGATCTCACGATCGACCTCACTGCCGATCTCACTTCTGATCTCACTATCAATCCCGTGCTAGCGATCTCATGATCGATTTCACTATCGACTTCACAATCGCTGCCAAGGGCGGAACGGGATACCAACGGGACACCACAGGACACCACGGACCCCCGAGCCTCCCGAGAAGGCCCGCGCCCCCTCCTCGCCTCCCCCCCCCCCGGGGCCCGCTGCCGATCTCGGGCCCCTCAGGGGCCCGCGGCGCCCACTGCCCCTCCCTAGGGGGCCGCATGCGAACCCTACCCCCTACCCCCACGATTTCTGGGGGGGAGGGGTCAGGTTCGCCTGTGGCCCCCGACCTCCCCTCGCTGCCCCCCCCCCCCTCGCTGGCCGCCGAGGGGAACCCCTGTATAGGGGAGCGCCCCGCCGCCCTGCCGGGCTTTGTGCAGGGCGGCGGCCCCCCGGGGGTGCGCGGGCGCGCGGCGACTCGAGCGCGGAGCGCCCACGCCGCCCGCCGCGCCCCGCGCGCCGCTGCGGGCGCGAATTCGGCGCCCCGGGAGCAGCAGAAGCGATCAGGAGGAGGAGGAGGAGGAGGAGACGAGAAGAGAAGGGTGGGAGGGAGGAGGAGGGAGGAGGAGGAGGGAGGAGGAGGGAGGAGGAGGAGGAGGAGGAGGAGGAGGAGGAGGGAGGAGGAGGAGGAGGAGAGGAGGAGGAGGAGGAGGAGGGAGGAGGAGGAGGCGGAGAGGAGGAGAGGAGGAGGAGGAGGCGGAACCCAGCGCGCTGGGAACAAGCATCGGCATCGTCCTCGTCCTCCTCCTCGCCCTCGTCCTCGTCCTCGTCCCTCCTCCCCCTTCCCCTCCTCCTCCTCCTCCTCCTCCTCCTCTCCTCCTCCTCCTCCTCCCCTCCTCTTCGTCCTCCTCTTCGTCCTCCTCCTCCTCCTCCTCCTCGTCCTCCTCCTCGTCCTCCTCTTCCTTCTGACCATAATCTCGAGGCGAATCTGGCGACGAGGACCTCTCAGGAGGCCTAGCAAGGGGAAAACGAGGGAGGGGTAGCGGAATGGGTACCTGTTCCTCCTCTGAAGTCCCCCTCCCTTCCTGAGCGGCCTCGTTCTTGATTGGGGGGACGCGGGGACGAGGGAGTGCCGCCTGCGAACGCCCAGGGCCCACCCCGCATGTACGAGGTGGGGGCGTATCCGCAGCCACCGCCCGGGGAACCGACGTCCCGGGCCCTCCGCGGACGGTGGACGGGGGCAGATGTTGGATCCCCGGGGCACGGCAGGGCGTGTCCAGATCCACCGTCTGCCGAAGCCCCCGAAGATCGATCCCCCATCCGGCTGCTAGTGGACAGATCTCGACGCTCCTCGGGCCGCGTGGCGGCGCCAACGTGCGCCTGTCCGCCAAGGCCCTTTATCAGTACGATGCAGACGGAACTGCGAAGGCCAACACAGGCTGCGTGCCATCGGCGGCGCCGAACGCGGTCAGTACACACTGGGCCAACACGCGTCCCGGGGATCCTCCTCCTCCTCCTCCTCCTCCTCCTCCTCCTCCTCCTCCTCCTCGTCCCCTCGGAGCCTTCGACCCCCCTCAGCCCTCCCGCCCCGCCCCGCCCAAATCCGCCCCAAATCCATCCCTCCTGGCCCGCTCTGCGGGGCGCAGTGGGCCGCGGGGGAGGGGACGGCGAGGAGGGGGCAGGCCTGCTCAGAGGGCGGCGGGGGCTTCACGGAGGCCCTCGGGGGCCTTCTGAGGAGCCGCCCCTGTCTTCGGAGGAGGCTCGGGTAGCTTCTCAGCAGGCGCGAGGGCTCCTGAGAGGCCCCACCGCCTTCTGAGAGGGGCCGCCCCCCTCACTTCCCCCCCTCGATGATCGCCAGCGGATGCCGCTTCTAGAGCAGACGCGGGAGCAGTCGCGAACCATCTTCAGCCTTCTGGGTGGCTCGGCGCTGTATGGGCAGGCCTTTGACCGAAGCATCTGATGTCCTTGGCAATGCAGTCCTCGCTGCGATTGCGCTTCGCCCAAGGCTCGCCGCCGATCAATCGACAGGCTGCCCCCGCGTTTGCTCTTGAAGCGGCATCCGCTGGCGAGCATCGAGGGGGGGGAGGTGCGGGGGGCGGCCCCTCTCAGAATGCGGTGGGGCCTCTCGGGAGCCCTCGCGCCTTCTGAGAAGCTGCCCGAGCCTCCTCCAAAGACAGGGGCGGCTCCTCAGAAGGCTCCCGAGGGCCTCTGAGGAGCCCCCGCCGCCCTCTGAGCAGGCCTGCCCCCTCCTCGCCGTCCCCTCCCCCGCGGCTCTCGCCGCCGGATGCTGTCCGGGGTTCGAATGGCGTCGGGGGCGTCGAGGAAGAACCAGCGGCATACACATCTACCCAGAGGTCCGATGTCTTGATTTTCCCAACGCGCGATCCCCGGAAGTCTCGACCCATTCCCCAGGACCGGTTTTTCATCCTGAGCCGTTTTTGGACAGGATCCCATGGCCCAGCGAGGGCCCCTAGAGGCCGAACATTAGGAAAAACCGCCGTCTTGATTTTTTCAATGCAGTCGCACTTCATTGGACAGGACACGCGAGAGGACAAAAGACCCTTCCGAGGGCCACATTGCCATAGGAATGCTGGAGGCATGGGTCGCGAGACACAGAACGCAAGGGCACCCTTGATTTGGCAGGGTCGACCTACTAGTCCGGGCCGTCTGTACGTTGGATCTCTGGCAATGCCCCCCGCCTCGCTCCCCCCCCAGGGCTCGCCGCCGAGCAGACGACAAAAAAAAACACGAGGGGCCGCCGGCGCAGCCTCACGCGCGGGGCGCCCGCCGGCGGAGCGCCTGCGGCAGCCGGAAGCGGCCCTTCTTGGGGCCGCCGGGGGCCCTCGGCGCGGCGCCTGCCGCGGCGCCTTGGGCGGCGGAGGGCGCCGTCGTCGGTCGTCGGCCGTCGGCCGTGCGCCGTCGTCCTCCCCCAAGGGGGGAGGAGGAGGAGGAGGAGGAGGAGGAGGAGGAGGAGGAGGAGGAGGAGGAGGAGGAGGAGGAGGAGGAGGAGGAGGAGGAGGAGAGGAGGAGGGGAGGAGGAGGAGGAGGAGGAGGGAGGAGGAGGAGGAGGAGGAGGAGGAGGAGGAGGAGGAGGAGGAGGAGGAGGAGGAGGAGGAAGGGGGTCTACGACGACCCTGGCCATGGAGATGACAACTCTGAGAAGTCCGGCAACTCCGTCAATTCCGACAATTCTACGACGACCCTTGTGTGGAGAAGACAGCAGGTGACCCGCTCCCCAACCCCCAAAGCTGCGAGCCGGTCGGCCAGCCGGCCACCCCGTATCGCGGACACGAAGATCCTGGCCACAGAAGCCCAGAACCTAAGTCTGCGTCAGCGCCCGTACGCGGCTTCCTCCGAGGCGCAAGGAGATAACATTACGGCGTGAACATCAATGGCGACTGCGATCACCGTGGGTCCCTACGGGGCTTCTCGCCCAGTTATGTTCCACATTACTGTCACAGGCAACGCGTGGGTCCCCGAGGGGCATTCTCACCCACAGCTTGTGAAGGCTCTACCAACCTCCACTCCCTACCGGCTCACCTTCTTGCAGCCCCGCCTCTCCCCGCTTTCATCCTACGAACATCCACATCTCCCCCCCTCTTGTGGTGGAGGGGGGGGTCGGTAAGCAGTATGGGTCTCGGGGGACAAAGAGGGCACTCGCCACGGGCCGCCCTGGCGAAGGTCTGGGCGGCCGTGGCCGCACTGCAGCAGGCTACCCAGCGAGGGTACCCACTAAAGGCCGCCGTTGTGAAGGCCCTAGGCGGCCGCGGCTACGCGGCAGCAAACTCAGGCGCTCACACCATTTCCGCACTCTCGCTCGCTGTAGGATCAGGCGCTCGCACCACTCCCACACTTCGCTCGCGCTCTCAGCTAACGGTGGGGGGTGGTTTAAGTATTGGGGGGAGAGGACGCGCCATTCCGTGCCACCGCCACGGATGGCGGAAACCACCCCCACGCACGGTGGAAACCTCCGAAACAGCCACCAGTCCCGTGCTCTGGGCACCCCACTTCTGCCTCGGCGGGGGAGGGCACCAGTCATGGGGATGGCGGCCGCCCTGGGGGGGATTCCTGTGTGTGTGTGTGGGGGGTGTGAGGCCTTTCTGCCATCTACCTTGGCGAGCGTGGCCGGCGCAGCCGCCGCGCAACCACCGGGGGAGGGCCCAAACCTTCCTCACGCTCAGTGGAACCCCCCAAGACGACCCAGAGGCCGACGTGCTGGGAACCCTGCGCCTGCTTGCAGGCGAGGGATCCCGCCGTCGGCCTCTGGGACGCCCGTTGGGGATTCCTATCGGCAAGGGGACGGGCCCTGGGGCCCCTTCCCGGCTGCAAGCGGCCCCCCCACAGAGGGCCCCGCGGAATAATCTCCGCACCCTGCCCCATTTAAGCCACTCACCGCCAACTCTACCGCCTTTTTCAGCCTCTCCAACCTCCCTGCCCAGTCCCGCCAGCTGCCGCCACGCTTCGGGAGCGGCCAAGAGGAGGGTGTCCAAGAGGGGGGGGTGCAAATCATGGCCGGCGGCATGTGCGCGGCCCAGCGGGGGGGCCGGGGACGTATTGAAATAAGAAGTGGCGCCATGAAATCTGGGGAAATATCATGGCCCCCGCCATGATATCCACCCCCCTTAGCCGCCCCCGAACGCTACAGCCCGCCACGCTGACCTTTGGTAAGGGAGCAGCCGTGGCATGTGCTGGCGAGGGCCACGCCAACAGCCGGCACCACTGCCGCCGCAAAGCAAGCGACAGCAGTCCGCGTCCAACCGCCACCGTGATTGGCGGGAGACCAAAGTGGGCACCTCAGAGGAGAGGGACCCAGGGCACCCTCCAGGGCGCTGGCCCAACCGGGCCAGTAGACCCGAAGGAGGGGAGACCCAACACAGGCCCACGGGCCTCCCACCTTCCCACACTACTGCCGCTACGCTACAGTCTGCCAGGCTGCAATACCTCACCCGCCCATCTTCGAGGTTATGATGTGATGCAGTGTTGTCTTCTGCAGGGTGTCTAGAACTCCGACGACTTTATTTCGGCACGGCACCGGTCGATGCAGCCCCCAGGCCCCCACCTCCCAGCGCGCCCCTTCCGCATCCACTTTCTAAAGCAGCCATGCCGAAGCAGCTCCTCGGTCCTCCGCATTCCTCCCCCGCCAGCCAGCGCAGCCAGCCCGCCAGCCAGCGCGCCCCCTCGGCACCAGTCCCACCAACCAGCGCGCCCCTTCCGCCCCGACCGCTTTATTTCGGCACGGCACCGGTCCCACCAGCCAGCGCGCCCCCCCTGCCACGACCGCTTCATTTCGCGCAGGCAGCCCGTCCGCCTCGGCCCCAGCGCGCCTCCTCGAGCCCCGACCGCTTTCTTTCGGCACGGCACCGGTCCCACCAGCCAGCGCGCCCCTTCCGCCTCGACCCTTTTATTTCGGCACGGCACCGCCCCCCCCTCCCCCACCAGCCAGCGCGCCTCCTCCGCACCGACTTCTTTATTTCGGCACGGCCTCGCCCCCCCTCGCCCGCCCCCCGTGCAGCCAGCCCCTCCGCCTCGACTCCTTTATTCTCTTGCACATGGTGTCTAGAGCTCCGACTTGTTGATTTCGGCGCGGCACCACCCCCCCCATCCCGCGCGCCACCTCCGCATCACCCCGCCCACTCCGCCCACCAGCCAGCGCGCCCCCTCTGCCCCGATCCCTTTATTTCGGCACGAACCCCCCCATCCGGCACACACCCTCCGCAATACCACACCCAGCAGCCAGCGCGCCCCATCCGCCCCGTCCCTTTTATTTTGGCACGGCATCGCCCCCAAATCCCGAACGCCCCCTCTGCATCACCGCACGTACCAGCCAGCGCTCCCCCTCCGCCCCGACCCTTTCATTTCGGCACGGCACCGCCCCCACGTCCCGAGCGCCCCCTCTGCATCACCCCACGTACCAGCCAGCGCGCCGCCTCCGCCCCGACTCCTTCATTTCGGTACGGCACCGCCCCCCTCCCATCCCGCGCGCCCCCTCCGCACCCCCTCACCCGCCAGCCAAAGCGCCCCGTCCGCCCTGACCCCTTTATTTCGGCACGCCCCCCCCATCCCGCGCGCCACCTCCGCACGTCGTTGTCCGTCGTCGGCGTCTTGTCGTCGTCCCTCCTATTTCGTCGCCGTCGTCGTCGTCGTCGTCGTCGTCGTCGTCGTCGTCGTCGTCGTCGTCTTCCCTCCTTCCTCGTCGTTGTCGTCGTCGGCGTCGCCATCCTCCCTCCTTCTTCGTCGTTCGCGTCGTCGCCGTGCTCCCTCCTCCCTCGTCGTTGTCGTTGTCGCCGTCGTCGTCCTCCCTCCTCCCTCGTCGTCGTCGTCGTCTTCGTTGGCGACGTCGGCGTCGTCGTCGGCGTCGTCGTCGTCGTCGGCGTCGGCGTCATCGTCGTCGCCGTCGTCGTCGGCGTCGTAAATCGTTGTCGTCGTTGCCGTCGGTGTCGGCGTCGTAATCGTCGTCGTTGTCGTCGTCGTTGTCGCTGTCGTCGTCGTTGTCGCCGTCGTCGTCGTCGTTGTCGTCGACGTCGTTGTCGTCGTCGAAGTCGTCGGTGTCGTCGTCGGTGTCGTCGTAGTCGTCGTCGTCGTCGGTGTCGTCGTCGTCGTCGTCGTCGTCGTTGTCGCTGTCGTCGTCGGTGTCGCTGCCAAGTGCAATGTGGTGCCTACCGTCACGGTCTTAAGAGGTCTTGCGACTAAGTTGCGGGTGGGGGGGTCAGATGTTTGCACGAGCAGTGAAGAGGACAGCTTCAAGATAGTCAAAGTGCATTGCGCAACGTAGATTGCACCAACACAAAGATTGCATCATAATCGCTGCGCATCCGAAGTTTTACCACCTATATATTGCACAGTATATATATATATAAATATCACCACGATGCAGATTACACAAAGTGTGTTCCGCAGCATATATTGTACCACCTAGAGAGCACTGTGTATATTCTCCTTTCTTACAAGACAATGGACTCACCCCCCTCGGGATTACCGATTCCCTTTCCGTGTTACAATTTGCATATGATTCTGCCCCATCGCCTATCCTAAAAATGAAACTACACCATCCCAGGGGGGCTGGTATCCGCCCCTCCCCCGCCATCCTCGAAAAAACAAGTACGCACGCTCACTCATTCATCAAAACCATCAATTTTCAAGAGTCACTTGCAAAAAGACGGGACGACGTGCGCACGCGCGTGCCGGAATCTTTCAAACCCTCCTCCAGTTTCGTGCAAAGTTTAAAATCGAGTGTCCAAAAAAACACATAAACACACCGCCTTTCCCAACACGGATTTTCTAAAAAAGCTTGCGCGCGCGCTCTTGCGAACTCTCACGGGAACTAAAAGTTTTTCATCATATTCAGAAAATGCTACGCGCGCGCATGTCGAAATCGTTGAACGTCCTTGCGCGCGTGCCGTCGCGAGAATCCTTTGCAACAAATGGGACGAAATGCGAGCGCGTGCGCGTCGTCGCTCGCGCATTGCGAAATCCGTCAAACACCTTCGGTTCCGTAGCGATTTCAAAACCGAGTGTCCAGCAAATATACAACATCACATCGTTTCGCAACATCGGTTTTCAAAAAAGCGTGCGCTTTTGTTAATTCTTGGGAAAACGATCGGGTTTTCAACATTTTCATTAAACTCTACCAAACAAGCCTCTCGCGACGCATGCCGAAATCAGTCGAGCGCTTTTGCGCGCGTGCTGGGGGGGCACGATCGTCTTGCTGAAGAACACAACCAGTCTCGCATATCATAGGTTGCACCACGTAGTGTGCACTACATCCACGACGTGGCACAGATAGCGCCACATACACTGCACAACGTCGTTCGCACAGCATATCTAGTGCTAGAGTCACACGGTTTTTGGCCCACGCTGGCCAACAAACATATCTGCATGCATGTATCCATGCCGACTTCTCTGAACGGCAGCGATGGCCGGGCCCCGCCTGGTGCAGCAGGCGGCCCGCTGGCTGCTGGGGCCAGCCATCCCTTCCGCAGCGCGGCCAGCTCCTCCTGATGCTCCAGCCTCACCCTCTTGTGCTCTGCGGCCTCAGCCTGGGCCGCGGAAGCGCGAAACTGACAACTCGCCGTGTCGTGCCGGAGCTCGGGGGCCGAGGCTCCAACCGGAATCGGATCGGGAACCCGTTCGGGAGTCGGATAGGGATGGAGCCAGTCTTGGGTTCGTGTTGGCTTGGAATCGGGATCCCATGCCGCCAGAATTCCTTCTTCGAGCACTTTCGGGCTCTCTTCGGGACCCCTTCGGGCTCCCTTCAGGGTCCTTTCGGGGCTCCTTCGGGGCCAAGGTGCCTTCGGGCTCCCTTCGAAGGGGCCCCGTCGAGGTACTTTTGGGACCCCTTCGGCCCCCCTTCCTCTCGGGCCCTTTCCAAAAGAAGGGGAGGAAGGCGGGGATGAGGAGGGACAGGAGGGAAGGAGGAAGGGAGGGGAGAGGGAGGAGGAGAAGGAGGGAGGGAGTAGGTAAAGGAGGGAGGCATATTGGGAGGGGGCAGAGAAGATAATATACAGATCGGGCATCGGAGAGGTCGGAAAGCGAACGCGCCAGGCACTGGAGCCAGTATGCGAAGGAGGAAGGCTTCTTTAGCAACACGGAGCGCGGTCGAGACGCGGTCACTCAACGCACCCAACAGAACAACAACATGGGCGCACAGACAAACTCATAACACAATAGTTCGGAATCGGATTCGGATCGGAATCTCGCAGAATCGGATCGGAATCTCATGGATGATTCGAGTGGCCTGAGCCAGAAACATCGAATCGGTTCCGGCGAGCTGGATCGGAGAACATCGAACTGATAACGATAATCGAACTGATGACGTTTCGAACTGGTGACGTTACGTATTTTCGATGTGAACGGATCTGGACAAAAAACCGTGGAGTCGACACAGACCCTGGACTGCTGAAACAATCCCGACGTTCTGCGGCCATGGACTGCAAGGCGGAACCCTCGGCAACCCTAGTTGCTCGAAAGATGCCGTGCCAGGACGACGACAAGACCTCCGTGACTCCTTCGCACGAGCGCGGATGTGAAGATCAGAGCTCCTGGCGATCGTGTGTCCAGCAGCGCAAGGCGCAGCACACACACTCTCATGGTCACCATCGTTGCTGCCATGGCGCCTTGCTCATCGTGAGAATTGCTCTTGCCTGACCGTGCCGATTCTTTTTCACCCGTCTATTGACTCTGTCTGTCTTCCAAGCTCTGTCTGCGCCCTGATCAATCAATGTGTCTGTCTGTGCCCACGTTGTTTGTTGTATGTTCATGATCTAGTCGTCTGCATGTAGCCGCCTCTCCGTCTCTATCTCTATGTCGCTTCATCTCTGCCTCTCTGCCTCCGTCTATCTGCCTATGGTTCTCGAAACGTCCCCGTCTATTCAGTTGTGCCTGCCTCTGTCTCTGTCTCTCTCTCTTTCTCTTTCTCTCCCACCTGTTGATCCCTGCATCTTTCTCGGTCTCCCTGCCCGTCTCCTCACGGAACGCGGCATCCGACACCGTGCCCCCTGGCACGCGGGGGCGTGGCAGAACGGGAGAGGCTGGCCGGGAGGGCTCCTGCTCACCGTCGGATCCCCCAGCCCCTTCCCCCGCACGATGCGCCACCTGCACCCTGGGCGGCGCGACGCCTCCCTGGGGCTCTCCCTGGGGCTCTCCTGGGCTCTCCATGGCCTCCGAGACAGCCCAGGCAGGCCACCAGGTCAGCCACGATGGCTCCACACTGCCTCACGAAGAGCCTGGCAACCCCCCAAGAAACGCCTGAGAGGTCCTACGAGGCCTCCAGGAGGCGCCAAGGCACCCCCAAGACGCTCTCCAGGAGGGCTTCGAGAGATCAGACACATGGACCGTCATAGGGACTCAAACTTGTGTTCGCTTCCCACGCTCTCCGGTCGAAGATGGGTCCGCTTGCGGCCCGGGCAACCACAGCACGGCCCAAGTGGTCCCCGACTGATCCACAGAACGCTCCCCCTTCTTCGGTCGAACATCGCTTCGAGTGCCCAGGAGAGTGCCCAGAAGAGAGGAGCCCACCAGGAGCCCACCAAGTGGGAGGCCCCTGAAATCAACGACAGATCGGCGAGAGATCGGCGGTAGGACCCGGCGACTGGCTCGGAGGGTGGTGGGAGGAGGAGGAGGAGGAGGAGGAGGAGGAGGAGGAGGAGGAGGAGGAGGAGGAGAGAGGAGGAGGAGGAGGAGGAGGAGGAGGAGGAGGAGGAGGAGGAGGAGGGAAGAGGAGGAGGAGGAGGAGAGGAGGAGGAGGAGGAGGAGGAGGAGGAGGAGGAGGAGGAGGAGGAGGAGGAGGAGGAGGAGGAGGAGGAGGAGGAGGAGTGAGGAGGGAGGGGAGGAGGGAGGAGAGAGGGAGGAGGGAGGAGGGAGGAGGGGGAGGGAGGGAGGGAGGAGGGAGGGAGGGAGGGAGGGAGGGAGGGAGGGAGGAGGAGGAGGAGGAGGAGGAGGAGGAGGAGGAGGAGGAGGAGGAGGAGGAGGAGGAGGAGGAGGAGAGGAGGAGGAGGAGGAGGAGGAGGAGGAGGAGGAGGAGGAGGAGGAGGGAGCCCACCAGGAGGCCGTCGAGTGCCCAGAAGAGAGGAGCCCACTGGGAGCCCAGGCGCCGCCTTCGGCGGCTCAACCCTGGGGCGCCCCGCGCCCCGGGGTTGGGTTGCGGAGGCCGCCCCGGACAGCGCGGGGGCCCCCTTGAGGCCAGGTGGGGCTACTGCGGGGGACCTGCTGAGGCCAGCCTTGGGCTGCTCGGGGGGGCTGTCTTGGCGCAGCCCGAAGCTCATGATCAACCCCGGCGTTGGTTCCTGACACCGCGTGGGTCGTTCATATAGGGGAACGGAAAATCACATAAGCATAAATACTCGGAGGTCCGCGCGGATCTCTCGGATCGGCGCTGGGCCTCCCCGGCGGCGCCTCCGGCGCCGCCCCTGGCGCGCTCCGCGCGCCAGGGAGGGGGGTCCAGCGCCGATCCGAGAAATCCGCGCGGACCTCCGAGTTTTTATGTTTATGCGGCTTTTTGTTTCCCCAGTTCAGCCTTCAAGGGTCGGCGGCTTGTCGATCGCCAGGCCGTTCCATCCTGGCGGAGTCCCGGCCGCTGGTTGCGTTCAACCTTGAACGCCCGCGCTGGGGTCGCCGCCGCGTGGACACGACGCGAACCTACCGCACGATGCCCTGGCGGCGTCGGGATGGAGAACGTCGGGCTCCGATTCGCGTTCATCGCCGGCCAGGGCCTCTGAAACCAGGACGTTGCAGACCAAAGTTTTGAAACTCCCATTTGGAGAAAAAACAATGGGTCGAGTTTCGATCGCTAGCTGCAATTCTCTTGGGTGCGCCAATGTCCTGGCTTGTCCAGACAAAGCTCCGTTTACGTGGTCCTGTGCCGATGCACTGGGGCTTGCTCCAGCCCCACTTGAAAAGCGTGTGCGAGGGGGCGTCGGGCAGGACCGTCGATAGAAAGGCCCAGGGAAGGGGGCGGAGGCGCCCAGGTATCGAGGAATGGGCCCGGCGACGGGGCGGAAACCAGCTGCACGCAGCAGATTTCGTACCCCCCTTTCCCTATCCTACCCTTTCGTCCGGCCCGACAGGCAGGAGAGCCCAGAATCGAATCGATGAGTCGGATCGGCGATCGAAATGAATCGGATCGGCGGAACTCGGCAGCCGAGTCGGGAAAAGTCGAATCGGTAGAAATCGGCAGCCTAGCTTGTGCGTCCAATAAAAGAAGCCGGAGCCCAAATCGGAATCCGAACTGGAACCGAATCGGCATCGGAAGCAGCCGAAATCGGATCGAAAATCGAGCCGGGGGAACACAGGAGGAGCCGGATCGGATCGAAAATCTGCTGATGATGCTGCTGACGATGATGAGGAGGAGGCGGCACGAGGAGGAGGAGGAGGAGGAGGAGGAGGAGGAGGAGGAGGAGGAGGAGGAGGAGGAGGAGGAGGAGGAGGAGGAGGAGGAGGGGGAGGAGGAGGGGGAGGAGGAGGAGGGAAAATCGAAAATCGGATCGAAAATCAAAGCGGATCGAAGCGTGCCCTTGGCACGGGAGGGGCCGGCGCAGGTCCACGAAGAGTGCGCGCGGAGCGCCGAGCGCCCACGGCAATGCGCGCTGCCACGGGGGCCGAGCGCAGGGGGGGGGCTCTGGCCGGCTGCGGCGGGCCTCGGCCACGAGCAGGGCCTCCCGACCCGGAAACCAGAGGCCCTCCTGGGCACCGACTCCTGGATGGTCAAAAAACATATTCACAAAATCGTCCCCGTACTATTTCTGGACAGTTTTTGCAGATTCCTCCTGTAAGGGACAGGCCCTCCTGGGCACCGACTCCTGGATGCTTAGCATTCGGTCGGGCGTGTCCCCCTACAGAGGGGATTTTGGGGCGAAACAAATTATCCCGGCAAAGCAACCTAACAGCGATATGTAGAAGCATATCTGAAAGCATTCCCCTTAAGATTCAGATGAAAATCCAGTTGTAGAATTCTGCTGTTCTCGCAGTCGTAGTCGCATTCGCGATGACAGTCGCAGCGGCAACGGCAGTCGCAGTCACAGCCTCAGCCTCAGCCTGCCTCAGCCTCAGCCTCAGCCTGCCTCAGCCTGCCTCAGCCTCAGCCTCAGCCTGCTTCAGCCTCAGCCTCAGTCTGCCTTCAGCCTCGGCCTCAGCCTCAGCCTGCCTCAGCCTCAGCCTGCATCAGCCTCAGCCTCAGCCTCAGCCTGCCTCAGCATCAGCCTGCCTCAGCCTCAGCCTCAGCCTGCCTCAGCCTCAGCCTCAGCTGCTTCAGCCTCAGCCTCAGTCTGCCTTCAGCCTCGGCCTCAGCCTCAGCCTGCCTCAGCCTCAGCCTGCCTCGGCCGCAGCATCAGCCTGCCTCAGCATTCAAAATGTGGCCCAGGAATGGAGTTCTGGGAACTAGAAGAACACGAAGTGGCCTACAGTTGGCTCCGGGCATTCAAAATGTGGCCCGGGAATGGAGTTCTGGGAACTCGAAGAGCACGAAGTGGCCTACAGTTGGCTCCGGGCATCCAAAATGTGGCCCGGGAATGGAGTTCTGGGAACTCGAAGAGCACGAAGTGGCCTACAGTTGGCTCCGGGCATTCAAAATGTGGCCCGGGAATGGAGTTCTGGGAAGTCGAAGAGCACGAAGTGGCCTACAGTTGGCTCCGGGCACTCAAAATGTAGCCCGGGAATGGAGTTCTGGGAGGTCGAAGAGCACGAAGTGTGTGACTGTTGACGAAAAACGAGCCCGGCTCTGTTCCCGGTTCTCCAGAATGTGGCCCGGGAATGGAGTTCTGGGAGGTCGAAGAGCACGAAGTGTGTGACTGTTGGCGAAAAGCGAGCCCGGCTCTGTTCCCGGTTCTCCAGAATGTGGCCCGGGAATGGAGTTCTGGGAGGTCGAAGAGCACGAAGTGTGTGACTGTTGGCGAAAAACGATTCCCGGTTCTCCTCCCCGGCACCCGCCCAGACCCCCCTGAGGAGTCATGATGCTCTCTTTTGACTCTACGAGAAACCTATCAGCAAAAGTTGTTAGGTAAAATTATCCCGGCAAAACAACCTAACAGCGATGTGTAGGAGCATATCTGGAAGCATTCCCCTTAAGATTCAGATGAGAATCCAGTTGTAGAATTCTGCTGTTCTCGCAGTCGTAGTCGCATTCGCGATGACAGTCGCAGTGGCAACGGCAGTCACAGTCGCAGCCTCAGCCTCAGCCTGCCTCAGCCTCAGCCTCAGCCTGCCTCAGCCTCAGCCTGCCTCAGCCTCAGCCTCAGCCTGCTTCAGCCTCAGCCTCAGTCTGCCTTCAGCCTCGGCCTCAGCCTCAGCCTGCCTCAGCCTCAGCCTGCATCAGCCTCAGCCTCAGCCTCAGCCTGCCTCAGCATCAGCCTGCCTCAGCCTCAGCCTCAGCCTGCCTCAGCCTCAGCCTCAGCCTGCTTCAGCCTCAGCCTCAGTCTGCCTTCAGCCTCGCCTCAGCCTCAGCCTGCCTCAGCCTCAGCCTGCCTCAGCCTCAGCATCAGCCTGCCTCAGCATTCAAAATGTGGCCCGGGAATGGAGTTCTGGGAACTCGAAGAACACGAAGTGGCCTACAGTTGGCTCCGGGCATTCAAAATCATGCCCAGGAATGGAGTTCTGGGAACTCGAAGACACGAAGTGGCCTACAGTTGGCTCCGGGCATCCAAAATGTGGCCCGGGAATGGAGTTCTGGGAAGTCGAAGAGCACGAAGTGGCCTACAGTTGGCTCCGGGCATCCAAAATGTGGCCCGGGAATGGAGTTCTGGGAGGTCGAAGAGCACGAAGTGTGTGACTGTTGGCTCCGGTTATTCAAAATGTGGCCCGGGAATGGAGTTCTGGGAGGTCGAAGAGCACGAAGTGTGTGACTGTTGGCTTAAAACAAGCCCGGTTCTGTTCCCGGTTCTCCTGCCCGGCACCCGCCCAGACCCCCTGAGGAGTCATGATGCTCTCTTTTGACACCACTAGAAACCTATCAGCAAAAGCTGTTAAGTAAAATACCCAAAACAGACCCCCTACGGTCAAAACGTAGTTACTCACAAAATCGTCCCCATACTATTCCTGGACTATTTTTGAAGATTCCTCCTGTAGAGGGACAGGCCCGACTTCAACTTAGCATACCGGGGAAACGGGTCCTGAGGGAAACAGGTCCTGAGGGAAGCGGGTCCCGAGGTTTTTTTTGCCGTTTTCGGGCTCTCGGGGCTCGCCATCGGCCCCAAGGCCGTCAGAAAAGCGACTCAAGATGAGACGCGGGTCCTGAGGGAAACGTGTCCTGGACTCTGGGGCCTTTCTCCCAGGACGGGCTTCGCACCCTGCGCCATTCTTTAACAATTCTGGGGCCCGTGGAGGGCCCCGAGGGCCCGACAGTGTGGACAAAACTGAAGACCTGGTTCCCTCAGGACCCGTGACCCAAAGCGGCCCTCGTTTCAGCGCCTTGTCTTAAAAGAAGAACAAATCACTTCAACGTAAACTTTTGGCGCTCGGCGCGGAGTTCTTGGATGTGCGCTGGACCCCCTCCCCTGGCGCGCTCCCGAGGTGCCGCCGGGGGGGCCCAGGGCGGATCCGAGAAATCCGAGCGGAGCCCCAACAGTTTATGTTTATGTTTTTTCTCTTCTTCGATGGCTGCAGGTTTGTGACATGTTCTCTTCCTCGAGGTTCTGCCGGCAGTGGCTGGAGCCGGCGAGCGGAGAGCGAGACGCGGGAACCTGCAGGGGGGGTGGGCGCGGCAGCGTCCGCGGGGCCTCGAGCTTCGCCACCTGCTCCCGCAGGTCCTGGTCGGCCCAGGGTTGAGGCGGTCCACGGAGCGTGGGTCGCGGGGGGGGGGATGATGATGATGCTGATGATGATGGTGATGATGATGACGATGATGATGATGACAGAGATGATGATGATCCACGCGTCTAAGGAGGTCAGGAGCTCCTAGCTCGTACTGCCCCTCGGGCCGAAGCGTTTCCTTCTGGCCCTGCGGCGGCAACTCTCGGTCTCGTGCGTCTCAGCGCACCCTCGCAGATTCACAAGAGTGCCAAAAGGCCGCCCACCGCCCCAGCCGAAGCAAGCGGTAGTACGGCATCCGAGCAGTCACGGCGACTCAGCCCGCAACAGCAGCACACGCGCGCCAACGCAGAGCAACGCAGTCCCCAAGGCTCCTGGCCGCCCACTGGACAACCTTGCTCTGCGACGGCGTTCGGAAACGATCCAGAGAGTCGGTAGCAAGCCACCTACCCCCTCGGTTCGGCCTCCGCCATGGCGCGAGAACAGTGCACAAGACAGGCGGGCTGGTACGCAGCAAAGCTGCAGTACGCAAGCGCCACTTGACGTGCCAAACGGCATGGACAGAGCAGCGCAGCGAGCCCAGGAGGGGCAGGAGTGAGTGAACCCTGACGTGTGCCGAGCCCCGAGGGGCACGGCCTACGCCACGAGCACGCGGCGCCGCGCTCGGCTGACCGATGGGTCCCGAGCCGCAGAGTGCCACCACTACATTAAGGCAGATGCCGCGCGAGCGCGGCAGAAGAAATGTGAGAAAGTTGTCGGGACAGATCGCGCCCGTCAGCGCCTGCCGCGCGCCTCGCGGGCTGCGCGCAGCTTGGCGCCCAAGGCGGCGCGAACCCCATCCATCAGCCCGACGTATCTGTCCCGCAGCGCCACGAGCTCCGCCCGCTCCGACGGGAACTGCTGCTGCTCCTCGGGCTGCTCGGAGCCGCGCTGCCGGGTGACGTCGGACTGCTGCTCGGAGGCCGCCAGGGTGTCCACGCGCGTCGGCGTCTCGGCGAGAGCGGGCTCCGATGCAGCCTTGTCCTGGGCCTCCGACTCCTGCTCCTGGGCCCGCTGGGAGTCCGCCCACGTGCACTCCTCCTCGAAGTGCGCTTCCCTCGCGGGGCCCGCGGACCGGATCCCGACCTTCTCCTGGAGGTCCTGCTGTGCAACACCTGGCTGCATGCGCCCGTCGTGCTTGACAACGTACTCCGACGGGTCGCTGCCAAGCGGCTCATCATCTGCAGCCTCATCATCATCGGCCGAGTCCCTCTCGCACTCCCCCCCCTTTCACCGCCATGGTCGGCGGGCAGGCGCTGGGCGCCTTCGGGCCGCCATCCCGCCCGAGCTCCTCGAGCCTCCACTGCCACCGCTGCGCGCCAGAGGCGAGGGGTGGAGGAACCGCCTCAGGCGCCGACCGCACACGATCCGCCAGGACGAAGGCGGTGCCGCGGGTCGCGGCCGCCCCCCGCCTCGCCGCCGTTCTCCACGCTGTGCACGTGGCGGGCTCGGATGCCTCCGTCGCCTTGGGTGCCCGTGTGCTCGCCGGTACGGCGGCCGACGCCGTCGGTCCCTCCCGCGTGGGCCGACGCCCGCGCCTCCGCCGCCGCCTGGCCGACTCTGGTTTGGCGGGGCTCGACGCCGCGCCAACGCCAGCGCTCAAGTTCGCGTCCGTGCACTCCTCGTACTCGCCCTCGTCCTGCACATCGCTCGGTTCGTCGTGCTGGGTGCCGCGGGGCGCCTGCGCCTCGCCCGAGCCGAGACCGTCCTCGCCCGTGCAGGCGTCGCCGAGGGTGTCGTCGTCGACGTGCCTGGAGTCATCGTCCTGCGCTCCGTCGCCAGCGCACGCCGAGCTCGGGCTTGGCCTCGAACCTGGCCTCATCGGGCCCGCGATCGCTGTCGTAGCCCTCGAGCTCGTCGTCGCCGACGCCGTACTTGATCTCGTACTGGTTGTGCAGCTGCACGTGCTGCTGCTCGTCCACGTGCTGCTGGTGCCCGTCATCGTCGTTCTTCGCATCGCCATTGTAGCCGCACTCGTCTGTGGGCGGCGCCATGCTCTGGCGCCTCGCCTCCAGGCTGGGTCGCCATCCCGCCTCAGGGGGAGGACAGCTTGGAGCCCCCAGATCCTTTGGGGCGAGGGAGCCAGACCGCCCACGGCGCTGGCTGGCCTGCGGCCGCTCGAGCGCGGCCTCGAGGACCTCGGCGCCTTCGCCGAGGAAGGCGTGGGCAACGAGGTTCCGCGTCGCCCGCTCGGCGCCCGAAGCCCTCTCGCCGCAGATCAGGCGCGCCAGGGCTGGCCTGATGGCCCGAAACCGCAGGGCGAGCTCGGCGTCCTCCTCATCGCCAGCTCCATCTGCAGCCCAGCCCCCGATCAGCTCAGCTCCGACGCGCGCCGCGGCGGCCACGGCGGCCGCGATGCCGTGCCTCGCAGCGCCCCCCGCTGCCGCGCCTTCGGCTGCCGCTCGAACCAGCGGCGCCAGGGCGGCAGCAGCGTCCAGCGCCGCCATGAATGCCCGAACAGCGCGGGGCTCGAACGGGCCAACTAAGGAGGAAATAGCCCGAGCAGCGCGAAGCTCGAACGGGGAAACCGCTGCCACACCGGCGTGGCTGCTTGAGCCAAAATGCTTACGGATGATGATGATGCTGCTGCTGATGATAATGATGCTGCTGATGCTGCTGATGATGATGACGATGATGATGATGCTGCTGTTGCTGATGATGATGATGATGATGCTGATGACGATGATGATGACGATGATGATGACGATGATTTTTTTGACATCAACTCATCTCCCTCTGAGTCAGACCCCGAGCGCCACGAGCTCCGCGAGCTACAGCACCACGAGCAACGCGAACACCGGACCTCCGAGACGGCGAGCAGCAACGACGGGGGGTACAGCTCGCACCGCACAGGCGCCCGCGGGCTTCCAGCACCGCATGCCGCAAACGCCTCCGCGACGTCGTCAACGCCGACGCCATCCGTGAGGAGGACCACGGCCTCCCTCAGCAAGCCCGCCGCCACGCGCGGCAAGCTCCCGCTCCATGAGCCCGACCATGGTGTGCAGCTCGGCGTCACTGAGTGGCGCGTGGTTCGTGATGCGGTGGCCCAAGCGGCTCGAGAGGTCGGCGGCGCGCTGCGCGAGCTGAGCACGCGCATCGCTCTTGTCCTTGCCCGCGCCGCCCTTGACCTTGCCCTTGTCCCTGCCTTTGCCAGAGCCAAAGCCGCCCGCGCGGCGAGGACGCCCATGCACGATAGGCAAGGCATCCGCCCAATTGTCGGGCGGCAACTCCATGGCGACGTCGACGGCCCCCTGCGCCGCCGCCGCCCCTGCAGCCGCACCGCCATCCATCTCCGCGACGATGGCCACCTCCTCCTCCAGGGACTTCTCCTCCACGACGTCCATCTTCTCGTACTGCTCGTCCGCCTCCTTCAGTCCTCCGCGGCCGCGCGGGCGTCGGCGCCGCGGCACCTTCGGGGGGCCCCCGTGGTCGACGGCGGGGGAGGCGGGCGGCGTGCCGAGCTCGGCGACCGCCGTGCGGAGGAGCCCCTCCGCCGCCCGCAGGAGCCGCGCCGCGGAGCGCAACCCTCCCGCGGTGGCGAGCCCGGCAGCGGCGTGGACCGCCAGGACGGCCCCCCTGGAGGCCTCCAGCGCGTTCGCCGTGCGGGCGTCCTTCGCACCCGGCATCTGGGCGCGCGGCGGCGGGGCCTGCGAGCGCGCGACCGTGAGCCAAAAAGGGTACTTGATGATGACGAGGAGAAGGAGGAGGAGGAGAAGAAGGAGGAGGATAAGGAGGAGGAGGAGGAGGAGGAGGAGGAGGAGGAGGAGGAGGAGGAGGCGGGGGAGGAGGAGGAATGAGCAATGAGCAATAAACAATGAGCCATGAGACATGCGCAGAGAGTGCAATTCTCCTTGTCCTGCGCATTCCTCAAAGCTCAACCCGAAGTAGCTACAAACTCTGCGGGAGGAGGTAAAGGAGGCGGAGAGGGAGGAAGAGGATGATGACAAGGATAAAAAGGAGGAAGAGGAGGAGGAGGAGGATGAGGAGGAAGAGGAAGAGGAGGAAAAGGAGGAGGCATGGCAGGCCACCACTGCTGTCTACCCCCCCCCCCCCCCGCGACCTGCAAGCATAGTTGTGGCGCTGGTGAGCGTCTGAGATGCTCAAGGTCTGGAGGCCGAGGCCACTTCCGGGCTCTGGGACCGTCGGAGAACATCTCCAGGATGAGGAGCCGCCTTCTGGCGGCTTTCACAAGGTGGTTGGGGAGTTGGGGAAAGCTTCTCAGGAGGCTGCTTCTTACAAGGCACCGGCCCTGCAGCTATGTACTAGGCCCGCGCCTCTCCTTAGAAGGAAGCTATTTCTTAGAAGGCGCCGGCCCTATAGACAAGGCCCGCGCCTTCTAAGAAAAAGGGATGCTTCTAAGAAGCCTCCCCCCCTTCCTCCACCCCCCTCTTCGCGTGGCCGAGAAGGGGTCGTGAGCTCCAAAGGCCAGCGCATCGGAAAACCATCGGTGTGGATGCTGTGTGGCTGCGACCCTTGAGTTCCAACGCCGCTTGTGGAGACGGGGTCTGGCAGTACCAGCCTCACAGCCGATCCCTGAATACATCGGCTCGCGAGCATGTCTGAACAATAATCTTTGCCAGGTGACTTGAACCCTGAAGACTAAGAATCCGAAACCCCAGGCCCAGAATGTCATCCCCTCCCAGGCCAAGAATAGCTTCCTCCCAGTCCCCACCTCCTCCCACTCCTCTTTTGACTGGGGTGCTCTTGGGGACGGGCCTCTGGACCACACATCACCTTGGCAAAACTGGTCAATCCTGCTCTCGCACGGGCTTTCCCGTGTACGGATTCTTACCGTCCAGGATTCTATCACGATAGAGCTTCCGCCTCTGATGGGCGACAATACCCTTCTTCAAAGGGCCCTCGCTTTCCCGCAACAACTTCTGGGCTCGGGAACGGGCGAAAGCCCCACAAATTCGGCACACAGCATATCCCACCTTCTCAACCACTTCGTGTTCCCGAGGTGGGGGTGGAGGTGAAACCTGGGACCCAGACCCCCTCGCTGCCGCAGCCCTCTCAGCCGCAGCTGCACGGATCTGGTCCGTCAAACAATCACCGTGGACCAGGGCCTTGACTTTCAAACGGGCCCTGCCTTTTGAAATGGCTCCCCCCCATCCTGGGCACAACTCCCGCTTGGCCATGCTGAGACGAGAGGCCACGCGGACGAGGCGAGAGCAATCCAGACACTGCCACTTACCACCTTCAAGGAGCCTAAAACGATGGGCCCGCTCAGGCGCGACTGCCAAAGGGCGGGCAATACGCTCGCTCCTCCGAGCCCGACCAGCAGGGGACGGCAGGGTGGCACTGGACCAGGTTTTCCCTGGAGCCGTCGTCGATCTTCTTGGGCGCATGATGGGCAGGAAGCGTATCGGGGGTAACTCGGAGCTGCCTCCGGGCCGTCTTGGGAATCTCGTGCAAACGTTTAGGGACCGTTGAGGGACCGTTTAAGTTTCAGGGCCATCCCGCTTGAGTTTTCTGGCACTGACCGCGATGAGGCCGTCGCCAGAAAATTGAAGATCGAGGATCGAGGGAGGGCGAGACGGGGGGGTCCGTTGTCTCTCGCTGCCTCCGTTGTCTCTCGCTGGCTGCCAGCCGCTGGGGGCGCGGTGCTGATCCGGCAGCCGATGGAAGCGGAAAATCGGCGGGCATCGTGAAGTCGATGGCGGACGCTCGGGCTTCGGCGAGCCAGGCGCGACTCTTCCTCGGACCCCCGCTGGTGGCCACGCGCGCGGAGGGATGCGTCGGCCGCAGCCCGCTGGGGGTCGGCCGCCGCTCGCCCAAAGCAGAACGATTAGACTGGAGGAGCCCTGGGACACACAAACAAATAGACACAAGTACCACGATCCCCCATCCATATTTTCATATACTTTCTGGGTTTTCGCCTTCCCCCCCAATTCCCATATTTTCCCATGTTTTCCTGGGGGTCGACGGTTCATTGAGTCTGTGTGTTTTTCCCCCTCCTGATGGACGCCCAGTCGCATGGTGTGCGCCGAATTGCAGACAGCAGCCGGCCCCAAGGGCGAGCAATTTCAGGGGTGCCCCTGCGTGGGGGCTCACAGCAGGCACGTCGCCCATGCTCGACCCAGAGGCGGACTACTCCATCCAGCATCGATGACTACACTCGAGGAGCCCAAAGCAAGAAACGAGGTCCCTTATCCCCCATACGAGAAACATCCAAGCACCATACAAGACAGAAGGAGCACACAAGAACAGCTGTCAAACAATTAAGGAGCACCCAGCCCCTCCCCAGCGAGAAGGGTTCCTTCTTCAGCGACCCTACTGTGTGCAGACATTCGACGTCGCAGAAACAAGACGTCGTGAAAAATCGTGCCAAGGTCCCTCGACCCCACCCTGGTGCAAAGCTCCCCTTGACGGATCGACCTGCGAGGGTCGGGTCCAGGGTCCCGAGGCAAGGCGAACTGGCCAGACGTGCCCCTCCCCCCCTCCTCTTCCTCTTCCTCCTCCTCCTCTCCTCCTCCGCCCTCCTCCTCCTCCTTCTCCGCCCTCCTCCTCCGCCCTCCTCCTCCTCCTCCTCCTCCGCCCTCCTTCTCCTCCTCCTCCTCCTCCTCCTCCTCCTCCTCCTCCTCCTCCTCCTCCTCCGCCTCCTCCCCTCCCCTACCGCCCCATCGTTCGTGGGTGGGGAACACATTTTGCGCCCGCGGCCTCGCGAGCTGGACTCCTGGGCCGCGCCCCGACGGAACGCCCGGGCGGCTTTGCGCGGAGGCCCCGCGCAGAACGCACGCACGGGATCGCGCCTCGGTGTCCAAGTCATGCGGCTATGGGTACCCAGGCACGCGCCAGCACGCTTTGCAACCCGCGGGGCCCAGGAACTCCCGACCGCTTCGCTGAGGGTATCCTGTTGCCCCGCAGCCATGAGGAACGGCCCGGGGGCCCCAACGCGGTCCCAGAGGACCGACATCCAGGACAACAGCGCCGTCTTCAGAACGCATCGTCGAACCTCTGGGGGCTGCGAACGCCTCCGCCGCCCGTGCAGTGCTCTGCGGAGGGGCGGAGTGCCCGCGAACGCGCGCGCGCACGCGGGCCTGCTCCTCCCGCGCCTGCGACCCCGCCTGCTCCAGCTGCGCCCCCGCTCGCGCGAGCTCGTCCTCGCCAAGGGGGGGGGAGGAGGGGGGGAAGGACGTGCCGAGCATCGCCTCGCCGATCCCCATCACCTCCGGCACTGCCTCGGGGGTCACTGGCCTGCTGGCCCCCCCCCCCCCAGGTGGGGGCATGTTAGTAGAGGGCCGAATATCCACCCCGATAATAACCACCCCGACACACGAAGGCGTTTAATAAACGCACCTGAAGAAGAAATCAAGCAGGGCAGGGTTGCTTAGTAAACGCACAGGGCCGTTCAGTAAACGCCAATTGTCCGGTCCTGGTGTTTTTTCCTCCCTTGACATGTGCGGCCTCCTTCGGGCTTTGCGGGGCCCATCCCCGCCCTGGCTTTCGGGCCCGGTGGGGTAAAACTGCGCAAGAACCGCATGCCGTGTCCAGGCAGACGGCGCGCACACCTCGCCGCTCTCCTCGTCGTCGTAGGTCGTGACGTCCGCGCGCAAATCTCAAAGGGAAGTGAGGCAGCATGGCCTGGGGGGATGGGGATGCGGGCAGGCGGTGCGGGCGGGCGGGCATCGCGTGCGGGCGCTGCGCGGGGGGGCGCCCCACCTACGATGGCCAGCAGCGGCGGGAGCTCTGGCCTGCCGTGGGTCCGCCGTCGGGTGCTGCCAGAAGTGATGTCCTGGCCCTCCGGCGTCCCCATCGTGTCGAGCCGCTTCGGGGCCCCTGGAGCCCTCTTGGCCTAGAGAGAGGCACTCGGGAGGCCATCCGGGCCTCCTCGGGGATCCCGGAGCCGCCCTGGGCCGGGGGCCCTCCTCGCGACCCCGGGCGCGATGTCTTCTGCATGGGGTCGGCGCCGCGTCCGCCGTGGCGGTGCCTCCAGTGCCGCCCCTGGTGCGCTGGCGTCGCCCCCCCGGATTGGGGGAGGCCCAGCGCCGACCCTTGAGACACCCGCGCGGACCTCCGGCAGCGCACGTGCACGTCGTGGTCGCCTTCGGCTACTCCGCATCGGCGGCGGCCCTGGCGGAATCCCGGGCCCGGGCCTGCCTTTTCCCGGACCCCCCCTCGTTGTGCTCCTCCCCGTCCGGAGCGTCCTCCCGTCCGCTCGGTCGACTCGGAAGGAGAAGGGGGAGGGAGGGAGTGAGGCGAGGAGGGAGTGAGACCGAGCGGCGGCAGACGAGGTCCCGCGGACTGCACGAGAAGGTCGCGAGCAAATGCTCTCACCCCTCCCGCCCCTCCTTGCTCCTGCTGGCCGCAGTCATGGCTGAGCCGCCGGCATGCGCCAGCACAGGGCGAGGAGGAACAGCAGGAAGGATTGAGTTTTTGATCCTGCTCAGGATTGAGTTTTTGATCCTGCTCCTCCTGACTCAGGAGGAGCAGGAGGAGGGATTGAGTTTTTGGATCCCGCTCCTCCTAACTCAGGAGTCTTGAGCATGTAAGTCTTGTGTTGTCCAAGACTGGGAGAGCAAAACATATCGAGGCAGGCGTGACCCCGAGAGATGAGCCGCGGAGAAGCTCCGGGAGCGCTGCCTGGGCTCTGCGCGCGGGCCCAGGGGAGGAACTGCGCGGGAGCTGCCCGGGAGCCGCGGAGGAGCCCAGGAAGCAGCGGGGGGCTGCGTGCGAGCCGCGAGCGAGGCCAGGAAACGCTGCCGAGGAGCTGCGCGCGAGCATGCAGTCGGGGCGCTGACCTAAGGAACCTTACATAAGGAACGAGGCCCCTTGTTTCCATAAGGAAAATCTCTGCGTGCGGCTACGCCCAGAATGCGCGGGTCGGCGCCCCCGCGCCCGCGATGGGCGGAGAGACAACTGGCGCCGCCAGGCAGGGCCCAACTGGACTTCTCCAAGGGCCCAGCCTGGCAGGGACGCCGAACCCGCCCCAGCGCCAGAAAACAACCGGGTGGCAGTGGGTGGGTTACAAAGCAGCCTGCGCCGCGCAAGCCGCCGCGTGGGAACGAGAACCCAGGAGCGGCAGCGGCCACGGGAGCCGGCGGCGACGAGGAGGGTCCGTGGCGACGAGGGGCCGTTGCGACCAGGAGCACCAGCAGCACCCTGAGCGCCAGAATGCACGGACAGGAGCCAGGAAGGCGACGAGGAGGGGCAGTGGCGACGAGGAGCACGAGCCGCACCCCGAGCGCCCAAGAGCACGGGCAGGCGCGCCAACGCCCGACGACCTGCACAGGGGCAGCACCGCCACCGCCCGAAGGCGCGGTTATCCTCGCGCACTCGCGCCAGGGGGAAGGAGACCAGCAAGTGGCGTAGCGTCCCCGCGCCCAAATCCACCAGCCGCACGCGGCCATCGGCTGTAAGCACAACGATCCGCCGCGCCACGGGGGCACTGCCAGGCAGTGAATCAGCGCGCTGCCACAGAAGCCACCGAGGCTAGGAAGCGAGGAGACCACTCGAGTCCTCCTGGAGATTTTCCTGCCCCCCCAAACCGCTGCACGATTTAGGGGCGATGAAAATCTCTGCGTGCGGCTGCGCCCAGAATGCGCGGGTCGGCGTCCCCGCGCCCGCGTTGGGCGGAGAGACAACCGGCGCCGCCAGGCAGGGCCCGACTGGACTTCTCCAAGGGCCCACTGCATCCAGGAGGGCACAGGCTGGCGGCCCCGAGCCGACAGGCATAGTCCTGAGGGCGGAGGCACGCCTCGGAACCGCTGTTTTACAGGCGCGCGCCCACTGCATGCGAGCGTGCCTGGCGGCCCTCGTCCCCGCTGGACTGAGACTGCTCCGCCAGCCACTGTGCAGCGGCCATTTCTCCACGCGACTGCGCCGTTGCATGCCCGAAGGCAGCGAGCCCCCGCCATCCACCAGACCAAAACAAAGCGATTGCACCGCCTGCTCGGAGAGCGTCATCAGCAAACCCACGGCGAAAAGCACGCGTGCCCCAGTTCTCCGAATCCGGGAATCCAAGCGCCAAGGCGCCAGCTTTGAGGTGCGCCAGCGCTTCAGGACATGCCGCGTGACCAAATGGCGCAGACTCAGCGGCGGCAGCTTCTTTCAAGCCGCACACCCCGCAAAGGAGCTGCTTCGCATCTGAGCGCGCGCGCTTTCTCACAACCTCCACGGGAGCGCGGTGGCACTTTCTCTGGACGAAGGTAATGGCGCATCGAAAATCTGGTCCAGTCCCAAAGAAGCGAAAGGGTGCCTTGCTCGAGCCCAGGAGCAGCGTCTCAGACGAATGCCGCAGACAGAAATGGCGGGAAACTATCCACGATAGACCAATATCGTGACGCCCGGCCTGCGAAACCCACTCTACCAAAGCGCGAGTCTGCGACGCAGACGCCCAAACTTTGGGCCGCTAGTGGCCCATCCCAGCTTTCTCCGCGCCACGCACAT
This sequence comes from Prorocentrum cordatum, assembly GCA_963575745.1. Taxonomy (NCBI): domain Eukaryota; class Dinophyceae; order Prorocentrales; family Prorocentraceae; genus Prorocentrum; species Prorocentrum cordatum. Next base: position 161,522 of record CAUYUJ010019277.1, read on the forward strand.
GCTTCGACGTGTCTTCGAGCTCGCCGGCCGGAGCCCGCAGCAGATGAAGCACTGACCGCGAATGCGACGAGTGGCGCCCGAGCGAAGCGCTGCTGCGAAACAGCGCGCAAAACGCGCACAGTGTAGAGTACTTGGGCGGCCGTGGCGCCTCGCCGCTGACAGCGGCAGCTTCGCCCCGGGGTTCCACCGCGCCGGCGTGCTGCACCGCGCTCCGGCGCCGCCCGCAGGACTCGAGCCAGACGGCGCGAACCTCGAATCCTGCGATATCTGTGGCAGCGGCGCGTGCTCGCTTCGCAGCGGCGCGTGGTAGTACCCTGGCGTCCTCGAATGGCGACTCCGGCAACCTTGCCAAATCCCTGATCGCGCCGGCCAGCACTCTGGGCTCGATCACTTGCTGCCGGCGCCGCGCGTCCGCAAACGGCGCCAGAGCGGCCGCCCCCCTCTGCGCGGCCCCTGCACCAGGCCTGCGTTCTAATCCGAGCGCCCGCGGACTGCCGCCCGCCGCCTGGCTCGCCGGGGCGCCGCTTGCAGCTGCAGAGGGCGCCGAACGCTGACTCCGCTGTTTTCTGCCTCGCGCAGCTGCAGAAACCTCTGGGGGGATTGGTGCGCGCGCCCCTCGAGAGGAGCCCAAATTTGCTGAGCTTCAGCCAGGCCGAGGCCGCAGAAGTCCTCGGCCTGGACAGCACCGGCCGTTGCCAAATCGGAACACAAAGACTCGACTACAGGCCCTGGCGGTGCCACCGCAGCCACTTGCCGCGCAATGCTGGCCAAGGCCTCGGCGGGCGGCGCTTTCGCAGCCAGCTGCGGCGCAGCCTCCACGATCGGCGCGGCCAGCGAAAGCGCATCTGCACAAGTGGACGCCGCTGCGCGCGCCCGGCTTTCCTGCAGGAGATGCAACGTGAAAACGCAACGCTAGCTCTTTGCCTGAGCCAACTGCCACGGACCACTGCGTGACCAGCGCTGCGCCTTCAAGCGCCCGCTGTCTGGGGCACGGCCCGGCCCTTGGCCTCCAAAAGCACATGGAACTGCAGGGCCGAAAACGTGGTTACCCGACGTAAGCGTGTCAACAACGCGAAGGACCATGATGATATAATGCGTTTTTCTCGCAGTACTAGCCCGCTCTGCAACTCAAGGCCACGGGGCGTCTGGCGGCTGGCTCCGTGGCACTTGGGTGAAGCTGGCTGATTGCATCGCTTCCAGCGTTGATGCCTTTTCGTGTGGCCTCGTAGGCGCATCGGCCAAATTCGAATGACTGGGCACGTAGAAATCGTGCAACAGAACTGCAGCGCACGCGGCGCGCAGCCAGAAGTCCCCAATTAGGTCATTCCAATCAGATTGCCTAGAGGAGCCGCGCAAAAGAGCGCCGAGGGCCGTCTGATTGTCAACAAACAACAGAACCTCTAGACGATCCCCGGCCTCTTGGCTGAGCAGCCAGTGGAGCGCGCAAATGGCCGCCATTGGCTCCCAGGTTGCCACCTGGTTTTTCCGGCGGCGCGCCCAATGCCACACCGCGCGGGGCGCAGCGGAGGCAGACCAGACGCGCCGCTCTGGCAAACAGATGGCCCATGCCAAACTGCCTTTGCCCGTGGCGTCAGAATATACAATGCACTGGCGCCGATTGGCGGGCTCCGCGCAAAACGCTGCGCGCTGCGGCGCAGAGTGGAGAGAACGCAGCCACCAACGGAGGGGGCGTGCCAAACGGCCGGACAACGCTGAGGACGCTCCGGACGCCTGCTTGAAAAGCTGTGTCAGATGCACCCGCGCAGCCCGACCGTGAACAGCAGGAGCGCCCCAGCTCAGCCTTCCAGCAAGCTTCTTCGCTTCAGCAGGGTGCAGCGCGCTGCGCTCCAGAATGGCGCAGATCTGCGCGCTCCATCGCGCGATCTTCGCCGGGCCAATCTCCAAATGCACGGCCTTCCCCGCGAACTCGATTTCGACCTCCACTCCCAAAATGGGAGCTTTCGCTGAATCTGATACCCGCATCGTGGCATCGAGTTCCCATCCGAGTACATCTTCTACCGCCTCGCGTGCAACTTCGCCGGCGCCTGCTGGCGCAGCCAAAAACGGGGCGCCCCCAACGACCCGATCCGCGCCAAACAGATCACCCACGAACCGCAGAAACACTACGAGGAAGAGCTCAGACATAATTGACCTGACTGCTGCACCGAGGCGCCCCCAGTTGTAGACAGACGCGACGGCCCCAAACGGGCGCGCGAGGAGTTGCAGCCCCTGTCCCAGGGACTCAGCCGAATCCCAGGAGACGACTGCATACGGCAAATGCGAGCTTGCCAAGGGCAAAGTCTTGAATGCTGCTACAAAGTCTTCTTTGCGAAGCGTGACTCCGTCACAACTTGCCGAAATAATTTCGCGAAGCGGGCCAGAGGCGTGCTAAGATCTCCGGTAACTGGTTAACAATATTTCTAATTCGCGCGCGCGGAGCGGCCCGTGGGGGCCCCCGGCAAGGTCCCGAGAGAAGCCCGGGAGAAGCCACCAGACCACTCCAGGGGAGGGTATTTTTCGACACCCCTCACGAGGATCGTGGCCTCCGAGGGGGGAGCCGCAATCGACTACCCCCAAGAGCCCCCCAAGAGGCCCTGGGGGCCTCCAAAACGCCGCCAAGGAGCCCCAAGAGACTCCCAAGAGGTCCCCAAGAGGCCCTAAAGAGGGCTCCAGGGCCGGCGGCATGAGCGAAGCGATTAAATAATTTCGCGAAACATCGCCGCGAAACGATCGAAGGTGTCGTGCTGGATGCGCTCTCCAACCGACACTGCGGCATTTATACGAGATGCCGAAAAGTCGTCGATGCAGCGCGCCCGGCGCGAATTCCCTTTCCAGCCTTCGTCGGCCGGGGACCTAGTAGTGAGGGCGCAATTGCCTGACAAGGGGCGCCGCCTCGCATGGCCGTCGCGAACCTCTCTTTCACACTTGCTCTCGAAAGCCGCTCGGACTGAATCCTCCGGATCCGTCAGACGCCGAACTCGGCGGAGCGAGGCTTCGTGTAAAGAAGCGGCTTGCGCGCGCAAGCTCGCGGCAGTCTCTGGGCACTGCAAAAACGGGAGCACGGGCAAGGCACCGCTGCGGGGAATCTCGCCGAGAAGCGGAAACCCATTCCTCAGATCAGCTACGAGACGCGCGTCGGGCCAACCAATCGCCTCGAGCATCTCGCCAAACACGAGCAAATTTTCCTTCGGGCCCAGGACGCCCTGGACGTGCGAGGGCAGAGACTCAAATTTGCACGCCCACAGCGGGTCCAGCACGCGCTTGCGCTCACGCCAGTGCGCGAGACTGTCAGCCCGAACGTGGGCCAGGGCGGGCCCATTTAGAGCCGGGGAGCGAGCGAGCGGCCCAGCGATCAGCGCGCTGCCACAGAGGCCACCGAGGCGTGGAAGCGAGGAGACCACTCGAGTCCTCCTGGAGATTTTCCTGCCCCCCAAACCGCTGCACGATTTAGGGGCGATTTAAACTTCGATCCCCATCGAAGACCAAAGGACAAACTAAGGCAAGCTGCGAAACCATTAACGAACACGGAGCCCCTCCCAAACGAAAAGGGTTCCTTCTTCAGCGCCCCGACTGTAGGACGCGCTGTCTAGGCGCTTGAGGGAACTCGCACAGGCCTGCCTAACTCAGGGAGTTCCAGGTTCTGCGCACGCAGCGAGGAGATGCTGCCTGGTCCATTTACATGTCCATCGACTCCCGCACGCGCATGAGGAACGACTGCGGGACACGCTGGACGCATCAGCAACTCGCTGCGACGAGCGCGGGCGGGCGAGCCTGCGGGCGCGGGCCTACTCAACGGACAGCTTCTGCTCTAAAGCCCTTTCGCTCCATGGAGCGAAGCTATCCTGATCTCCTTTTCCTCCTTCTCCTCCTCCTGGCCTTCGAGCGGGGGGGAAACACTCTTCCTCCACTTTTTGATATTTTTTCTCCTCTCCTCCCCCTCAGGCTCCTCCTCCTCGTACGACGACGACGACGACGACGACGACGACGACGTCGCCCTCCGCATACTGCTCTTTTTCCTCCGCCTCCTCTTGCTTCTTCTTCTTTTTCTTCTTCTCCTCCTCCTCATCCTCCTCCTCCTCCTCCTCCTTCCCCTCCTCCTCCTCCTCCTCCTCCTCCTCCTCCTCCTCCTCCTCCTACAACCTCCTCGTCCTCGTCCTTTTTCTCCTTCTCTTCCGACGACGGCCGCAGCAAGGGATGGCCTCATTTGTCCCAGGGGCGAGGGGGTCGGAGGTGAGGGGGTGAGATCGAAGTGGAACGGAAAGCCCCCTTACCGGGAAATCGATTTCGGTTTCGTGTTCGTGCGTGCCGCGCGTGCGGGCGAGGCGACGCTGCGTGGGCGGGCGAGAGAAAGTCTCCTGTGGCTGAGGCGCGGCCGGACCAAATGTCTCCCTTCCGGGCGGCCGGGGGCCCGCGGTGTCCCGCCGGTGTCCCGCTGGTGTCCCGTGTGGCTGAAGCGCGGCCGGACCAAATGACTCCGGGCGGCCGGGGGCCCGCGGTGTCCCGCCCGTGTCCCGTCGGTGCCCCGTCGGTGTCCCGATGATGATGATGTTGATGATGATGATTGTGCTGCTGATGATGATGATGGTGTTGATGGTGTCCCGATGATGCTGATGATGGTGATGCGGATCGATTGTGATAGTGAGGTCGAATGTGAGATCGATAGTGAGATCGATAGTGATATCGGTTGTGAGATCGAACGTGAAACGAATGTCAGATCGATTGTGAGATCGGTTGTGATATCGATAGTGAGATCGATAGTGGTATCGGTAGTGAGATCGAATTGTGAGACAAAGTGGGAGATCGTTGGTGATATCGATGGTGATATCGATAGTGAGACACATAGTAAGACCGAATGTGAGATCGATTGTGGGATCTATTGTGAGATCGATTGTGATATCGATAGTCAGATCGATTGTGATATCGATCGATTGAGATCGATAATGAGACCGATGCTGCATTCGATAGTGAGATCGATGATGAGACCGAATGTGAGATCGGTTGTGATATTGATAGTGAGATCAATAGTGAAACCGAATGTGAGATCGATAATGATATCGGAAATGCGTTCGATAGTGAGATCGATAGTGATACCGAATGCGCGAGCGATTGAGAGATCGATTGTGTTATTGATAGTGAGATCGATAGTGAGACCGAATGTGAGATCGATCGTGAGATCGATAGTGCGTATGATAGTGAGATCGATAGTGACACCGAATGCGAGAGCGATTGTGATATCGATTGTGAGATCAATAGCGAGACCGAATGTGAGATCGATTGTGGGATCGATTGTGAGATTGATTGTGAGATCGATAGTCAGATCGATTGTGTCATCTATCGATTGAGATCGATTGTGAGATCGGTAGTGAGTTCGATAGTGAGATCAATCGAGTGCGACGTTGGTCCCTCCCCCCCCCTCACCTCCTTATCACCCGAAGGGTGGTCTATGCGGTATGTTCTCCCCCCCTCCCTCCCTGCGGGAGGGGATGCGTCAGTCCTCCTCCGCCTCCTGATCCTCGATCTCCTCCTACTCCTTGTCCTTGACATCCTCCTCCTGCTCCTGACCCTTGACGTCCTCCTCCTCCTCTCCTTCTCCTCCTCCTCCTCCTCCTCCTCCTCCACCTCCTCCTCCTCCTCCTCCTCCTCCTCCTCCTCCTCCTCCTCCTCCTCCTCCTTGGTCGCTTCTCAGGATTACCACAAGATAGCCTCCCATTCGTCACCCCAGGCTCGACCCTGGGGGAAAGAAAGAGCGGTAGTCATGGGCTTTCCACGCCTGCGCCGCGGTGGGAACGTCGGAGTCCTGGGGTCTGGGGGCTGACACCGCCTGGCCGTGCGCGGCCAGGCGGGAGCAATGGGGCTTAAACCTTGCAGTGCCAGGAGCCAGTGGGTGTCGCGAATAGCATGGTGCAGTCCTGCCGGCTGTGCGCCAGTGTATTGCACTTGGGTCACTTCGACCAAGTGGTCGTCGGAGGCTCATGGATGCGTGCCACCTGGTACTCATTGGGCCAAGGGTCTGGTGGGGGTGGCTCTGGGCACGGGCCGGGTGACACGCCTGTTTGTCGTGGGTGTTTCAACGCCCCGTTCTCATCGAGGCGGATGCGCGGGTCGGCGGGGGGGGTATTGCTATCTGAGCTGATGCTGCTGGGTGGGACATGATCGCGACCGTCGGGCCTGCTGACAACATGAACGTTCAGCCTGTCTTTGTTTTCCAGCCGCACTGAGGTACATCCTTGGTGTTGCTGTCGTCGTGGGCTGGCAACTCTGAAATTCTTCGACCGCGCAACCTTTCCTTCCACGCTATGTTTTCGCCGGCTCTCTTTAAGCACACGTCTCGGCGGTAGTCCTGGTCATGTTCAGCCATGCCTTTTCCTCAATTGTAAGTCCTCTCTGTGCACCCCCGAGTGTTTGGGTAGGGCGGTCTGGGCGCGTCGCTTGAGGCTTCCTCACCGCACATGGTCCTGCAGCTTGGGTTCTGCAGCGGCTGCAAGTTCAGAAAGAGGGCGGGTGCTTTTCGAAGTGGTGGCGCCGCACGCATTCGTGCCCAGCGTCTGCATCGATTACGCGGATGGATTCCATGCCCTTTTCACAACGGTGCTCTCGCCACAGCGCCGCGCGCATTCGCCATACAGTTCGCAGCGGCTGCACGGATGGATTGGGAGCATCTCTTCAAAATGAGGCTCTCGCCACAACACCGCGTGCATTCGTGGTAAACCTTGGCGAGATCTGCAGCTGGGCAGTGCGGTGCATGTTCAATGGCTCTCGCTTGCGCCGGTCGGCATCTTGAGAGTACTGCTGCACGGAGGAAGGGCGGTTACTTGTCAAACTGGGTACCTCGCTGCCCACCAGTAACGAACAATCAAATGGGTATCTCGCTGCCCAGATGTATCCAATAATGACTCGGATGGGCGCCGCTGGCTTTCAAAGCAGGGGTCGGACTGGGCAGCTCGTTGGACACTATGTCTCTGCCTCTTCGCACTCCTTCTAACTGAGGAGGAGGAGGTGGAGGAGGTGGAGGAGGGGGAAGGGGAGGAGGGTGCTGATAATGATGATGAAGAGAAGGAGGAGGAGAGGAGGGAGGAGGGGAGGAGGAGGAGGGTGGAGGAGGGGAAGGGGGAGGAGGGCGAGGAGGGGAAGAGCGGAATGATGGGGAGAAGGGAGGATGGGGAGGAGGGGGAGGGGAGAAGGATGAGTATGAGGATGAGGATGAGGATGAGGATGAGGAGGAGGAGGAGGAGGAGGAGGAGGGAGGAGGAGGAGGAGGAAGGGAGGAAGAAGGAGGGGAGGAGGAGGAGGAGGAGGAGGAGGAGGAGGAGGGGGGAGGAGGAGGAGGGAGGAGAGGGGAGGAGGGGGAGGAGGGGGGGGATGGGAGGGTGCGAGGCAACTCCTGCTCCAAACGGGGCTCTCGCCCGACGGGCAGGCCCGCCGGGTGCCAGTCTTTCAAGGGGGGCACCGCTTCTCGCAGTGATGACAAGCGGCCTGTGGAATCGTGTGGGGAGGGGACGCGTGACGGAAGGGTGCTGGGCAGCACCGTTGATGCATCCTCCTCCTCCTCCTCCTCCTCCTCCCCCTCCTCCTCCCCCTCCTCCTTCACCTCCTCCTTCTTCTCCTCCTCCTCCTCCTCCTCCTCCTCCTGCTCTGGCGAAGACGGCGGCGGCGAGGAGGATGCTAGATTGTCCCAGCGAGGTGGTCTGAGGCGTGAGGTGGGTGAGGGTGGGGTGGGGGGATGCGCTCGCCTTCCTGATCCGAATGCGGTGGCTCGGAGGTTAGGCTTTCTGAGAGAAAGATAACGCAGCAAGTGAAACTAGTTCCAGAACCTCCGACGCGCGGGCAAGGTTCGCAAGCGATGCGTGGTTGAAGTCAGGGCAGCGAGTCCGACGAAGATGAGCGAGGCGAGGAAGCAAGAACGAATCGCATTTCGACATTCGCAGGAGTCAATACACAAAACGAGTCAACGATGCTGTAACATGCAGACGCTAGCATGGGGGGACGCAATTGGTGTTGCATGTGTACGCCTTGGTCGGTGGGCGCAGCCAAGGAAAACAGGACGCGTGTCGAGCACCAGGCATAGCAACGACACCTTCATGGCATCATATCAAATGTCCAATCGCGCTGGTTCGCGGTTGCGCTCACCTGTACACACTCCCAGCCCCAAGGCGATGGCGGCAGACCCAGGGCAAAACCACCAGGAACGAGACACGGTGCGGAACCCAGTCAAAACGCCTACCTGCCTGATACTTGCCGTCGCTCGGACGTCCATTCCCTGTGTTTTTTTCGGTTTCGTGCGTGGTTTTTTCGCCAGATGATCAAGGATGCTCCTCGATGGCCCTCGCCGAAGGAAACATGCACACGTCCGAGCGATGCCAAGTGATAACGGACTGCCCCCTTGCTGCTTGTGCAGTGCCCTGAGGGCCTCCCGGTTCCCAATGCTACGCTTGTCTCCGAAAGGCAGCTCTGTTCCGACACCACACGACCCTCCGGGGGAAATCCCACGAGCGGCGGGTGGGGGACCTCGGGGGCGCGTTGACAGCCAGGGTCAGCGCCAATCTGACGGGGAACTGGGACACACAAATAAATAGACACAAGTAACCAGATTCCTTAGATTTTCCAATATATTCTGGGTTTTTGTCTTCCCCCCTACTTCCCATATTTTCCCATGTTTTCTGGGGAATCGACGATTCATTCTGTCCGTGTGTTTTTTTTTCCCCTGACAATCCCGGGCCAGCCAAGGCCATCTCGCGAGGAGCCCCGGCCGTCCGCAGCGCGGCTCCCAAGCGCGGGCCGGCGGAGAGAGAGGGGAGGTCTGCATGGCCGGCTCTGGGCCCCCCCCGGTCCAGACGTGTGCTTCGCACGGGGGAAGCGGGTCCCGCAGGAAGCGTGCCTTGGACCCCCGGGGGCCCTCCCCCGAGCCGAGGTCCAAACGTGTGCTCATCATGGGGGAAGCGGGTCCCGAAGGACACGCGGACCCCAGGGGCCCTCCCCCGAGCCGAGGCCTTCCTGCCGAGTCGCTCTCTGACGGTCCCGGGGCCCGTGGAGGCCCAACACGGCGTAGAGCCTCAGCACCCGTGTCCCTCAAGACCCGCTGGCGAGCGGAGAGAGGGAAGGCCTGTATGGCCGACTGCGGAGGCCCCCGCTCCACCCGTGTTCACGCTGGGCGCGAAGTCATGGGTTGCGATAGCTGGGGGAAGAGAGGTAGGTGCCCTTCTTGGACCTGAACGGCCCCCTCGGGGATGGACAGAACCCCCTTTAGCAAAACGTGGTTTACTGAAAACGAACTAGGGCCCGAACCTGGCGGGCGCAAGCCTGGAAAATGACGGCCGCGGCGCCCTCTCGAGAGCGGAACACGGACAATTCACGAATCGACGTGTCAGGGTGGGAGGTCTGTCCACCCCCGACCCTCTGGGGGCCCTCGAGGGCGCCTTTTCTGCAGCCCTCGCTGCCCCGCCACGGCGCGTCCTCCGATCACGTCTCCCCTCTGCTTCTGCCAGCCTGCCGCAGGCGGCCCCGCCCCGCCGTGCTCTCACGCCCGCCGCCTTCCGCCGAGGGGCAGGGTGCGCTGAGGGGGGCGGGCCCGTCCCGGAGCGCGCCACGCACGTGGCTCTCGAACGCTGGCCCGCCAGCTCGCTATCGCTCGGACGCCCATTCCCCGAGCAGTCTGCCGGTTTCGCTCGTGCTCTTTTTTTACAAACAGAGGACCCAGGATGCTCCTCCATGGCCCTCGCCGAGCCCGAATGCACACGCCGGAACGATGCCAAGAGAGAGAGAGAGAGAGCACCGGCTGACCCCCGCTGGCGCTGGGCTCCTTTTCGCGCGCGCCCGGCGGCGTTTCGCGACGTCGGCGGGGCTGGGGTTAAGTCGGGCGTGTCCCCCTACAGGAGAATTTTCGACGAAAAGTTAAGGGTACTCAAACAAATATTCCAACATGGTCAAAAAATACTAAAAAAAAGTCCCCAGACTATATTTTTTAATCGTATTTTTGGATATTCGTCCTGTAGAGGGACAGGCCCGACTTACGGCTGGGGCGGAGCCGTCCTGCAGCTCCTCGATGCGCGCCTGCTGCTGCAGGGCGGCCGCGCGCGACCTCCGCCGGAGGAGGGCGGCCGGCGCGGGCGGCGGCGGCGCCGCCGCAGCGGTGGGGCAGAGGCAGGGAGCGGCGGCGAGCCAAAGGGGGAAGTCTTAAGTTGGGCGTGTCCCCCTACAGGGGGATTTTCTACGAAAAATAAATCTTCCCAGTGCGACCCTGCCTAGGAGTTGGAGCATTTAGGAAAGCAAGTTGTTGCTGCTGTTGCTGTGCCTTTGCTTTGCTGCTATGCTATGCTATGCTATGCTATGCGATGCTGCGCCATGCTATGCTATGCAATGCTATGAGATGCTTTACTATGCTGCGCTATGCTGCGTTATGCTGCGCTATGCTATGATATACTAGGATACACTCGGCTGCGCTGTGTTATGCTGGGCTATGCTATTATATGCTATGCAGAGCTATGTTATGCGATGGTCTGCTGTGCTATGCTGCGCTATGCTGTGCTATGCTATGAGATGCTGCGCTAAACTATGCTGTGATAGGCTATGCTATGATATGCTATGCTGCGCTATGCTATGCTATGCTATGTTATGCTATGCTTTGCTATGCTGCGCTATGCTATGCTATGCTATACTAGGGTACGCTATGCTATGACGTGCTATGCTATGCTATGCTGCGCTGTGCTATGCTAAGCAATGCTATGCTATGCTGTGTAATGCTATGCTATGACATGCTGCGCTATGGCATGCTATGTTATGCCATGCTATGATGTGCTGTGCTATGCTAAATTGTGTTATGATATGCTATGTTATGCTATGCAGTGGTATGCTTGGCTATGCTATGCAATGCTATGCTGTGCGGATGCTGAAGTGCGCTATGCTGCGCTAAACTAAGGTTAGCTAAGCTATGCTAAGAGAAGCTAAGCTAGGCTCGGATAAGCTAAACTCAGCTAAGCTAAGCTAAGCTAGGCTAGGCTAAGCTAAGCTAAGATGGGATAAGCTAAGCTAAGCTAAGCTAAGGGGACGTAGCTGGGGGAACCGCGGGGCGGATGCCGGGGGAACCGCCCGGGGCGTGCCCCACTGCCCGGCCCTTTGAAGCAAACAGAGTAAGAACCCTTCTAGGCAGAGCCTAGGTCGGGAAAAATACGGAAACATATTCTAAAATGGTTTCAAACATACTAACAGAATCGTCCCTGGATTATTCTTGGACTATTTTTGAATATTCCACCTGTAGAGGGACAGGCTCGACTTAAGCCAAAGGGGAGAAGTCAGCGGGGGCGGGCCTTCTCGGAGGGCTCGGAAGGCCTTCGGCCTCCCGGGGAGCTTGCTCTGAGCCTGCTCCGAAGGCAAGGCGGCGGCCTCTCAGAAGGCCGGAGGCCTCCCGAGGAGCCCCGCGGCCCTCCGAGAAGGCCTGCCCCCCCCCCCCCCCCCCTTCGCCCGTTCGTCGTCCTCGCCGCCAGAAGCATGACGAGGCCCAACCCTTGCCATCGCTCGGGCGTCCGTTCCCCGTGCGCTTTTCGGTCTCGTGCGTGCTCTTCTTGGGGGGGCCAGATGGTCCAGGATGCTCCTCGAGGGTCCTCGCCGGACAAAAAATATACACACGTCCGAGCGATGCCAAGAACCTGACATTTGATGCGAGCTCCCCGCGAAAACGGGACCGTCAGAACTCCGGGCGCGTCGCACGGAGCGTCCTCCGGCCCTATAGCTCCGGCGAGTTCGTCGAGAGCCGTCCGTCCCCCCGAGAGCCGAGGAGGCCACAGGGGGGCACCCGGGCGGTGCGAAGCAGCGGCTGACGCGGAGGGGCCCCGGCCGACGGCGGGCCGACGCCTCGCGTCGCAGCTCACCCACGCGCCCTGCCTCAGCCTTAAGTCGGGCGCGTCCCTCTACAGGAGGAATATTCAACAATAGCCAAACATGCGCAGGGGACGATTCTTGCAGTACTTGAGAACAGTTCTGGCATATGTTTGGTATGTTTCATGTTTTGCCCCAAATCCCCCTGAAAGGGGCCAGCCCCGACCGAACCTCGGCGCCCCCCCCCCCGCGCCCTCCAAGGGAGGGCAGGGCCCCGCCGCCCTCCGCCAGGGGCCGATCTGCGGGGGGCGGCCCCCGGGGGGGGGGAGCGGGTCCCCGCCGGCGGCGGCGGCTTCGATTCGCGCGGGGCCTCGGGGCGCGCCAGTCGGCTGCCCCCCCCGCCGCCCTCTGCACGTGGTCCGATGTGCGGGGGCGGCGGCGCCTCCCACGGTCTGGGCCAGGGGGGGGGGGGGGGCAGCGGGGCGACGAGGCCCGCATTGGCGGCGAGCGAGGAGGGGGGAAGCGAGAAGGAGAAGGCCTCCTCAGAAGGCGGCGGGGCTTCTCAGAAGCCCTCGCGCCTCCGGAAAAGTTCTCTCCGGGGCCTTCCGAGCCTTCTGAGCGGGCGCGCCCCTTCTGACTTTCCCCCCTCGCTCGCCGCCGACCGCAGCTCGGCACGCCCCGACGGAGGCCCTCGGCCATCTCTCCAGGGGGCATGTCCTGCCACCGCTCGGGCGCCCATTGCCCGCTGCATCTGTCGGCTTCGTGCGTTTTTTTTTTTTTTTTTTTTTTTTTTTTTTTTTTTTTTTTTTTTTTTTTTTTTATTATATATATATATATATATATATATGTTTTTTTGTCTCTTTCCAGATGATCCAGGATGCTCCTCGATGGTCCTCGCCGAGACAAGAAAACGCACACGTCCGAGCGACTAAGGGGCAACATGTCCACACCTATAGGGCCTCCTGGGCCGAGCCCGCCCGGGCCGCGACCTCCGCGGCCCCGGGCCGCTCTGCGCGCGTGCCCCGCGCGGAGCGCAGCCGCGCCGCCGCGCATCCGCGGGGTCGCGCCGCCGGAGTCCAGACCGCGTGGGCGTGGATCCGGATGCGTTCGCCGCTCGTGAGGGGCGTCCGCCGCTGTTGAAGGGGCCCTGGGACACACGCAAATAAATACACACAAATACAAGGATCCCCCGTATTTTCGCATATTTTTTGGACTTTTATTTTCCCCCCCCCACTTCCCATATTTTCCCTAGTTTTCGGGGGAATCGACGATTCATTGTGTCTGTGTGCTTCTTTCCCTCCTGAGCTGTGGCTGCAGACTGCAGAGCTTTGGCGGCGCATGCAGCGGGGCAAGGGGGGGAGGGGGGGAGGCTTCCTCGCAGGAGGAGGAGGAGAAAGAGGAGGGAGGAGAGGAGAGGAGGAGGAGGATGAGGAGGAGGAGGAGGAGGGAGGGGAGGGAGGAGGGAGGAGGAGGAGAGGGGGGGGGGAGGGGAGGAGGAGGAGGAGGAAGAGGAGGGGGGGAACGGGGAGGAGGGGGAGGGGAGGGAGGAGAGAGAGGAGGAGGAGGCTTCCTCGCAGGAGGCCGCTTCTTGGAAGGCGCCCCCCCCCGCATCCAAAGAGAGGCCCCGCGCCTGCTCAGCAGCAGGGGTGCTCCTGAGGTTAGGTCGGGGCTGTGCCCCAACAGGGGGATTCTGGACGAGAAACACAAGATACCAACACACAGATGCAACAACTGTTCAAACATACTCCAACAATTGCACCCCGAGTATTTTGAAAACTATTTTTGAATACTCCTCCTGTAGAGGGGCGCGCCCGACTTGCTCCTAAGGAGCCTTCCCCCCTCCCTCCACCCCCGACACAGTCAATGGCAATGGCTGCCCCTGACGTCCTCCCCAGAGATCCGATGTCGTGTTTTTTTCAGTCCGCGGCCCCCAGAAGTCTCGACCCATTCCCCAGGACCGGAGGCTCATCCTGAACCGTTTGTTGACGGTCCCGGGGCCTGGCGAGGGCCCATGTAGGCCGAAAATCGAAGACACATCCGTCTTGATTTTTCCAATGCGTTGGATCTCTGGGTCGCTTGCTCTGGCTCTGCGCTTCGGCCTGCAGCCGCCGCCGCGGCTGCCCGCAGGCGCCGGCGGCTGCCGCCAGCCGGCGCAGCCCTCGGCGCCGGCGCCGGCAGCGCGGCTCGCGAGAGCCCTGCCGCTTACAGCCATGGCGCCTCCTCCTCCTCCTCCTCCTCCTCCTCCCTCCTCCGCCTCCTTCTCCTCCCTCCTCCGCATTCCCCTCCCCCTCCTCCTCCTCCTCCTCCTCCTCCTCCTCCTCCTCCTCCTCCTCCTCCTCCTCCTCCTCCTCCTCCTCTTTCTTCCCCTCCTCCTCCTCCTCCTCCTCCTCCTCCTCCTCCTCCTCCTCCTCCTCCTCCTCCCCCAGAGATCCGATGTCGTGATCCGCATGCCCAGAGATCCGACGTCGTGATTTGTTCAATGCGCCGTCCCCGGAAGTCTCGACCCCTTCCGCAGGACCGGTTCTTCATCCCGAGCCGTCTTTTGACGGCCCCGGGGCCCGGCGAGGGCACCTATAGAGGCCGACAAATTGGGAGAGACCTCCGTCTTGATTTCTGCAGTGCGTTTGATGCCCACGCCCTCGCGGTCTGGATCCCGGGGCGCGACCCCGCGGGTGCGCGGTCGCACGGCTGCGGCCCGCGCGGGGCATGCGCGCAAAAAAATGCCCCGCGTCCGCGGGAACGCGGCCCAGAGCGGCCCGGCCCGAGAGGACCGCGGATGCGGACATGCACCTCGCCCACGACCTCCTCCCCCTTCTAAGTTCGCCCCCCCCCCCCCCCCCCCGAAGTTCCCCACGACCTCCCCCCCCCCCGAAGTCCCCCACGACCTCCCCCCCTCCCCTGGTTGCCGTCTGGCCGAGGTTCGCGGCTCGATGCGTGCTTGGGCGTGTTCCGGCCTCTTCGGGCCTCTGGGGAGCTCCTCGCCGCCGCGGCTCGGCTCCCCCGCCGCCGCCGCCGCCTTGCATACGGATCTGCCATCCGCACCCGAATCCAAGACCCTCGACGCCATGATTTCTTCACAATGTCGACCCCCAGGGGTCTCGACCCATTCCCCTGGGATCGGCTTCTCATCCTTAGTCGTTCTTTGACGGCCCCGAGGCCCTGGCAAGGGAACCCAGGGGCCGAACATACGTAGGGAAGAACCTCCCGTCGTGATTTTCCCATGGCCCGTGCGGCTTTCTCGCCATCGCCCGGGCGCCCGCTCCCCGTGCATCTTTCGGCTCCGCACACGTCCGAGCGATACCAGTCGGGGATCTTCTGACCCAGGTCAATCCAGACCGGGGTCAGTCAGGCCTTGCAGAATCTTGCAAGCTCCTGCGCCCAAGCCCGGGTCAATGCGAAGGATCCTGCACGATGCCGCAGGATCCTGCACCCGAGCCCGGGTCAATGCGCCCCTGTCCCCGCAGGATCCTGCAAGATCCGGCGCTCTGGCTGACCCCCGTGTGCATTGACCCCCGTCCCAAGGCTCCCGAGGCGTGAGCGGCCCGTCGCCCCCGGCGGCCTCTGCAGCTCGAGCGCCTGCTCCTCCGCCTCTGCCGCCCGCCCCCCCGGCCCGTGCTCGCCGTGCGCGGGCTGCCTGGCGGGGCCGCGCGCCCGGGTCCTCATCCTCCCCCGCCGCCGCCGCCTCCTCGCCGCAGTGCAGCATCCGTGATCTGGGTGCACTGCGCTGTGTGGTGCGTTCTGTGTGCATGCGTGCGTGTGCTGTGTGCGTGTGTGCTGTGTGCGTGTGCTGTGTGCGTGCGCTGTGTGCGTGTGCTGTTTGCGCGCGCGCGCGCGTGTGTGTGTGTGTGTGTGTGTGTGTGTGTGTGTGTGTGTGTGTGTGTGTGTGTGTGTGTGTGTGTGTGTGGTGTGCGTGTGTGTGTGTGTGTGTGTGTGTGTGTTCGTGCGTGCGTGCGTGCGTGCGTGCGTGCGTGCGTGCGTGCGTGCGTGCGTGCGTGCGTGCGTGCGTGCGTGCGTGCGTGCGTGCGTGCATGCGCGCGCGTGTGTGTGTGTGTGTGTGTATGTGTGTGTGTGTATGTGTGTGTGTGTGTGTGTGCGACGTGTGTGTGTGTGTGTATTCTCTGTGTGTTGCACGTCGGGGCTCGATTTTTGGGGAATGCTGCAGGCGACAGGCTTTTTGGAGGATCGTGTGCAAAACAGGCTCGATAATGGGATGTCTCAGGGCGAGACGGCCTTGTTCTGAGAATATAGTCTGCAACCAGAGCTTGATGTTGGAATTATGTCTCAAGCGAAACTGCCACTTTCTAAGAATCGTGCTCGGCCCAAACCCTGATTTCTCATGTTTCTCCTCAGAGTTATTGTAACGTATTCTCCGCCGCGTTACGCAGAAAACCAAGGCCTGTCGACACGGCGACAAGCAAACGCGATACTTAAGCTGAGCTGAAGCCTCGGGAGCGCAACGAGGGCAGAATGTGGACACAGTGGGGCCCAATTGGAGAAGCAGACGATGGGAAGAGCGAGGAGCAGAAGGTGGAGGGAGGAGGGGAGGAGAGGAGGCTGTTTGCCCAGCATGCTCTCGAACAAGCCTCGAGACAAACTCGGGGCCCTGCAGGACTCAGCATGGCTTCTGGGCGGTATCCGCAGCTCCCTGGAAGCCCCCTCAAATGGCACCCGGACAATCTCAAATCCAAGGTGGCCAGAGACCCGCAAGGGTTCGAAACCTGTTCCCGCCGCCCCGCGACATGAACCAGGGCTGGACCTGAACGGTGTTTTTCGTTTTCGTTTTGTTTTCGTTTTTCTTTGTTTTGTCTTCAATCCGCCTTTAACGCAAAACGAATTCGAAACGATAACGGCCCACGAAATCGCCAAAACACCGTTTAGGTCCACCCCTGACATGAGCTGTCCACCAGCGTGCGCCCACCAGCCAACAGTAAGCGCACCAGCGGCGCCTGGAGGAGCGAAGCCATTGATGCGCATCGCCTTCGTCGCGCTCTCGCTTAGCACCCGCACAGTTGGGAAGGCTTTGACACAGCCCCCACGCTTATCCTGACG
This sequence comes from Prorocentrum cordatum, assembly GCA_963575745.1. Classification (NCBI taxonomy): domain Eukaryota; class Dinophyceae; order Prorocentrales; family Prorocentraceae; genus Prorocentrum; species Prorocentrum cordatum. The sequence goes on from CAUYUJ010019277.1 coordinate 178,379, forward strand.
TCCTCCGAGTGGTCACATCGGCTCCATGGACGGCCCCTCGACGGCGCATAGCCGATCCCGAAGCGCCCCACGACGCCCACAATACGGCCCAACATGGTTTCTTGATGACTGTCCTGGGTACCCCTGGACATTCCAAGGTTCGCCGACAGGATGGCTTCCGTATCCCGAATGCCCCCAACAGGCCTTCGAGATGGCCCCGACGCGGTCGAACCAGGCCAATCACACCCAATCTTGCTCCTGTCCTAGATGGTCCGATATATCCTCTTCAGCATGTGCGCGACGTTCCAGACCCATCCACCAGGAAGCTGGACACACACACATGGCCGGATTCACGTGTGCAACTTCCGGGGCCCTCCCGCTGGACAGACATGCGAAGGCACACGCGCGGCCACAGAGAGGCCGAGCGCCGAACAGAACACCCGGCCACATGGGAGTCCGACTCTCGCCCAGACCGTCCGCGACATGCGCAGCGGCCTTCGCGGCAGATGGTCACCAGGGCCCCAAGAAAACGGAAGCTCCCCGAGGCTGCAGCCCACATGCCACCCCACCCTGCAGCCCCTTCTCAGAGGAGTCGAAGATCGCCTCGCGCAGCACACCATGCAGGATTCGTGGCTGTTCTTGCGTCACTCAGCATCGCCCTTCCATTTCGCTGTCGTCCCCTTCCACCTTTACCTTACTCCTCCCCGGCGTCGTCCTCCTCCTGCTTCTCCTCCTTCTCCTCCCCCTACCCGCATCCCCCCGATATCGCCCTCCCTTTCTCCCTCCTTCGCGGTTTCGTGTCCCTCGCCTTCCACGTCCCTCCCGCATCCGCCTGCTGCTCGCCATTGCAAGCTGCATCTGCGCGCGCTGCCCCTTCGAGGTCTTCAAAGCTCGTGCCCGCCGCAGCCCGAAGCGCACGGAGCGGCCAACGCTGCGTTCTCGCGCCGCCCTCTGGGGAAGAGCAACTCCCAGCAGGCTCCTGCCACATCGGCCTGGATGCTGATCTTGGGGGAACCAGAAGATACCGACAGCGTTACTCCCCTGGCCTCGCCTGGGGTGCATTCTGGGCAGAGCCTCAAGTAAGATGCGGCCGTGGTGACGAGGGCTCTGATCCCCGGGGAGGCTGCCTGGGGGGCCCGCAGCCAAGGAGCGCCCGCCGAAGGCACCGCCGGCGCGCCGAGGCGGCGCGGGCGTGCCGCGGACTGCTGCTGCTGCCCTTTCCCGCACCCCACTGGTTGGGGTTGATAGATTGTTAGGTAGAGCCGCTGCTTACCCTGCACACCGCAGTCGCCAGACCCCCCAGGATCCTGGGAATCCCTGAGTGTCCCGCCTCGCGTCCTCGACGAATGACGACACCATGCCGCAGTCACCAGACCTCACATGATCCCGGGAGTCCCTGAGTGTCCCGCCTCTTGGGGATACTGCAATATCATGGGATTGTGAAAGGCAGAGAATGATTGGGTTGCGAAATCAGAACAAGAGCGCAATGCCATATTCGGAAGACCGTCAGTACAAGTGGGATGATGAGTGCAACACCGCAATATCATAGACACGTCTGTTTGGAATAGAGCAGAATCGGCAATAGATCTGGAGAGGATCGAGCCGACATAAATTAACACAACCGAATCACGAGCCGTATGTTGTTACGCAATGCGCAGACCGATTGAGCTTTGTATGACCGAACCGCATTGAACGTAATACAATATGGCCAGGCAAGGTGCACTATCACATAAGTTAGGAGAGCATCGCAGAACAGCACGTAGCTGCTATAACCTATTATACCAATCCAGAGCCGAGAACTGCAAGATGTAACAAACAAGAAACGGCCAAGTTGACAACGCATCAAACGTAACAGGGGTCACGGCGTCACGCCAGCCTGCCCAGAACAAAGCAGAACGTGATAGAGTAAAGCAGAACATAACATCATTCACTATAGCATAGTTGAAGGCAGTCGAATACAGCAGCGGGAGATCAATCTCGCCCTGTCCAACGCAACATGCGAGCTGACGTAAGGTCTGCCACAGGAACAAACAGGCGCAACAACGACCGATTGGACGACAGATCACACGTGACAGGCGTCACGACGTCACGCCGCCCCGTCGAGAACAGCACAGTACAACCTATATGTTAGACGTGGATATACACACAACTGAACTCAACAAAACAGAACGCGAAAACAGCAGCGATCGATTAACGGCAGCTCATCAAGTGCGACATTCGCGCCGAGCTCAGGCTGGTCACAACAATCAGCAGTACCAGACTCGGGAACAAACGCCGAAGGTTTCGGTGTGGATCGCTCGGAGCAGAATGCTGCGTTTCTGCAGCGGGGCGGTGGTGAGGAGGGCCAGCGGCCGATGTCGGCGGCGAGCCCAGGGGGAAGTGAGAAGGGGCGGGCCTTCTCAGAATGCTCGGAAGTCCCCCGACCCTCTGAGACGTTTCCTCAGCCTTCCCCGAAGATGCAGGAAGCCTCTCAGAAGGCCCCTGCGCTTCTGAGAAACTTCGCCGCCTTCTGAGAAGGCCTTCTCCTTCTCACTTCCCCCCCTCGCTCGGCGCCGAGTTTCTGCAGCGGGGCGGTGGTGAGGAGGACCGGCAGCCGATGACAATGCTGCGCGGCTCCGGCGCCACTCGCAGGGCAGAAGCTGCCCAGCGGCGCTGGTTTTTCACGTTGACCAGACATGACGACTGCCCTGGTTGCGCTACATACAGAAAAAGCCGCCGACTTCCCTGAGATCCGACGTGGGGGAGAAAACCGCATTGTAAGAAATCGCGCCCGGAGACCTAGACCCCATCTTTCTGCGCCATTCTTCGAGCTGGATCGATGCGTGAGGGTCCCAGGGCGGGAAACTGAGCCGAACCGCCCGTTGTGGCCAAAATTGAGACGCCAGGATCTTAGGGGTTCGGCGGAAGGAGCGAACGCATCATGCCGCGGACGGGTGCAGCGGCGCTGTGTGCGCTGCTGCTCCTGCCGCCGCAGAAGCCCCCCCCCCGAGGGGGGGGCCTGGCCGTGAGCTGCTCGGCGAAGCTGCGGGCGGTGGCCTGGGACGCCTCCAGCCTCAGGGCCTCCGCTCGCGACGGGGGGCGGGGGAGGCCCCGGGCGGCGGACCGCCGCCCCCGCCCGCGTGGCCCGGAGCCCCTCGCGCGGGGAGGCAAGCAGACCACGACGGGAGGAGCTTCGCGATGTGCTCGGCCCCCGGGGGCCCTTCCCGGCCACACGCCAAGAGTGGCCCTGGGTGGGAGTGACCTTTTTGGTGCGCGGCTTCTTGGGGGGCCGCGGGGGGACCAGACACAAAGCGCGCAAGACGCCACCACCGCATCGCGTTCGGCGATGGGGGGACCCCACTTGGCCCGCACCACAGGTCACTCTGGCGAAAGGTCACTCTCACGTCCAATCGACCTTCCTGGGCCTCGGGGCCGTCAAGAAAAAAAACGACTCGGGATGAAAGTCCGGTCCTGGGGAAGGGGCCCAGACCTCTGGGGGTCGACCTCCGGGGGCGTCCCCGTGCCTTTTTCTATCTCGTGCGTGCGTGTGTGTTGTCGTTGCCCTTTGTCGTAAGACGATCCGGTGTGTTTCCCGATGGCCCTTCGACGAAGACAAAACACACACACGTCCGAGCGATGCCCGGGCCAGAGGCTGCGGACCGCCGCCCACGCCCACCCGACGGCACCTCTTCCGCACCTCTCTCTCTCTCGCTCTCTTTCCCCCCGCCCCCCCGGTGGGCCAGAGGGCCACTGCACGTCAGGGGGACGGTCCGAGGAGAGGGAGAGAGAGAGAGAGAGAGAGAGAGAGAGTGAATGGGGGCCCTGGGACGCACGAGTGAATACACACACAAATAACAGGATTCCCATATATTTTCCCATGCGTTCGGGGCTTTTGTCTTCCCCCACACTTCCCATATTCCCCATATTTTCTGGGGAATCGACGATTCATTGTGCCTGTGTGCTTTTTCCTTCCTGAGATAGAGAGAGAGAGAGAGAGAGAGCGAGTGAGACATGTCCGCTTTGGAGTTGCATGCCCGCTATGCTACACGTCCGTCGGCGGATGAAGACAGAACGGCGCAGTGGGAAGGGCGGGGAGGGAGCGGTAGGATTGTCAGACATGGCGCGATTGCACCTGGCTTGCCTTTGTCCTCCATCTCCTCTCTTCTCTCTCCTCTCTCCTCGTCCTCCTCCTCGTCCTCCTCCTCCTCCTCCTCCTCCTCCTCCTATCCTCCTCCTCCTCCTCCTCCTCCTCCTTCTCCTCCTCCTCTTCGTGGCCCTTGCGACGATCCGGGCAAACGGCTCCGACCGTAAGTCGGCGGCGAGCGAGGGGGGAAACGAGAAGGAGGAGGCCTTCTCGGAAGGCGGCGGGGCTTCTCGGAAGCCCCTCGCGCCTTCGGAGCGGCTGTCTTTGCCATTCGGGGAAGGCTCAGGAAACTTCTCAGAAGGCTGGGTGGGGGACTTCCGAGCCTTCTGAGAAGGTCCGCCCCATCTCACTTCCCCGTTGGGTTCGCCGCGAGGAGGAGAAGGCCTTCAAGCCCCTCGCGCCTCCCGAGGATTTTTCTGTGTCCTCGGGGAAGGCCGAAGCATCTTCTCAGAAGGCCGGTCGGGGAAGGCCGAGGCATCTTCTCAGAAGGCCGGGGGACTTCCGAGCCTCCTGAGAAGGCCCGCCCCGTCTGGGGCAGCACCCCGCGGAGCTGCACCTGCCGATGCCGCGCTCTCCCGCGGCTCTGCGGCGCTCCTGCTCGCAGCGCACACCGCCAGAGGCGGCGGAGAGCTTGAGAGATCCACCTTCCTCCTCCTCCTCCTCCTCCTCCTCCTCCTCCTCCTCCTTTCCCTCCTATTCCTCATGTTGCTCCTCCTCCTCCT
>CAUYUJ010019278.1:0-23362 GCA_963575745.1 Prorocentrum cordatum
CCCCGGCGGCGCGCCCATTGCGGCCGCGGTTCCGGGCGAAGCACAGCTCCGCGCCGTCTTCGCCGACCGCGCGGCGGCCGTCGGGCGGGGCGCACTCCTTGAAATTCCGGAAGCGGACCGCCTGCGCCTCCAGCCGCCTGCGCTTGCGAGGGCGGTCGGGCCCCTCCTGCGCGGGCCCGGGCCGGCCCCGGCCAGCCGGACGGCCCCCCGACGACGGCCCCTGGACTGCGCTGGCGCCGAGCCCGATATGCTCGAGGCCCGTCGCGCCCTCGACGTCGGCAACCTGGCTCGCAGCTGCCTTAGCCGCGCTGTCATGGAGGCGCGGGAGGTCGAGGTGGCGGCGCCGCCGCTGCACATGTCCCTCCTCGCCAATCCCGTATGCGCTGTAAACCAGGATCGTTGCCCATGGCTTGTTGGGGTCCCAGCCCTGCTTCAGGATGCCCGCGGTGGCGCAGCGTTCGGCGAGGGCCCGCGCGCGTTCCCAGCGCGCAGATCGCACGCGGTCCTCTACAACGCAGATCAGCCCCCATTTGCATGGGAAAGACTTCGAGACGGCGCACGTGCCCTCTTCCTAGGCATCGAGCCGGCTGGCCACGCTGAGGCCGAACTCCAGGGCTGCCGCGCGGAAGACCCTCCAGCTGCGGCGTCGCGAAGCGAAGTCCGGCGGACCATGCGCCTGCGATGAAGACCTGGGCGCGCAAGCTGAGGAACTTGGCGGCCCGCCCCCCGAAGGGGCCCCAGATGCACAAGTCGGCGCAGGGGGCCTCATTCTGCGCCAACGAGAAGGCCAAGGCGGAGATCTGCTCCAGGGACGTGTCCGTCCTCGAAGTCTGCTGTGGGGCCGCCGTTGGTGGCCTCGAAAACCTCGTCGATCTCCTCGAGCTTGCCCTCGTGGAGCATGCGGTATTCCCGCCAGTCGCCCTGGATGATCACAGCGCAGAACTGCTGGCCGCGGACGCCCGTCGACGCGGGCTGTTCCCCCCTTGCTGCCGGCGCCGGGCGCTGCGGAGTGAAGAGGCCCAGCGGCGGAAGTTCGTAGCCACCCAGTGCCCCAAGTTCTCCTAGCTGCCGTGCAAAACGGCCCCGCTCAATCCTTGTGAGCGTCTGGCCGCCTGACCCCTTCGCGCGTGCAATGGCAGTCTTGAGGTCGGACTCGAGGACGCCGAACATGTCCGCCAGAGTGGTGTCCTCACCACCTCCCGCACGCGTGATCAAGTCGCGGAAAGCATCTACGTTGAAGCCCGGCGTCTGCACGGCCACAGCGACGCACGCGCCTCTGGACGTGCCAGGCCAAGGCCGCCGCCCGGGGCTGAACCGGGGTGCGCCCAGAAGCCCTCCCCGGAGCAGCACTGGATGCTGGCGCAGGCTCGCGGGGTGTCTCCATCGCCTTTTCAATGGCGCCCCTTAGACCGCCGAGGTCCAGGCCGACTGCCGGGCTGGCGGGAGGCAACGACGGATCCGCCATTCCCCCCGCGGTAGGTGTGAGCGGAGCCTGGCGGAGAAAGAAAATAAAGGACCCCCCCCCGAATCAGAGCGGGCGCGACTGGACCCAAAATGGCCGCGACAAGTACGCGCGTCGCTGCACTCCCCCGCCGCCCGCCCTCACTCCACGAGTAAACGATGCTCAATCACCGACGCGGGGGCTCCGTCGTCGTCGCCGGCGCGATCAACATCTGCGCCCGTCTTGGCCGCGCCGCCGTCGTTGTCAGCATAGTCACCAGCGTCGCTACTAGTATCGCTGTGCCTGCCGTTGTCGACGTTGTCCTGATGCCGAGCCCGCCCAGGACGCCGACTCGCACTGAATGCCCGCTGGGGTGTGCCCAGCGGGCAGCGCCACCGCGGCCGCGTCGGTCGCGCCAAACTAGCTGGCCGCTGCGCGCGCGCATGCGACGGCGGGCGCGGCCGAAGGGAGGCACCAGCCAACGACAAGCACTCATCTCAATCACCGCCGCATGGGTTTTGCAAACCAAACTGCGGGTGGGCGGGCGGGGTGTTTGCGCGAGCAGTGAGGGTGGTCAAGCGCGGCGCAGGGTAGTGCCATTGTCTTTTCTAAAAAAAGAGAATAGAATCTACCCCCCCCCCGCCCCCCGGACTATCGGTTTCCCCCTGGATAGTACGATTCACATATATATATATATATATATATATATATATATATATATGTGTATTCTGCGCACTCGTCCATCCTAAAAATGAAATCATACCATCTCAGCTAGGCCTGTTCCCACCCCCCTGAGGTTCCCTTGTTTTTTTATCAAAAAAATATGCGGTGACATTTGTTGCTCTAGCATCGCACTTTTGTTCACGAATCCCTTGCAACAGGAAAAAACGAAGTGCACACGCGCGAGTCGTCGCGCGCGCATGCCGAAATCCTTCAGAAACCTGCGGTGCTGGAAGTATTTCGCCATCGAGTTTCAAAAAACATACAGAACACAAAGTTTCGCAACACAGAGTTGCTAAAAAAGCTTCCGCGACAGCTCTTGCGAAATCTTGAGACACCCATAGGTTTTTCACGATTTTTATAAAATGCTACCAAACGGGCTTCGCGCGCGCGCATGTCGAAATCTGTCGAACGCCCTTGCGCGTGTGCCGTCGCGAGAATCCCCTGCAAAATGGGACGAAGTGCAGACGCGCGCGCCGTCGCGCGCGTATGCCGAAAGCCTTCAAAACCCATCGGTTCCGCAAGGATTTCAAAATCGTGTGTCCAAAAAACGTACAAACGGAGTTTTAACAAAAGCGTGCGCGCGCGTTCTTGCGTCGTCGTCGTCGTCGTCGCCGTCCTCCCTCCTCCCGCGTCGTTGTCGTCGTCGTCGCCTACGTCGTCCTCTGTCTTTCCTCGTGTTTGTCGTCGTCGTCCTCTTTGGCGTCGTGGTCGTTTCCGTCGTCGTTGTCGCCGTGGTCGTCCTTCCTCCTCCTCCCTCGTCGTCGTCGTCGTCCGTCGTCGGCGTCTCGTCGTCGTCCCTCCTATTTCGTCGCCGTCGTCGTCGTCGTCGTCGTCGTCGTCGTTTCCTCCTCCCCTCGTCGTTGCCGTCGTCGGCGTCGCCGTCCTTCCTCTTTCTTCGTCGTTCGGTCGTCGCCGTCCTCCCTCCTCCCTCGTCGTTGTCGTCGTTGTCGCCGTCGTCGTCCTCCCCTCCTCCTCGTTGTCTTCGTTGGCGACGTCGTCGTCTTCGTCTTCGTCGTCGGCGTCGGCGTCGTTGTCGTCTTCGTCGTCGTCGTCGGCGGCGTCGGCGTCGTCGCCGCCGTCGTCGTCGTCGTCGTCGCCGTCGGCGTCCGTTGACGTCGTCGTCGCGTCGTCGGTGTCGTCGTTATCGTCGTCGTCGTCGTCGTCCGTCGTCGTCGTTGTCATCGTCGTCGTCGTCGGCGTCGGTGTCGTCGTCGTCGTCGGTGTCGTCGTGGTCGTCGTTGTCGGCGTCGTCGAAGTCGTTGGAGACGTCGTCGGCGTCGTCGTAGTCGTTGTCGGCGGCGTCGTCCTCGTCGTTGTTCCTGTCGTCGTCGGCGTCGCTGTTGTTGCCAAGTGCCATGTGGTACCCACCGTCACGGTCTTAAGAGGTTTTGCACGTCAAGTTGCGGGTGGGTGGGTGGGATGTTTGCGCGAGCAGTGGAGTGGACAACTCACTGCGAACAGAAATTAAGTGCACCACATAGATTCTCCTTTCTAAATACAGAATAGGATCTACCCCCCCCCCCGGCGTTATCACTCGCCCTTTCGGGTATGTAAATCACGTATGATTTTGACCACATGTCCATCGTAAATATGAATTTCCATTATCCCCAGGGGGCCGGGATCCCCCCCCCGAGGTTCCCTTTGTAAAAAAAAAAAAAAAAAAAAAACACTATGCGGTGACATGTTTTGCTCTAGCATAACTTTTTTTCGCAAATCCCTTTGCAAAGAATGGGGCGAAGTGCGCACGCGCGCGTCGTCGCGCGCATGCCGAAACCCTTCAAAAACCTACGGTGCCGGAAGGATTCCGCAATCGAGTTTCCAAAAAACATACAGAAACACATGCTCGCAACACAGAGTTGCTAAAAAACCTTCCGCGACAGCTCTTGCGAAATATTTTTCCAGATTTTCACACAATGCTACCAAACGGGCTTCGCGCGCGCATGTCGAAATCTGTCGAACGCCCTTGCGCGTGTGCCGTCGCGAGAACCTTCTGCAAAAAACGGGACGAAGTGCAGACGCGCGCTTCGTCGCGCGCGTACGCCGAAATCCTTCAAAACCCATCGGTTTCGGAAGGATTTCAAAATCGTGTGCCCAAAAAACCTACAACAACCGAAGGTTTCGCAACACGGTTTTTCAACAAAAGCGTGCGCGCGCGCTCTTGCGTCGTCGTCGTCGTCGTCGTCGCCGTCCTCCCTCCTCCCGCGTCGTCGTCGTCGTCGCCTACGTCGTCCTCTGTCTTTCCTCGTGTTCGTCGTCGTCGTCCTCTTTGGCGTCGGGGTCGTTTCCGTCGTCGTTGTCGCCGTGGTCGTCCTTCCTCCTCCTTCCTCGTCGTCGTCGTCCGTCGTCGGCGTCCCGTCGTCGTCCCTCCTATTTCGTCGCCGTCGTCGTCGTCGTCGTCGTCGTCGTATTCCCTCCTCCCTCGTCGTTGTCGCCGTCGGCGTCGCCGTCGTTCCTCCTTCTTCGTCGTTCGCGACGTCGCCGTCCTCTCTCCTCCCTAGTCGTTGTCGTCGTTGTCGTCGTTGTCGCCGTCGTCGTCCTTCCTCCTCCCTCGTCGTCGTTTTCGTTTGCGTCGCCGTCGTCGTTTTCGTCGTCGTCGGCGTCGGCGTCGTCGTCGTAATCGTCGGAGGCGTCGTCGGTGTCGTCGTCGTTGTCGTCGTATTCGGTCTTAAGAGGATTTGCAAACCAAGTTGCGGGTGGGTGGGTGAGCTGTTTGCGCGAGCAGTGGAGATGACGACTTCAAGTTCAGCAGAGTGGATTCTCCTTTCTAAAAACGCAATGGGATCTACCCCCCCCCCGGCGTTATCACTCCCCCGTTTCGGATTTGTACATCATAAACGATTTTGACCACATGACCATCCTAAAAATGAATTTACACTATCCCCGGGGGGGCGCCCCCACCCCCCCCTGAGGTTCCCTTTTTAAAAAAACTATGCGGTGACATTTTTGGTTCTAACATAATACTTTTTCCGCGGATATTTTGCAGCAAAAAAAGGACGAGGTGAACACGCGCGCGTCGTCGCGCGCGCGCATGCAGAAATCCTTCAAAAAACCTTCGGTGCCGGAAGGATTTCGCAATCGAGTTTCCAAAAAACATACAAAAACGTAAGGCTTCGCAACACTAATTTGCTAAAAAGATTCCGCGCGAGCTCTTGCGAAATCTTAAGAAAACCAAAAGGTGTTTCGAGATGTACAATAACGGGCTTTGCGCGCGCATGTCGAAATCTGTCGAACACCCTTGCGCGTATGCCGTCGCGAAAATCTTCTGCAACAAATGAAACGAAGTGCAGACGCGCGCGTCGTCGCGCGCAACCGCCGAAATCCTTCAAAACCCATCGGATTCGGAAAGCTTTCAAAAATCGAGTCCCCAGAAAACCTACAAAACCCAAAGTTTCGCAACACGAAGTTTTAACAAAAGCGTGCGCGCGCGCTCTTGCGTCGTCGTCGTCGTCGTCGTCGCCGTCCTCCCTCCTCCCGCGTCGTCGTCGTCGTCGCTACGTCGTCCTCTGTCTTTCCTCGTGTTCGTCGTCGTCGTCCTCTTTGGCGTCGTGGTCGTTTCCGTCGTCGTTGTCGCCGTGGTCGTCCTTCCTCCTCCTCCCTCGTCGTCGTCGTCGTCGTCGTCGTCGTCCGTCGTCGGCGTCTCGTCGTCGTCCCTCCTATCGCGCCGTCGTCGTCGTCGTCCTCGTCATTGTCGTCGTCGTTGTCTTCCCTCCTCCCTCGTCGTTGTCGTCGTCGGCGTCGCCGTCCTTCCTCCTTCTTCGTCGTTCGCGTCGTCGCCGTCCTCCCTCCTCCCTCGTCGTTGTCATCGTTGTCGTCGTTGTCGCCGTCGTCGTCCTCCCTCCTCCCTCGTCGTCGTCTTCGTTGGCGACGTCGTCGTCGTCTTCGTCGTCGTCGGCGTCGGCGTCGTCGTCGTCGCCGACGTCGGCGTCGTCGTCGTCGCCGCCGTCGTCGTCGTCGTTGTCGTCGGCGTCGTTGACGTCGTCGTCGTCGTCGGTGTCGTCGTTGTCGTCGTCGTCGGCGTCGTCATCGTCGTCGTCGTGGGTTTTGCAAACCAAGTTGCGGGTGGGTGGGTGGGAAGTTTGCAAGAGCGCGGGATGTGTCAACTCGTTTGTTAAAATCAATTGCACCACCTAGATTGCACCACATTGGTTGCATCATCTAAGCTGCCCCGCATGTATGGCAAGAAACTCCTGGGGGTCCACACTGGCTAACGTATATGTGTATATATACGTACATATACATCTACAGATACTCTCACCCACACACACACATAAAGATATACATATACAAATATATGTACACATACTCACACACCTGTGTAAGTATACATCTATACACACATATATATATATAGAGATATGTGTGTGGCACACAAAGAGACGCTCCCCGCTTTCAGCCGCAGTGAGGGGGGGGGAAGGGAACAAGACAGCAGACGGCGGCGGGATGGAGAGGGCGACGGGAAAGGAAAATAGAAAGGGGACGAATTCAGCTCGTTCACGCCGCATCTGGCATCCGGTCGAGCCCATTCTTTATAAAATTGCGGCAACAACAGAAGTAAAGCACCAACCTCGAAATGGAGCCAACACTGCAGCGTGACAAACGACTTACAACGTGCCAACTGGTAGAATCCTCAGAAAACAAATCTGAATACGACATGATCCATGAAACAAACGGAAGAGGCGGGAGCATGGCTGGAAATGGTCAGGAGAGAGCCAGACCCATTATGTAAATGTTTGAAGGGTAGAGGGAGGATGAGGCCTCGGCGAGGAGGGAGGGAAGACAGAGGGCGTCTGCTTAGAGCTTGCTGGAAGCCCATCGCCATCAAATTCGTCATGCAGGCGTGGTGGCACCATGCGTGCATTTAGGTTGGCAGCTTGACTCAAGTGGCAAAAGCGACGTCAGGTATTGCGTGCCGAGCGTCATTTCCATGCGCAGGCTGCTGTTACCATTACCACGTGTCGAAATCAGGGCGTCTCGTCCTTTTGTGCACAGCGCAACTCTTGCAAGAAGAAAAAGGAAAACCGAGGGGACGAATGGGATAAAAGGGGTGACCGCAACATCTCTCGAGTAATCCGTGCACTCCATGGCGATGCTCGGCAGAGACCAGCCAGTAGCTTCATTTACAGTAGGGGCCCGACCACAAGAAACCTCCCACAAGAAAACCCTGGGACCCGAGGACGTCCATCGATTCTTGGTGAGGGAACGTCACGCTGTCCATCGCAAAACCACCGAAACCCAAGAAACCGAGGGCCCGCTGGAGGTAAGTGGGGTACTTATTGGCATGGGTCTCCACCTTAGTGGGCCCTGGAAACGACAAGGCCGTTTTTTTACCGGTTCCAATTTGCCGTTTTTGTTACCGGTTCCGACGCCATTTTTGTTACCGGTTCCGTCGCCATTGTTTTACCGGTTCCGGCTCTGGTTCCAATCCTGGAGCCGTTTTTGGGCCGTTTCCGGTCGCCGTTTTTTTGCCGTTTCCATTTTCAAGGGACATTTTTTCGGAAACGGTGAAAAAACGGCCCTGCTGTCCGGGGCCCACAAAGGTCTCCACTACGCTGATGGCAACATCCCAAACGAAAAAGAGCAACTGCGAGAGGAGGAGAAAGAAAAAGGACGAACACGACGAAGAAGGGGAGAGCGAGGCCAGAAGAGCGGGCCGGCGCGACTGCCAAGAGAGGCTGTCGCACACACAGTGCGCTCAGAGCCCCGATCCGTGCCAGAAATGCAAAAAAATGCCTGGGGCACCAGAGGGGGGAAGGGAGGAGAGGAGGAGGGAGAGAGGAAGGAGGAGGGGGAAGGGGAGGAGAACTACAGGACACACGCGTTGCTGGCCGAACTGTCCTCGCATCGGCCTGGCACCGCGCTCTTGGCAGGCATGGCGGAAGCCGAAATCTACTAGCTAGGTACAAGCCTCCCGCTGTGCGTGTGTACATATATATACATGTGTATATATATATATATATATATATATATGTATTCGTATGTGTACGCATATACGTTTATGATTACGGGCACGGGGCGAAAGCGCACCCAGCTGGGGCGACGATGGGGGCATGAAAGGAGAAAGGAGGAGGAGGAGGAAAAGGCGAAAGAAAAGAAGGGAAGGGCATCTGGACAAAGCGAAAAATCAAGTCCGACGTGGAGAACCCCGGACGAAAGAAAATCGAGGCACCGCCTTTGAAAATTCAGGAATCAACTAATGATATAGCACTGAGCCCGTTGCGGGACCCTTTGGGCCCGTTGCGCCAGTCAACTGAATAACGAAAAAGAAAAGGGAAAGGACCATAATAAACACAAAACACACGAACATGCGTGATGCAACGAACCATCCCGTCCAAAGCCGTCCAAAGCCCCCTAGTCGTGAGTTCTTGCACGCATTCCCTTCAGTAGAGGAAGCACGCGCAGAGCGTCATCGAAAGCAAAGCGCCTCTTGGACCCGAAAAAAGACGAGAATCCAGGTTAGAAAACGAACGATCTGCGTCATCTTGGCTAGTGGTCCAAAAGGCTCAAGCCCAGAGATAAAATCGTAGGGCATGTCGATTCCAAGCATCGCACACCAATGTAAAACAGTTGTACAAGGCTCTCGTGCGCAAGCCCTCCATCACAAAAGCTGTTGCAACCCTCAAGACGAATCGAAGGCAATGTTATGCAAGTCGCTTCACTTCAATCCGCGGAGCGGCTGCCAACTGTCACCGCGAATGTGCGCGGCGTTGAACCGAAAACCGCATCTTGAAAACAACACGACCTCCATCCGGGTGACGTGTTCGAGCTTCCACACAGAGTGCGAGCGGCGCTCAGGCAAGGAACGGCGAGACACACAGCTGAACACGACTCCGGCCGTGCACTGGTCAAAGTTCAAGATTCATAATCAGACATGGCGATAAATGTGTGGGATAAGCGGCCATGCCGCCCTAGAGCCGGCCCATACCATAAGAATTCGCCATGAGGATGCAAGGGCCTTGGACGCCCATGTCGAAGCTTCTCGAGCGGGGCAAGGCTGACGAAGGTGGCCAAGGATGGGTCGATACGGCAAGGTTGCAAGGGTATCCTCGGGAAGGCTGCCCATCCTTATCATGCGAGTTGACTGTACCAACACGTCGGGTGGTGCGACAAGGCGGAAGAAGAGGAGGAGGAGGAGGAGAGGACAGGACAAGACATCAGCATAAAGCGGGTCAACGTCAACACACCTAGACTGGTGCCTTGCGCGCGTCTGGCAGAATCCCCTGCGACTTGGTTGTGCAACGGCCTTAACTCCTCACTAGGGCCGACAGGGGGCAGACCCCGAAGCTTCAAGGGGTGAGCTCCAAGGTGGCCCCGTAAGAGAGGCTCGCTACCTTGTGAGTACGAGTCCCTGCGGGTCAAGTGGAGGAGGAGGAGGAGGAGGAGGAGGAGGAGGAGGAGGAGGAACATGACGACGACCACGACGACCACCATCAAACGGACGAGAGGGGTGCGCGAGGACGACGCCCCCTTCCTGACCCTCCTCCAGGCAGCAGCTGCCTGCCACAGTACCAGCCACACTGCCGGCGGCCGCTCCCTCCTCGGTCGAGGCAGGCTGGAGAGGCGGCTGCGACGGAGGAGTGGGGGCATGAGCAGGAGCAGGACCAGCAGCGGGTTGGGCAGGGCCGCCAGGACCCGAAGTTGGAGCGCAGCAGTAGCAGCAGGGGCAGGACCAGGAGCGACAACGAAAGCAACAGGCGCAGCACGAGAAGCAGCGGGCGCTGAAAGACCAGGAGGGAAGAGGAGCGACAGGAGCGGAAGCAGGAAGGCGGGCCGCAGGAGGGAAGAGGACGATATGCAAAGGAAAGACGACGAGGAGCGAGCTGCGCCGTGGAGAGTCGCCCTGCACAGCCCCGCGGGCGCCAGGGACCCCGGCTGCCCACGACGGCACGCCCGGAGCGGCGACCGCAGCACCATGAAGGGGCCCCAGGACACACAAAGAAATACACACGAATAAAAGGAGCCCCCATATTTTCCCATACTTTCTGGGTTTGTGTCTCACTTCCCATCTTTTCCCATGATTTCTGGGGAATCGACGATTCATTGTGTCCGTGTGTTTGTTCCCCTCCTGAAAATTAGGGGCCTCGGGTTGGGTTGAGGTAGCTTGGTGGGTGGCGACTCGAGCGGCTGCAGCCGCTCGAGTCGCGAGGAGGAGGAGAGGAGGAGGAGGGGAGGGAGGAGGAGGAGGAGGAGGAGGAGAGGAGGAGGAGGAGGGAGGAGGAGAGGAGGAGGAGGAGGAGAGGAGGAGAGAGAGGGGAGGAGGGGGAGGGGGGGGGGGGGGAGGAGGAGGAGAGGAGGAGGAGGAGGAGGAGGAGGAGGAGGAGGAGGAGAGGTAGAGGAGGAGGAGGAGGAGGAGGCGGGGGAGGAGGAGGGAGAGGAGAGAGACGGCGGAGGAGTGAGGAGGAGGAGGAGAGAGAAGGAGGGGGGGGGAGGGAGGAGAGGAGGAGGAGGAGGAGGAGAGGAGGAGGAGGAGGAGGAGAGGAGGAGGAGGAGGAGGAGGAGGAGGAGGAGGAGAAGGAGGGGAGGAGGAGGAGGAGAAGGGGTAGGAGGGAGGAGGAGGAGGAGGGAGGAGGAGGAGGGAGGAGGAGGGGAGGAAGGAGGGGAGGAGGAGGAGGGAGGAGAGGAGGAGGAGGAGGAGGAGGAGGAGGAGGAGGAGGATGAGGCGGAGGAGAGGAGGAGAGGAGGAGGAGGAGGAGGGAGGAGAGGAGGAGGAGGATGACACCACCCGACACCCGCGACGCCGCGGGGGCGGGCGGCCAGGGGCAGAGCCCGGCGGCGAGGAGCCCGCCGCCGCACAGGGCGCCCGCTCCCCGTGCCCTGCGCTTTGGTGTCCTGCGTGCCTTCTGGGGGGCGCTCGGCTAAGGTGGTGGTGGAGGAGGAGGAGGAGGAGGAGGAGGAGGGGGATCAGGATGAGGAGGAGACAAGGAGGAGGAGGAGGAGGAGGAGGAGGAGGAGGAGGAGGAGGAGGAGGAGAGGGAGGAGGGAGAGGATAAGCAGAAGGAGAGGGAGGAGGAGGACGCTCTCTCTGGCGCCCGCGTGCGCCAACCACCACCCAGCCAGCCTCTACGGGGCAGGTTTTAGCACACCAGATGTATAATAGATCGGAATTTGAATGCATGATTAGTGTGTGAAAAAGTAATGCATAAGCTCATCCTTGCATTTATGAAACACCCCTTTATTTTCTATACATGGTCCGCACGCGGAGCATGAATTAAACACAGCACTGTACTCCCTGCGTTCCACCCACCCAGCACAGCGCCTCGTGGCCCCCAGGGAGCTCCACCGAAGGTCCCAGCGGGACCGCCCGCATGCGCCAACCACCACCCAGCACAGCCCTTCTTCCCTGCGCTTCACCCACCCAGCACAACGCTTCGTGGCCCCATAAAAAGCTCCACCCAAGGTCCCAGTGGGCCCGCCCGCATGCGTCAATGGAGAAACGGCATAAACATAAACTTGCGGCGCTCTGCGCGGATTCCTTGGATTCGCGCTTGACCCCCCTTTTTGGCACGCGAAGCGCTTCAGGGGAGGCGCCAGAGGCGCCGCCAGGGGCCCAGCGCGGACCCCAGAGATCCGCCCGGAGCGTAAAACAACATAAGTGTATGCCGCTTCTCTTCTTCGACTCTTGTTGCCTCGATGATCCAGGAGGCTCAACGATGGTCCTCGCCGAGAGAAGAAGGGCACACGGCCCAGCGATGCTGAGGTTTGGAGTCCCGAAACGGTGCGGTGACAGACCGTGCGGGGACCTCGAACCCCCCCAAGACCTCACCGCACGGTCCGTCCTCGGATGCCCCAGCCGCCCGAGAGGTCCTCGGAACACGACCCGAGTCCCAAAACCGCGCGGTGACTCCGGATCCCCACCGACTCACCACACGGTGTGGTCACCACCCCGTCTGGGGGCCCCCGACGAGGGCAGCGAGGCCGACCCAGGCCGAGCCCGAGCCCGGCGCGCCCGCAGGGAGCACTGCCATGCATCCTGCCCTCCAACGGGCGGTGCCGCGCCGGCGCCGCGCGCGTGCCCGCGGCGGCGACGAGCGGCCCAGGGCTTAGGTCAGGCATGTCCCCCTACAGGCGCCGGGAAACACCCTGCTCGCCGGGTGCCCTGGGTCTCTTGGGTTCCGATGGTTTCTGCGATGGAGAGCGCGACGTTCCCACACCAAGAATCGATGGACGTCCTGGAGATTCAGGATTGGGTTCCTTGTGGAATGTTTCTGGTGGTCGGGCCCCTACTGTAGCCAATCAGGGCAGCCTGGCAGATTTTGAACGAAGAATTAGAAATATTAAAAAACTGCTCAAATAAATCAGAAACTTGTGGAAACAACGTTCCGATACTATGTTTGACTATTTTCTATATTCCTCCTGTAGAGGGGCACGCCCGACTCAACACTGGACGCGCCTGGAGCTGGACGCGAATCAATGGGCGGGCGACGAATGTTGGCGGCGAGCGCTGGCCCCCCTCCCTGGCGCGCGGAGCGCGCCAGAGGCGGCGCCGGAGGCGCCGCCAGGGGGGGCCTCCTCGGTACTCCTCTGTGCGACCGTGCCGTCACAGGGCGGGCCCAGGCTTGCCACTCTCGGGTCGGGCGAAAGGGGGGGGGGATAGCAAAGGGGGGGGTTGAGAATCAGCTCACGTAGCTGATTTTCCCGGCGCCTCCCGGCGCCGGAGGCGGCTATGTATCGAGGAATGGGCCCCTCGGTGAGGCCGAAACCAGCTGCATGCAGCAAATTTCGTAACCCCCCCTTTCCCGATCCCCCCCTGTCGCCCGGCCCGACACTCCTGTCGCGCCCACACTGCGCCCGCTGCTCGAGAACACGACCTCGAGGGGCTGCGCCGCCGAGACCCCCCAGAGAGGCCCCGCGGGCCTCCCGGTGCGCCCGGCTATCCAGGGTGGCGCACCCAGAGCCTGTGCCCGCAGCGCCGGGCGGAGCTGCAACAGAGACCTCGGGAGGCGACTGCCGCACCGCGGCGAAAACAAAGCCGAGCAAGGGCCCGGCGCACGCGCAGTAGCAACAGGGGGGCCGTGTCCTCCCACAGGCGGATGTTGGGCGAAACACAAAAGATACTCGAGTAAATACTGCCACATAACCAAAGTAAATCATAGAGAAACATCGTCCCCAGACTATTTTTCACTATTTTGGAATATTCTTCCTGTAGAGGGACAGGCCCGACTTCGCAGTGGCAGCATAAGCAGCCTGCGGCCTCTGCCGCACGCCCGTTCGAGCGCGCGACCGTGGAGGGCCGGCGACCCAGGCGTGGGGCCACGGCCAAGGGGAGGACGGGGCACAGGGTGCCCACAGGAGCACGGAGGCGCTACTGAAGGGGCCCCAGGACACACAAAAAATGTCACACTAATAAACAGATTCCCCATATTGTCCCATATGTTCTGGGTTTCTGTCTTCCCCCCACTGCCCATGTTTTCCCATATTTTCCTTGGATTTGACGATTACTTGTGTCTGTGTGTTTTTGTTCCCCTCCTGATACTATGGGGGCAAGGCCAAAATGCCAGCCACTGGTGGCCAGGCGACCCTGCTGCAGAGGAGTCCCGAAACGGTGCGGTGACAGACCGTGCGGGGACCTCGAACACCCCCAGGACCTCGCCGCACGGTCCGTCACCGCACGGTCTTGGGACCCTGGAGGCCCCTGTCGCCCGAGACGTCCTCGGAAAACGACCCGAGTCACAAAACCGTGCGGTGACCCCGGATCCCCACCGACTCACCACACGGTGTGGTCACCACCCCGTTCGGGGGCCCCGACTGCTACAAGAGAAAAGAGAGCGGAGGCGGGGAGGGGGATGCTGAATGAGGATGGGGATCAGGATGCGGGCAAAGATGAGCAGAGAGGACGAGCACGGAGGGAGAGGGAAAGAGTGAGAAATTGGGCGAGACTGAAGGGGAGAAGCAGCACACAGGATGCAGGATGTGGACGATGACGTGGATGAGAGAGTGGCTGGGTATCTACCGATCGGTCCCTCTCGGCAGACGTCTGGCCTGCTGTAGGCACGGCAAACTTCACTAGGCGGCATGCAAGTCTACTGCAGCAGTCTCCGCCATTCGTTGCTACCAGAGGGAGAGCTACGAGGAGCCATCAAGGGAGAGCGTTCGGTCCCCCCCAAACCTATTGGGCACTGAAAGAGGCGAACCCCTAGTCCGTGCTCTGAATGCCCTCTGGTAAAGTGACCCGTAGCGCCGACCACGAGTCTCATCGTCGCAGCCCCTTCTCTCTAAGGCTTTGCTGCCAGACATTTACGTCCAGCCAGCACCTTATCCTCGTTGACTCGCGAAAGGAGGCTTTCCCGGGCGTCAGTCGTAATGAAGATGGCTCACTAAGACGAAGGCACGACGCGGGTAAATTCGGGTAAGGACAAAACGATAATCTCTGAGATCCGGCGGCTCTGGAGAATGTCTCGGGCGCCATGGCCTTCTCAGAGCGCTCTGGAACGCTCTGAGAGCGATCTGGAACGCTCTGGAACGGACTTATCCTCGTCCTAGCACCGTCGGGCTCACTCCGCCTTGATGGCCAGACCAGTCTTACCCGTCGGTCGGAAGAAGCGGGTAGAGCCGTAACAAAAGGAAGTCGATGGAAAAATATTGAGCTTCCGCCAGGGAAGGAAACGGTGAAGCCACTCGATCATTGAAGTGGGACGGCGAGGCGCCTAAAGTAGACTGGGATCCGAAAACCAAGCAAATACTGACTTTCAATACATATGTGTGTATGTATGGATGCGTACATGCATACATACATTAATGCATGATTGTGTGTATGTATGTGTGCATGTGTATATAGGATGTATGTATGTACGTAGACAGATAGTTGTATATGGTTGCATGTATGTGTGTATGTGTGTATGCATGTATGTCTGTGTGTATGTATGCAGGAATGTGTGTATGTGTGTATGTATGTAAGTATGCGTGTATGTGTGCATGTATGTATGTATGCATACATGTGTGTATTTATGGATGTATGTGTGTATGTATGTATGGATGGATGGGTGTATGTATGCATGTATGCATGCATGTATGCATGTATGTGTGCAGTTATGCGTATATATATATATATATATATGTAGATGGATGCATGCATGTATGTATGCATGTGTATTTACGTATGCGTGTATGTATGTGTATGGGTGTAAGTGTGTACGTGTGTATGCATAATATATGAATGTATGGTTGTATGTACGTGTGTATGTATGCATGCATGGATGTGTGTATGTGTGCATGTATGCATGTGTGTATGTATGTATGTATGGATGGATGGATGCATGTGTGTATGTATGTGTATATACATAGATATATACATGTGTGCATGTGTGTATGTACATGTGAATGTATGCATGGTTGTAGATATGTAGTTATGTAGGTATGTGTATGGATGCAGACATGTATACATACATGTATACAGACATGTGTATGGTATATGTACATGTGTGTATGGATGCAGACATGTATACATATAAACAAATGTATGTATGAAACTAGATGTATACACACATATATATATATATATTCACACACATATATACATATAAATGTTTACATATACATATATACATATATACATAAATGTATATAAATATGCGCCTCGATATGCACGTAGACATGCGAATACCCGTGTGTGAAAGTTTAGGTGTATGTAAACATGTGTGGATAAATCTATGTAACTGTCGTCGTGATTGGTTCGCAGCGCAAGGGGGCCTGCGGACACTCGAGGCCAGGGACACCTCGAGCCAGGCACGCCCCTGGCAGCATACCTCGCAAGGAGGGGCGCGCGGGGGAAGCCCCCCTCTGGGGCACCCGGGATCTCCCGCGACTCCGCGAGGGCCTCCACGAGCGGCCGGGGAAGCTCGCAGCGAGGGTCTGCTGCCGCAGGGAGGGCCTCCCGGCGGCCGCCAGGGGAGGGGGCAGCATCGGGCGACGATCAGACGATTTGACGATAAACGGGGAGGGGGAGAGAGGAGGAAGGGAGATGGAGAGGAGGAGGAGGAGGATGGAGAGGAGGAGGAGAGAGAGGGAGAGGCAGGGAGGGAGGGCGGAGGAGGCGGAGGCTCTGGATGGAGAGGACGGGAAGTGAGGAGGAGTATGAGGAGGAGAGCGAGGAGGGAGCAGGGAGGTCTGGATGGGCCTGGCTGGTCGGGGCGGCCCATTGGATCCAGGCCGTGGGACCTGTGCGAGGCGGAGGCTCACCGCGGCCGGGGCCTTCCCAATAGGAGACTGCTTCTGAGAAGGCGCCGGCCTTGCAGGTAAGGCCCTCGCCTCCCCACCTCCCCCACACCCCCCTCTGCGCGTGGCCGATCCCCTCACCCTTCCCACGCCTCGCCTGCTCCTCCCCCGCCCCGTTCGATCCACAAGTACCAGATCTGAATACTACAGTGGAGGCTAGACCACAAGAAACGCTCCACAACAAACCCAACCCTCAGACCCCAGGACGTCCATCGAATTATGGCGTGGGAACGTCACGCTTTCCATGGCGAAACAATCGAAACAAGGTGTTTCTTGTCATGGGTCGCCATTGCACCACTCTCCTCTCTCCTCTGCCGACGTCCAGAAGATGTCAAGCCCTCCTCTGCACACTGCTTTTTACACACAGGATTCCCGGGAGTTGGGTTTTCGCTTGGACTTTTGTTTAAAATGCTGCTCCCACCGAAGCGCTGGCCTCATTGTCGGGTTTCCGCTCGCTCCGAATCGTGCTCCCGCTGCAACGCTGGCCTCACCTCCGCATGCAATGCCATTATTTGCGTTGCAACGCTTTGCGATGCAACGTTTCACTACGCAACGCCACGCCATGCTGTGACATGCTACGCCATGCCGTGCTCTCCTGCGCCCTGCTACGCCGTACTCTACGATGTATCGCGTACCCTCTCGCGAGCACCGCCCTGCTCGACGTCCGACTGCGCGAACATAGAGGGGATCTGCGCCATGGTAAGGGATGGGAAGGGATCGGGGATGGACAGACCTCCCTTTAGCAAAACGTGATTTAGTGAAAACATCCTGAGGCACAAACCTGGCGGGCGCAGGCCTGGAAAATAATGGCCATGGCGCCCTCTCGAGAACCGACAACGGACAACTCACTAATCGACGTGTCACTGTTGGCCGTTTCTGCCCACCCCCGACCCACACACCCCTCTGCGCGTGGCCGATTCCCTCGCCCTTCCCCTCGCCATCGCACGGGCGTTGGTTCCCAGTGTTGTCCTCGATTTTAATACATGATCCGCACGCGGAGCATGTATTAAAAACGGCACTGTATGTATAGAGAGAGGGAGCAGAGAGAGGGAGAGAAAGCGAGAGAGAGAGAGAGAGCGAGAGCGAGACAGACAGACAGAAAGAGAGAGAGATGAAGGGACACACACACACACACACACACACACGCACGCACGCACGCACGCACGCACGCACGCACGCACGCACACACACACACACACACACACACACACACACACACACAAACACACACACACACACATACACATACACACACACACACACGCACGCACGCACGCACGCACGCACGCACGCACGCACGCACGCACGCACACGCACACACAGCCCAGCTGCTCGACCGGTGGGACGCTGGAGCGCCTGTGCAGCGGCTCCTCGCCGAATTCGCGGGCACGACCTCAACAGGGGATACGTCGACCCCAATCCCAAGCTTCGTGGGGATTTCGAATGGACCAGAAATTGTGGGCGCAAGGCTGGGATATACGGGGGGGGGCGTCCATCATCGATGGGGATGCGTCCGGTATTCCCTTGGGCTGCATTCGGGGGTTCCCTTCCTTTGCTGAGCGGTTTCACTTGTCGTCGGAAAGTCGGGGGGTGGGGGAAGGCGGCCAAGGATGGGCCGAAGGGGCAAGGATGCAAGGGTCAGTCAGTCAGTCAGTCAATGGCCGTGCAAACAGGAGGACGCCTACGTAGGCAAGACGAGTTGCACACGTTGGGGGGGCCTGTTGTACTCCAGGAACAACTGACGAATGTTAAAACCTGGGGAAGCGTGAACATGGAGAGGGGAGAGGCTGAAATACAAGACTCACAAGTCGAACATCCGGGCGAGTCACATGGATGCCCTAGGATCTTTTCAAAGCCTCGCAGTCCTCTGCCATCTTTTCAATGGCGACGAGCCCCATGTGGGAGCTCCGCTCTGCGGGCCGCGGACGGGTGAACCGGGAACGTTATCCATCCCGTCTTCAGCGTCGCCCGCGGCTAGCGTGCCCACCAGACTGGCGGGATGTGGTGCGCGTCGTTCAGCTCCCGCCAGGAACCGGCCAGGGCGGCGCACTCGGCCACGTAGTGGCGCGCACTTGGTCGACGGGCACCCCCGCAGGACGGGCAGGCCGCAGTAAGCTCAGGCCCGGTGGTGCTCCATCGTCTCGTCGGGCTGTGTCGCTCCACAGCGGAAGATCTTCAAATGGATCCTGTCCTCCATGGTCAGCGAGTCCCGGAAAGTGCACCACGTGCGGGCCGAGGAGGCCTCAAGGTCGATCTGATCGACTCCCTCCGCATCTCGGCGAGCAACGGAAGAGTTGGCAAGAGCTCTCGCCCGGCATATTTGGCGAAGGAAGAACGGCAACCTCTCTTCGCTGCTCCAGAACATGTGTCGGCGACCACACAAACGGCGGACTCGGACATCAGGCTCGCCCACCTCGCGTCGGAACTGCGCGCCGCGCTCTGGATCGCACTGCAAGAACTCGAGGCCGATGGCCTTGAAGAGCGCCACGGAATTCACCTCCAGGAGCGCATTCCAACGGAGATCCCAAGTGGTGATGCGCTCGATGGCCACCATGACCGCATTGAAAGTGGGGTGTAGGTCGATGTTGGAGGCCCAGAAGCGGCCCCCACCATGCGCACCGCGTCGAAAGAACCGCCGACATCGCCACGTGGACGACGTCGAGTGGTGGCAGAGAGAAAACCGGCGAACGCCAAGTCGACAGCGTTTTCGCGTAGGTCCGCACAGCCGTGGCCCGGGCCTCGCTGCCTCCCGGGAGGCCACGAATGGCGTGCAAGCACCGGCGGAGCTTGGCCCAGCCCCTGGAAGGCGTGATCGCCGCGTTGGGGTCGCCGGGCACGGCGAGGATGCCGATGTGCTCGGCCCGCGTCTTGTCCCCCAGCTTCCACACCTGGCGCTTGCCGACGTTCTCGATATCGTCCGTGCCCGAATCGAAGGCGCTGGTGGCTTGCACGTCGGACTCCATCTGCGGGAATGAATCGAAGACAGCGGACCGGCCGTCCATGAAGAGTAAATTTGTCGTTGATCTCCCACGGAGAAAGTACGTTGCAGTACACCTTCGGTGCGATGCTGTCCCCTTGAGCAAGGCTTCTCTTGGGCCAGAGCGTCGCGCTGGCCAGCCCCCCAGCCACCTGGCACCTCCCAAGGCCCCGCCAAGCAGCGTTGGTCACCGCACACACTCGGCGTAGTGTCTTGGCGCTGCGGAGTGCCGCATCTGCCACTGCATGCGGCAAGTTGCCGTAGGTAGCACTTGGACAGGTCGCGCTCCAGTCCGCACCAGCCGTGCTGGCAGGCGTGGAACCATAGGCAGCAGGCGTGGACCACCGTGGAGCCGGCGTTTCATGCGAACTGGGCGCACTGTGGCGTGGGCAGGCTGGGCTCGCAGGATGTGGGCCAGGCCCTGAGTAGCACAGACCCCACACCGATGGGCCGGGACTGCGTCGGGTCCTTCCTTGGCACCCCAACAGCCCGCCAAGCGAAGATCAGGTGCTGGAGATCGGTGGCGGGCCTTTCGACCAGCAGGGTCTCGCAGGTGTCCCGCCATAGCGTGTAGAGTTCGAGGAATAAGAACTCGAAGTGCTCGGAGATCAGCTTGAGCTCGCTTGAGTGCCATCCGTCGCAGCCCGCGCTGCCTTTGGCCTTGCGCACGGCGGCCCAGAAATCAGCGTAGAAGGGGTACCATTCCTCGTCGTATTCGTCGGCAGGCTTCGGCAAGGTCTCGCGCGCCTCCGAGGCATACTGCTCCCACCTGGCCGCACATGCCTGCTCGTCGTAATTGGGGTCCGATGGGACCCACACTCGCTTCCACTCCTCCGTCATGTCCTCGACGTTGAAGCTGGGGCACTCTGAGGGACCGTGGACCTCCGCAGTGGCTGCCCGCCACGCGTCCGTCGTAAAATGCTGGAAGCGGCGGCGCCACTCGGAGCCTCGGTCCCAGAGGAAGTCCCGCTGGATCGCAGAAATGGCCTTCGAGATCTGCCCGTACGCCTCTGCGTGCGTCGGCTGGCCTTTCGGGCCAGCGGTCAACCGACCCCGGAGGGCTGAGCTCACGCACTGGCGGAAGAGTGGGCCAGCAAGGAACTCGTCTCGTCTGCATGGTCGCGGATGCGGTGGGCCACGCGGCGACCAAGGCGCTTCAGGCCGACCAGCTCCATTGGCTCGGAGGGCCGCAGCGCTGAGGACGTGGCCACCTCGCGTGAAGTAAGGAACGATCCCTTGGGGCGCTCAGCGGCGCCATCGTATAGCAACCACCCCCAATGGGCAGCTGCCGCCAGCATCCCGTTGGCCTGGGCGTTCCATGGCCCCCCACCGCTCCGGGAGGGGGGCGGCGGCCCGAGAGGCGGGCAAGGCGGCGTCCACCTGGTTCTGCAGCTCCTCACCGTCACTCGGCAGCAGGATGGTGTCCGAGTCGAGCGTGGAACGCGCCGTGCGGCGCATGCGCGTGGCCTGCGCCGAGGGGGCGGCGACCTGCGCACGGTAGGTCACCAGGCCGTGGTGAGGGATGGACGGGAGAAAGGCAACGTTCTCAAGCTTCAGCTCGATGCCGGATCCCACGGCTCTCGTAGGGGACGTCCCTGCTAGGGTCGTAGGCGTGGTCGCTGCACACAGGGCGGCGTGCGTCGGCAGCGCATTGGCGTAAGATGGGCGCCAATTCAAATCACCAGCGATGCACCACGGTACCGGAGGAGTACCACGGGCCACGGTAGATGTCTAATTGACGCTTTCCTCCATCCATGGGGTCGGAGCGCACTCTCGCGACTAGATGTGAAATATGAAACAGACACGCGAACGCTTGCTCTGGCCAGGGGGAGGGGAGGAGGGGAGGGAGGGGAAAAGAGGACCAGGGGGAGAGAGGGGAGCGCGAAGGACTACATCGAGCAGGCCAGCATGACACGTGCTGTGTAAGCCTTGGCAGACTGCTCGTCCTTACTCTGCGGGTTAACTGCATTAATCGGAGCCCCTTCCGAGTCTGTGAACTAAGGATACGAACCGAAGGGTCGAACCTACAACCGAATCCGAAGATGGAGGACGAGATAAAGAGTGAAAGCGTCCTTTTCCCTCTCACGGCCCGACAGTCATCGGGCACGCTGTCCAATACCTGAGCCGAGAGGATTCCATGATGGATGGGTAGAAGGAGAAGAGGGCGGTCTTCTCCGGGGCGATCAAGAGGGGGGCGTCAAGAGAGGGGGTGCAAACCATGGCTGGCGGCATGTGCGCGGCCCAGTGGGGGGGGGGCTGGGGACGTAATGAAACAAGAAGAGGCGCCATGAAATCTTAGGGAATATTATGGACCACGCTAATGATGATATCCCCACCCTCTGGTCACCACCCCCGTCTTGTCCGACCCCGATCTTCGCACACTGAACCCCCAGCAGGCCCCTCCACCCTGGGGCGCCGAGACGCCGACAAGCAGCGCCGGCAGCCTCGCCGCCGCGGCCCCTCGGTGCGCGGCCGTACCACCGCGCACCATCCGCGCGCCCCCCCCCCCCCCACGGGGGCCGCGGGGGGCCCAAGGAGGGGCGCGGCCTCCTGTGCGAGGGGGAGGAGGAGGGGGAGGCCTCCTCCCCCTCCCCCTCCCCCTCCCCATCCCCCTCCTCCCCCTCCTACCCCTCCTCCTCCTCCTCCTCGGAGGGGGAAGGCAGGAGGTAGGAGGTAATGAGGGTGCCCATGGGGGGGAGGCGGAGGGAAGAGGAGGCAGGCGGAGGGCAACAAGGGCGCGGAGGAGCAAGCGGCAGGAAGAGGATGGGGGGAAGCAGGGGGCGGAGGCAGAGGAGAATGGGGAGGCGAGGGGTGACGAAGGAGGGGGAGGGAGGGAAGGGGTGCTGGCGATGAGAGGTGGGGAGGCGGAAAGGCGAAGGAGGATGTGGGATCCACGGCCCAGCCTGAAAAGCAGTAAATGCATGGCCGGTGTCTGGCTGCGTCTGGCTGCTCAGAAGTCTGGCTATGTCGGGGTGTCAACGGTGTCACGCAACGAGAGGGCCGCTGAATCGACGTCCTTTATTGGTCTCCGCTGCCACTTGCTCCTCTTCCTCTTCCTCCTCCTCCTCCTCCTCCTTCTCCTTCTCCTCCAAAGCCTATGCCTGGAGATGGGAAGAGAACAAGATAGGAAGAGGGGTAGGAGGCATTTCATCATCCAGGTGTCCAAGGCCCGCCCTGTCCGACCATTTTCACGCACACTTGCGGAACACGCCAGAGGTGGACACCTGCAGACCACGCCGCAGATGACTACCAGGCACGCGCCAAACCCTAGAGACCTGAAGGACCTCGCTGTCCTTCCGCCAACCACGCGACTACTCTCGACAGTCGGATGGACGTCCACGGGGTGGGGGCAAGAAGCCAGGGCCACACAGAGTGCGTCCACAGGGCCCACCAGAGGGCCACATGGTGCCACGCTGCCAGGAGCAGCCGCAGAATCACACTCCGCCTGGCCCACCCTAGTCTTAGGTCGGGCATGTCCTCATGCAGGCGGATTTGGGCAAAAAGATAAAACATAATCAAACATAGCCCCAAACACGTCTAACATAGTTTCAAGAAATCGTGCCCAGACGATATGTGTAACTAGATTTGAATACTCCTCCTGTAGAGGGACACTCGCCACCGCTCGGACGTCCATGTCCCGTGCATTGTTCGGTTTCGTGCGTGTTCGTTTTGCTCGTTGGTCCAGGATCGTCCTCAATGGTTCTCGCCGAGAAAAAAGTGCACACGTCCGAGCGATGCCAGGGGACAGGCCCGACTCAAGCCCAGCCTCTTGCCTCCCCGCTCCTGCCCCGCCGAACGTCGGGTCTCAGGGAGAACGGCCCTCGCCACCTCGGCGGCGCGTGTGAAAACGTTGCGCGCTGGCCTCCCCTTTTGGGGAGGCGGCGAGCCGCAGCTGCAGCGGCCGGCCTGCCAGCCGTGGAGACCCGTGGCGGCGGATGAGCGCAGGCAGGGGCCGGGGGGGCCCTCCTCCTCCTCCTCCTCCTCCTCCTCCTCCTCCTCCTCCTGCCCCTCCT
>CAUYUJ010019278.1:23462-38462 GCA_963575745.1 Prorocentrum cordatum
CACCACCACCACCACCACCACCACCACTACTACTACTACTACTACTACTACTACTACTACTACTACTACTACTACTACTAAAACTACTACTAAAACTACTACTACTACTACTACGACTACTGGTACTACTACTACTACTACTACTACTACTGCTACTACTACTACTACTACTACTACTCTGTTATGGGTGCCTTGCCCCTGGGAAAACAGAACAAGATAAAGTGTCAGAATTAATAAACATCCTTGGAAGACCAAGGTACACTGCTGGGCGGCATACTTCCCCCGCGCTGCACAGCTGTTGCGCGAATCGGCTAAATAGCACAAAGCCGATTTCGCGCAAAAGCCCCATGGCCGTTTGCGATGCCTCAAGTGACAGCTCCTCCAAATGCCTTGACCTGCAATGCGCTCAACAACCACACTCGAGCTCCTGGCAGAAGCGCAAAAGAAGAAACGTACTCTTTGGGCGCGCTTCTCAGGCAATCCGCGTACAGGATGGGTGCAGTGCCAGGCGCCATGATTCGCCAGCCCAACGGGCCAGAGGCGTGCTAAAATCTCCAGTGACTGATTCAAAGTTTTCTGGTTCGCGCGCACGGGGCCACCCCTTTTGGTCTCTGGCCCGAAAGTACCCCAGCAAGGTTGAAGGGGAACTGGGACACACAAATGAATCCACACAAATAGAAGGATTCCCAATAGTTTCCCATATTTTCTGAGTTTCTGTCTTGCCCCCCACTTCCAATATTTTCTCATATCTTCCTGGGAATCGACGATTAATTGTGTCTGTGTGTTTCTTCCCCTCCTGAAAGGTCCCCGCAAGTCCGCCTCAGAGATGGTTTTGCTCCTGGGCGCCGCCTGCAGGGCCTCCCAGAAAGCCTCAAGCAGGGCCAAGATACCCCGACGAGGTTGCCAAGATAATCTTAGAGAGCTCCGAGACAAACCAAGATGGCTCCAAGACGCCCGGGATGGCCCCAAGACAGTTCAAGAAGACTCCCAGACGCCGCGAAAAGCCTCCAGAAGCATTCTCAAGAAGGCCACAAGAAGCAAAAACAGACGATTTGCATGGCATGATCCGATGGGTTTCTCGTTCTCGCATGTTCAGCTCCGCGACGCTCCGAGATGGCTCCAGAGGTCCTGAGGCCGCCTCGAGACCGCCCGAGGGGCCCCTAAGAGGGCCCCTAAGACGGTCCACGAGGCCCCAGGACGGCCCCAGGAGCGCCCAAGATTGCCCAAGAGGGCCCCGCGACGGCCCTCAGAAGGGGCCCAAGAGGGTGAACACGAACCACCAATTCGAGCCTCTCGCCATCGCTTGGACGTCCATTCCCTGTGTTTTTGTTCGGTGTCGTGCGTGTCTCTTTTTTTTGCCAAATGATCGAGGATGCTCCTCGATGGTCCTCGCCGGAGGAAAAAATGCACACGTCCGAGCAATGCCAAGGCCTTCCGACCCGAGAGGCCCCCAGGAGGCCCCAAAAGGCCTCCCAGAGAGCCCGGGAGGCCCCGTGGAGGCCCCCAACGAGGCCCCAACGAGGCAACATGCATGGATCTCCCAATGCGCCTATGGAAGAGTTTGGCGTTCTTGCCTCTTCCAAGAGATTCCAAGAGTTTGGAAGATTTTGGAAGATTTTGGCGTTTTTAGTTTTTACTTTTTTGGGAAGATTCTGGCGATTTTGGAAGACTTTGATTTTTCCCGACGCGCCAAGACGGGCCCTAAGAGGTCGCGAACGGGCAGGCAAACGCCTGCGCTGGCACAACACGGGCCGGCGGAATGAGCGAAGCGATTACACCAAGCTGGGGCGATGAGCTCAAGCATGCGAGCAGGGAAAATTAGGACCATGAACTGCATGCGGGGGAGAGCGCCGAGACTGCCGCTGCTGCTGAGGCTGCTACTGCTCCTAGTCGACCTCTTCCTCCTCCTGCTCCTCCTCCTCCTCCTCCTCCAACTCCTCCTCCTCCTCCTCCTCCTCCTCCTCCTCCTCCTCCTCCTCCTCCTCCTCCTCTTCCTCCTTCTCCTCGTCTTCTCCTTCCCTCCCTCCTCTCCCTCCCCTCCCTCCCTCCCCTCCCTACCCCCCTCCCTCCTTTCCTCCTTTCTTCCACCCTTCAGCCCTCCGCCCCGCCGCCCGCCCGCCGCCCACTCGCCCGCCCGCCCTCCCTCCCTCCTCCCACCCTCTCCTACTCCTCCTCCTCCTCCTCCCTCCACCTCCTTCCTAATCCTCCTCCCTCCCCTCCTCCTCTCTCCTCTTCTTACTCCCCCGCCATCCTCCTCCTCCTGCTCCTCCTCCACCTCCTACTCCCCCGCCCTCCTCACACCCTCCCTCACTCCCTTCCTCCCTCACTCCCTCCCTCCCTCATTCCCTCCCTCACTCGTCTTCTTCAAATTCAACCCAAAATCAGCATCCGTCGTGGTAGTATTCCTCTTACGAGTATTACGAGCATGATTATGATTAGTATGAGTATCATTACTAGTACTGTTATTCTTACCAAAATCCTTATTATTAGTATTGTTATTATTAGTAGTAGGAGTATTAGTAAAATTACTAATTATTATTATTAATATTAGCATTTCTCCCTCTCCTCATAATGGTATCCCTACCATCAGTCCTGGTCGCATCCACATCACCAAACCCGTCCCCACACCCCCTGGCACCCTCGCCCTACAGGGGCAAGGGAGGGGGGACGGGCAAAGGGCCGCCTGCGGACATGCTTCGCAGGCGACCTGACCGCGCACACCCTGCCTTCATCCCCTGCTCGTGTTCAGTCGGGCGTGTCCTCCTGCAGGGGGATCTTGAACGAAAAATTAAAGATACCACAAGAAATACTCAAAAAATGCTCAACAATAGTCCAAAAATAGTCCGCGGACCCTTTTTTGTTTTTGCATATCCCTCCTGTAGAGGGACAGGCCCGACATAATGCTCGTGCTACCCCGCCCCCCCCACACACCCCCCCCCCCCACCCCACCCCGCCCCTGGAGACACGACACACCGTGCGTGGTACCTCGCCGAGACTCAGCCACTCTGTCTGTCAAGCTTCATGGCGACGAAGAGGTGAGAGCAGAAGGGAGTGGCAGCATCGCTGAAGGGGCCTTAGGGCACACAAATAAATACACACAAATGACAGGATCCGCCATACTTTCCCACATGTTCTGGGTTTTTGTCATCCCCCCCACTTCCCATATTTTCCCATGTTTTCTGGGAATCGACGATTACTTGTGTCTGCGTGCTTTTTTCCTTCCTGAATTGCGGCGAGAGAGAAACTGAAGGCCTGCTCGACACGACTAGCGCTCATGGTAACCCAAAACTGGACCGCATCGACGATGCACCGGCGATGTCAAAATGGGGAACACTGGAGTTCAGAATGCGCCGAATCGTCGTAGCATCAGCTCGGACGTGTCCTCCTACAGGCTGAACATCGAGGAAACATAAACAGTACTTCAAAGTGGTCAAACACAGTCCAATAAGATCGTTCCCATATTGGTTCTGACTGTTTGGGAACACTCGTCCTGCAGAGGGACATGCCCGACTCCATCGTAGCATCGATGCCCCGTTGAAGCCCGGGGCGCCCACCGAGCGGGAGCGCATCGGAAGCAGCGGAGGCAGACGGGGCAGCGCCCGGGGCCGGCAGAGGCTCGGCGCGGCTCAGACCACCGGCCCGTCCTCCGCGGGGGGCGCACTGTCCAGGGGGGCACCCTCTTGCTGCACCTCTTGCTCCCTGCAAATCCTCCTCGCGCTGCCGCGCGTAGTCTTAGGTCGGGCGTGTCCTCCTGCAGGGGGGATTTTGAACGAAAATCAAAAAAATATCAACAAATACCCCCAAAATGTCAAAAATATTTAAAAAATCGTCCCCCGACTAGTTGTAAACTGTTTGTGCATATTCCTCCTATGGGCGGACGTGCCCGACTTAAGCGTAGTCCTGATGTTTCTCCGCGTCGGGCTGCTTGCCACCCGCCCCATGGCCCCAATCCACATTCCACATTAGATTGCACTGCTGCTTTGCCACTTAGCCGGCCGATAGGAAATTACATCCAGATCGCCCCATCCTACCAGCACAAAAACACGTGTCGGCCTGTTGCTCCCAAAATGGACGATTTGGCGCCGGCGCTGCCAGATGCATGGCAGGACTGAGGCGCGGAGCCCATCGCGCGCGAAAGGGCGAAATGTCGCTCTCGCCTTTTGTGGGCCCCGGAAACGGCAGGGCCGTTTTTTCACCGTTTCCCAAAAAAATGTCCGTTGAAAATGGAAACGGCAAAAAAACGGCGACCGGAAACGGCAAAAAACGGCTCCAGGCTTGGAACCGGAGCCGGAACCGGTCCAAAAGCGGCGACGGGACCGGTAAACAAAAACGGCGAAGGAACCGGCAACAAAAACGGCAGAACGGAACAGGTAAAAAAACGGCCCTGTCGTTTCCAGGGCCCAGTGACCCTGACCTTCCAGGAGGGCTAAAAAATAGCACGCGACCTAAAAACCTATCCCAGAGCTATTCTATGTCCTGGTTTTAGGCTGTTTCGTTTTGTTTTTTAAGTTTTTAGCCCTCCCATGCTAAAAAATAGCTCTCTGGAAGGTCAGGGAAGCTCTCGCCGCTCGCTTCGGCGCCGCGCCCAACTCTTCCGGAGACCGAGGCGAAGAGACTGCCTGCTCGGGCGCGGAGCGCACCTCTCCGGCGCGCCGCGGCCGTGGAGCGCGCGACCGCAGAGGAAGACGTCGGCCTCGCTGCGGCGGCGCGCAGACTTCGCCGAAGCGAGCAGTGCGATGAGGAGGAGGAGGAGGAAGAGAAAGAGGAGGAGGAGGAGGAGGAAGGGAGAAGGAGGAGGAAGGGAGAAGAAGGAGGAGGAGGAGGATATGTTTCCCTTGCCAAGAGTCCGGGGTCGTCCGCGCGAGCTGGCGACCCGTCGCCCTCGCGCACGAAGCTATCCGAGCACACGTGTCGCTTTGGAAGCGTTTTCCTGCGCGGGCGCGCAGCAGGTCTCGCGCGCCGCAGCGCTTTAGAGTGGCATCGGCCGCGTGGCCGCACGAGACCGGGCGAAAGGCTGCCATCGCCGCGGCGCCGCGCCGAGTGTGCTGGGACGCACAGAGACATACTACTGCTAAATGTCCCCCTTGGGAGGACATAGGTCCGACCCGAACACATACATAGCATACCCATCTTGTAGTAGATTATTTCCCTAGCGGTGTGGCCAGAAAGCGCACGCCACGACGCATATACTAGAAGATTTCTGGGTGCGCGCGTCACCCCTGGAGGCGCGACGCACACATAGTTTTAGTATGTTCGGGTGACGCCGACGAAAGGCTGTCATCGCCGCAGCGCCGCGCCGAGTGCGCGTGACACTGCCAGTGCTGTCTCGGCGCGGCGCATGCTTCGTCCTCGCCGCGCTCGTCGGAACTGTTGCCCGTCCCGCCGCTGCGCGACCCGCGCAGCTTTCCCGTCGACAAGCCAAGGGAAGCGAGACAGCGCGCCAGCGCCTTCAGTTCGCTAGGTGGGAACGCGCTCAAAGTCCAAAATAAAACTGTGCCCAACTTGATCATTATGTTATGGGAGGGAGGGTGGGAATTGGCGGGGCCCGCTGACTCGTTCGACCTGGCTATGACTTATACGCCCTGCCCCGTCACGCGCTCACACACACACACACACATGTTGCTCCAAAACGGCGATGGGGTGCAATCACCAGGCTCAGCAATGACAGGCCACGTCGAATGCAAGTGAGGCCGAGAAGGAGCAGCATGTAGCTGGCTACCTGCACCACAGCGCCAGTGTACACCAATGCTCGCGGTCACTACAGCGCGCGTGTACACCACACCGCCTGCGTACACCGTAAAGCAACTGTGCAACATAGCGCCTGTGTACACCACAATGCTTGCGTGCACCGCAACTCCTATGCACACCACAGCGCCTGTGTATACCCCAGCATCCGCGTACAACGCAACGCTGGTGTACACCACAACGCCTGCGCGCGCAGGACAGGTAGAAGGAGCATGTTGGTGAAGATCTGCTGCGGACAGCTAAATATGAAATACGATTTCTATTACCCCTTCCTCCCTCCTCCTCCTCACCCTCCGTCTCCTCCTCCTCCTCCTCCTCCTCCTCCCCCATCGGCCACCTCGGAGCCTCGAGAGCCGTCGGAAGGCTGACTTGGGCTGCTTGGGAGCGTCTTGGGCCATCCTTTCGAATTCTGGGGGCTCCTGGGAGGCGTATTGAGCCCTCCTGGAGCGCTGTGGAGGCTCCCCGACAAGGCCGGGGGAGCAGTACCGGGAGCGTTCCCGAGATGTCGCGGGGAGGTGTGGGACCCGGGGCCGGGGGGGGCGGTATTTATTCTTATTGTGTATGTATGTTACAATGATGCTCTGTTGCGCACGGCTGCTGTGGCGCACACGGGCGCCGTGGTGTACACAGGCGCTGTGGTGCACGCAGGCACTGTGGTCTACACTGGTGCTGTATTGCACGCGAATGATGTGGTGTAGGCAGGCGCTGTGGTGTACACAAGCGCTGCGGTGTACGCAGGCACAATGGCACACACTGGCGCTGTGTTGCACGCGGCTGCTGTGATGTACATAGGCGGTGTGGTGTACACGTGCGCTGTGGTGCACACAGGCACTGTGCTGTAGACAGGCGCTGTGGTGCAGATCGCCACCTAATGCTGTTGCTTCCCGTCCTCGGTCATTCCTCAGCATTTCCAGGCGCCACCATCGCGAAACGCGACGTCATCTGCCCCCTCCCCCCCAAATGACGGCCGTCATCCGCCAAGATGTTTTGTTTAACAGGCTCTATTGCGGTATACATCCTCAGCGAATGCGGTACTCCTTTTTCCCACTCTCCTCCTCCTCCTCCTCCTCCTCCTCCTCCTGTTCCTCCTCCTCCTCCTCCTCCTGCTCCTCCTGCTCCCCCCCCTCTTTCCAAGCCATCCTCTCTCCTCCCCCCTCCTCACAGGAGCAAGAGTTGGTCGAGGCCTGTAGCCTCGTAGCTCCCACTCCTTTCGTTTCCCTTCCTCCGTCTCCGCCCCCCTCACCCAGACCCACGACGGCATGACTTTTCATAACGTCGACTCTGGAGGTCTCGACCCCCTCCCAGGGGGACCGGTTCTTCACCCCGAGTCGCTTTCTGCAGGCCCCGAAGCCCGGCAGAGGCCCCCCGAGGCCCAAAACAGCGACCCCCCCCATCGTGACGCATTCACTACACGAGGGGACGTGCCCCCCCCCCCAAAGGCCCCCCCCGCCTCCCCCCCCCATGGGCCCCCCTCCCCGCGGCCCGGCCCGCGCGCGCGGCCGCCACTATAGGGAGGAGGTCTGCTGGACCGCCGCCCAGGAAGCGGAGGGCCGGCGCGGGGCGCCGCAAGGGGTGGCCTGCCTCCCTCGCCCCCCCCCCCCCCTTCCCAGGGATCGACACAGACTCTGACTACCTGCCAGTCCACCCCTAACCCAACCCGAAGACCCGAATTTCGGGTTGGGGGGGCTATGGGCTCCGTATGTGTCTTGTCGATGTTCCCGGCCCACCCCCACTGGAAATGGAGGGCAAATTGAGGCCTTGGGGTTTGGTTGGGGTGGTTTGGTGGGTGGTGAGACTCGGCGGCGAGCGAGGGGGGGAAGCGAGAAGGAGGCGGCCTTCTCACAAGGCGGCGGGGCTTCTGGGAAGCCCTTGCGCCCTCTGAGAGGTGTCCTGCGTCTTCGGGAAGGTCTCAGAACTGTTCCAAGCCAGGGGACTTCCGAGCCTGCTGAGAAGGCCTTCTCCTTTTCACTTCCCTCCTGGACTCGTCGCCGAGGAACCATGTGTTTAGTGTTCCTTCTGCTTCCATTGTCCCTCGGCTTGCGCCTCCCATCTGCATGTGCTGCAAAACGAAGGGGAGGGAAGCGGGAACGGCCCACGGAGTCGCCCAGAACACGGCTCCGGTCGACCCTGCGCCCTCCCCTCCCGCGCCATATCCGCCGACGCGCAAGCGGCACGGGAAGGAGGCCGGGAGCGCGGAGGGCGCGGGGCGCACGGCCGGCGGGGCGGCGGGAGCAATGGGGGGATCGCGTGCGCGCGGGGGACCTGTGCAGAGAGGGCACACAAAAAGGGGGCGGGGGCCGTGCCCCGACCGGCAGAATCTACCTGGCATCGCTCGGACGTCCACTCCCTGTGCGTTTGTCGGTCTCGTGCGTGGCTTTTTCGCCAGATAATCAAGGATGCTCCTCGATCGCCCTCGCCGAGAAAAAATGCACACGTCCGAGCGATGCCAGGAGAAGCACAGAGGCCTGTGCGACACGGGAGGGATCCTGCGGCCGGCGCAAACAGAAGCCTGCGCAGGGGCGGAGGCAAAGCCGAGGCGACGGCAGCGAGGCTGGCAGAGAGGGCAAGCACACAAGTGCATCGGACGAGCCCTCGGGGTGCTCCGCTGGGGCCGACGAGCAAGACGCAAAGGGATGCAAAGCAACAAGATAGAACGAGAAACAGGGCACTGCATGGCCGACAGGTAACGGCCCTGGGAAAAAATGATGTTGATGATGGTGATGATGACGATGATGATGGTGATGATGATGATGAGGATGATGATGAGGATGCTGATGCTGATGATGATGCTGATGATGATGATAATGGCGTTTTCACAATGAACCAGATTTGGCGTGTCCCCCACTGACGCCGCAGAGCATAACATAAGGGATGGCGTCGAAAGAGGCGCTACATTTTTGCGCGTTACTCCTATGACTCATGATGCTGCAGGCTCAGGTCTCACATCAACTTGATGCACATGATCCAAAATGTGTTCGCTGAGGGTCCTCTCGAGCTTCCCAAGCCAACGCGGCGATTATCCTATTCCGACAAATTCAGAACCTACCATGCCATGACACAAGGCGCGCACTCGCAACCGCGCGGGCGTGCCATCGTACTGGGGAAATGCAACTGCGATGCGAGAACCGCATACGAAAGTAAAACTCCAAGTGGCGCTCGCCAAGGTTGCACTCGAATTTCCCCAACCACTGCCTTTTCCTCATCTCCGTGGCCACCTTCTCCGGGTCTCCCCCGAGTGTCCTGCTGAAAAACGGAAAGCATCCACAGCACAGATTCATCCGACCACTTCATTCCGGGACACTGGGCGCGCACGCGCGCTGGCACTCCGGCATTACTCTTCGCGCGCGGTACCCGCATCTGAAGCAATATCCGAGCGGCGCGCGTTGAGGGTTCACTCAGTTTCCCGAGCCAAGGTGGCGTGTATTCTGTTCCCGATCGTGCCAAGACAGAAAACACATAGGTGCGCGTACACGCGCAGGCGCACCCTGGTGATGGGGCAAAGCCCCTTGCATACGAACAACGCATGCCAAAATCAAAAGCCAAGTGGTGCGTGGTAAGGGTGCACTCGGGTTCCCCAACCCATGATGGCGACGTCCCGGTTCCGTCAGTGCAGAAACATCGTGAGAGCCAAGGCAAAACTGAGACAGGCCTGGTCACCGCCGCGCACAAGAATACCTCGCCGGTGCAGCCTGCAGGCCTCGTGCGGTTTCTTGAGACCTGGAAAATCCTGGAGGCCTCGCGCGGCAACTTGAGATCCAATTTACGTCGGATACACGTCGGGTTCACGTCGGTGTCACGTCGGACTTACGTCGGGACGTCGCCGCGCGAGCTAGATAAAATCGGGAACAAAGAGTTAGCACGGGAAAACCAAGGGTAAGTTAGCACGAGCTGTTGACTGTGCTAACTTCATTTTGGGCCGATGCGGGCCTGAAAAAGTGCCCTTTCAGGTGTTGCAGAATGGGTCCAGCCCAGCCGGTGCGTACTACTCCGTTGGATGCCTGTGCTAACTTTTCCCTCGGGGGGGGGGGCGGGGCTGACGACCACCAAGTGGAGTTAGCACAGGCTGCTGTGACTGAGCGCAGCTATAAAAAACCCTCTCCTCCTCCTTCTCATTTCCTCTCCCACATCGTCCTCCTCGCCTATCCTCTCGACTCTTCTCCTGGTGAAGGAGCCCCCCTCCCAGGGCCTCCTGGGACATCCTGGAACTTTCTGCGGCCTCGTGTGCCCTCCTGGGCACTGCTGGGACCTCCTGGCCCTACCGGGCCCTTCTGGGCTCTCCTGGCCCAAGACGGCCCGAGGACCCCCCGCAGGATAACAGAGAGCCTCTGACAGCGGCGGCGGGAGTATGTAGGAAGGATGGGGGATGGGCGACGAGACGGGAGAGGGGGACCACGAGGATGGTGGCGGGTGGGAGGATGACAGTTAGCACAGTCTGGGGAAGGGGGGGGAGGAGGAGGAGAAAGGGAAGGAGGAAAAAGAGGAGGAGGAGGAGGAGGAGGAGGAGGAGGAATGAGTGAAAGGCTCATACCGTCGTGAGTGGGGCAAGATGCTGAGCCGAACCCCTCGGTGTGCTATCCACCCTCTGCGCATCGCCCCCTGGGGGTCGCCTCTCCGGCCTTCGCGGTCCCTGGAAGCCCCGACAATTTCACCTGGGCTGGCGTTTAAGCCCGATTCGGTTTTTGCGTGCTCCCAGGGCCAGGAGAGGCGACCCCAGGGGGGGGGGGGGCGATACGCAGAGGCTAGACAGCACACCCAGTGAAGGAGGGGGGCGCTGTCTCACCGCCATTGTCTCGGATGGCTTTCATCCTCCTTCTCCTTTCCTCTCCCACATCCTCCTCCTCTCCTCTCCTCTCCTCTCCGCTCCTCTCCTCTCCTCTCCTCTCCTCTCCTCTCCTCTCCTCTCCTGGTGAAGGACGAAGGTCGAGGATGACGAAGACGACGACGACGACGACGACGACGACGACGACGACGACGACGACGACGACGACGAGGAGCCGCTGCCCAGGCCACCGATGCAATGGCCACCGAGGGGCCGCCGAGCCCCCCCCAAAGAGCCAGGGAAACGCCAGATCCCTGGGTGTGCCATCTACTCCCTCCCGGCGACCGATGACGATCGACCGATGACGATGGCGATCGCGATGACGATGACGATCAAGATGACCATGCTGGGGAGTGGGCTACAGGGAGGAGGAGGGAACTTCGGGGGGAGGGCCCAGAGGCCTCCAAGAGACCTCCCCAGA
Source organism: Prorocentrum cordatum (assembly GCA_963575745.1). Classification (NCBI taxonomy): domain Eukaryota; class Dinophyceae; order Prorocentrales; family Prorocentraceae; genus Prorocentrum; species Prorocentrum cordatum. The sequence continues at coordinate 34,448 of CAUYUJ010019278.1, forward strand.
CAACCCACAGAGGCAGAAATTAGTGATTTTCCTAAAGTTTTGAGGGTCTTGGCCATTATCGCCTTTTCGGCTTACTGGCGCTCCAAGACGGCCCAAGAGGTTTCCAAGACCGCCCCAAGACGGCCCACGAAGCCTCCAAGAGGGCCCCAAGACGGCCCAAGATGGCCACAAGACAACCCAAGAGGCGCCCAAGACGGCCCAAGAGAGCTCCAAAACGGCCCCAAGAGGGGCCAAAGAAGGGGACCAGGAACCGAAAAGTCCAGCCTTCAGCCCCAAGAGGTCCCACGGAGGCCCCAAGAGGCCCCAAAGAGGCCCCACGGGGCCCCCAAGAGGCACCCCAAGAAGCCCCAAGAAGCCCCCAAGAGGACCCCAAGAGGCCCCAACACGGCCCCCAAGAGGCCTCAAACTGCCTCTCAAAGGCCCCTGAGAGGCCAACCACGAGAGCCCAACCAACATCCGTGAGGCCTCTGACCCGCCAACCGCCGCCTCCGAAAAATGGCAGCTGCCCAACCGCCCAGCATTGACAACAACACCCCGACAAACGACAGCGGCGAGGCAACATGGGCCGGCGGAATGAGCGAAGCGATTGAATAAACTCTACCATCGCCGGGGGCGCCTGCCCCAGGGCGGCTGACGCGCCACTGGTGGGGAAGAAACTTTCCAGCCGCCCTGAGGCAGGCGTCCCCGACGGCGAACCGTTCACTCCGTACCTTTTGAAGGGGCACTGGAACACACAAATAAATACACACAAATAACAGGATTCCCCATATTGTCCCATATTTTCGGGGGTTCTGTCTTCCCCCCCACTTCCCATATTTTCCAATATTTTCTGAGGGATTGAGGATTAATTGTGTCTGTGTGTCTTTTCCCCTCCTGATCTTCGCCTGCGGAAGCAAGAGTCAGCGAGGCGGGGCGCCGACCGTGTCCTCGTCTGGCGAGCTGCCTCCCTCTCTCGCGGGCCGCTGGCCGTCGTTCCGGAAGGCCTGGAGCGCTGGCGAAAGATGCAGGGCGGCAGGAGGACAGAGGTCAAGTGCACGACGCCTCTGCGCGAGGCATCCGAGAAAGAGAGAGAGAAAGAGAGAGAGGGACAACATTCGGCGGGGAGCGAGGAGGGGAAGTGAGAAGGAGGAAGCCTGCTCAAATGGCGCCGGGACTTCTCGGAAGCCCTCGCGCCTGCTGAGAGATTTGTTTGTGTCTCCCGGGAAGGCTTGGAAGACGTCTCGGAAGGCCAGGGGACTTCAGAGCCTTTTGAAAAGGCCCGCCCCCTTCTCACTTCCCCCCGGGCTCGCCGCCGAAACACACACGGGCTGCAGATAGGAAATATCGCTCGACATTGTCCGTTGAATGTCGCATCGCACAGGACTGTCCCGAGAGAGCCCACGGATCTTGTCTCTCACCACGTTCTGGCACAGAGGCTTCAGATGCCGATGAGATAGTCAAAAGGCGAGTAGGTGTTTGTTTCGCTGTAGGCGTACGTGTCTACTCTACAAGAGACAACTGCCCTCTCAGGAATTTAGCCCCCGATTTCTTAGCGAAGCTGACGAGATGGACTCCCTCCGAATACACCCGACCCCACCGACGAAAAAAAGGGCGCCTGTGTCTGTGCTGTTGTGTGCGTGTGTGCGTGTGTGCCGTGTGCGTGTGCGTGTGCGTATGCGTGTGGGTGTGGGTGTGCGTAAGCGTGTGCATTTGTTTTCCTGTGCGTTGTGCGTGTGCGTGCGTGTGTGCCGTGAGCGTTTGCGGTGGTGCGTTAGTGCGTGTGCGTGCGGGTTGTGGTGTGTGCGCGTTCTCAGTGTCGCGATGTGCGTGTGTGCGTGTGTGCGTGTGTGCGTGTGGGGCGTGTCGTTGTGTGCGTGTGTGCTTGTGTGCGTGTGGTGTGTGCGTGTGTGCGGGTGTGCGTGTGTGCGTTTGTGTGGTGGTATGCGTGTGTGCGATGTGCGTAGCCCCTGTTTCGTGCGTGGTGTGTGTGTGTGTGTGTGTGTGTGTGTGCGTGTGCTTGTGTGCGTGTGTGCGTGTGCCGTGTGTGCGTGTGCCCGTGTGTGCGTGTGCGTGCGCGTATGCGTGTGCGTGTGCGTGTTCGTGTGCGTGTGCGTGTGCGTGTGTGCGTGTGCGTGTGCGTGTGCGTGTGCGCGTGTGTTGTGCGTGTTGTGCGTGGGTTGTGTGTGTGCGTGTGCGTGTTGTGTGTACTGTGTGAGTTGTGTGTGTGTTGCGAGTGTTGTGTGCTGTGAGTGTTGTGTTGTTAGTGTGTGCTGTGTGTGCTGTATGTGTGTGTTGTGTGCGGAGTGTGTGTGTGTGTGTGTATGTTGGGTGTGTTGGGTGTGTGCTGTGCTTGTGGTGTGTGTATGGTGTGTGATATGCGTTGTGCGTTGTGTGTGTGTTGTGTGTTGTGCTGTGTGTTGTGTGTGACCGTGTGAATGTGTGACTGCTGTGTGACTGTGTGACGGTGTGACTGTGTGACTGTGTGTCGGTGTCTGTGTGTCTGTGTGGGTGTGTGGGTGTGTATAGGTGTGTGCGTGTGCATGCGTGCGTGTGTGCGTGTGTGCGTGTGTGCGTGTGTGCGCGTGTGCGCGTGTGGGCGTGTGTGCGTGTGTGCGTGTGCGTCTGCGTGTGTGCGTTTGTGCGCGTGCGTGTGTGCGTGTGCGTGTGTGCGTGTGTGCGTGTGTGTGTGTGTGTGTGTGTGTGTGTGCGTGTGCTTGTGTGCGTGTGTGCGTGTGTGCGTGTGTGCGTGTGTGCGTGTGCGCGTGGGTGCGTGTGCGAGTGGGCGAGTGGGCGTCTGGGCGTGCACGCGTGCGTACGAGAGTGCGTGCGTGCGTGCGTGCGTGCGTACGTGCGTGGGCGCTGGCGCGCGTGTGTTTGTGTACGTTTGTGTGTGTGTGCATGTGTGCGGTGTGGTGTGTGTGAGTGTGCGTGTGCGTGCGCGTGTGCGTGTGCTTGTGCGTGTGCGTAGGCCTGGGCGTGAGCGTGGGCGTGGGCGTGGGCGTAGGCGTAGGCGTGGGCGTGGGCGTGGGCGTGGGCGTGGACGTGGGCGTGCGTGTGCGCGTGCGCGTGCGCGTGCGCCTGTGCGTGCGCGTGCGCGTACGCGTGCGGGTACGCGTGCGCGTGCGTGCGTGCGTGTGTGTGAAGGGCTCCAGGACGTCAACGTCGTCGTCGCCGTCGCCGCCGCCGTCCCCCTTCAGGCTCGGCAGCAGCGGCCGCAAGGCCTTACCAATCTGTGGAATTGTCTTGAGGCTCTGGTTTGAGCCTATACTGTTGTTTGTACGCATTTATGTTCCTACAGCTTGGCCTAAACCAAACTTTAGCATGCTGACTACTTCTATCTCCATGCGCGGTGAACCCTGTGTTCACTTCACACGTGAACTCGCGAACCAACGAAGACGCGTATTTCCGATATTCCCGCCATCCACATCCGTGCACACGCCGGCATGGACTGCGGAACCGTGAATCTGGTTCTTGGGCGCCAGATCCGCGGCATTGAGAACGTAACCACTTAAGCATGAAGCCAGTGCCGCCTGAGTTGGCGACGGAGCTCACCGATCCATACAGTCGAACATAGGACAGAAGAACATCCCTGAAACACACGAGACCTTCAACCAGCCAAAACACACAGGACGTCCCAAAGTACCCTCCCCAAAACACAAGAACATCCAACAAACACGGAAAACATTAGGGAACCCTCCCCGAACCAGCGTCGATCTCATACCTCGGTCAGACTGTAGGGAAAAGGGACCCGTCGCTGATCCACACCCGTTGGTCCATGTTTGCGCTTCCCCGACAGGTGGCAGGTCCCAGAAACACTGCACTCAAACAAGTTGATGACCTCTCTTGAGGGCGCACACTTACACGTCGGTTGTTGGAAGGAAGGAGGTGAGCACACGAAGCAGGGAGGCAGGTCAGATACATTGGGCTCAGGCGGTCCCAAAGAATAACAGCACGCGGCAAGGGCATATCGAAGAAGGCGCCCTGGAAACGACAAAGCCGTTTTTTTACCGGTTCCGTTTTGCCGTTTTTGTTGCCG
>CAUYUJ010019278.1:40962-48611 GCA_963575745.1 Prorocentrum cordatum
GCCCGCATGCGTCAGCCACACCCAGTTCGGCACACCCCTCACACGTTTCGTGGCCCCATAGGGAGCTCCACCAAAGGCCCCAGTGCTGCCGCCCGCATGCGTCAGCCACACCCAAGCGGCACACCCCTCACACGTTTCGTGGCCCCATAGGGAGCTCCACCGAAGGTACCAGTGCCGCCGCCCGCATGCGTCAGCCACACCCAATTCGGCACACCCCTCACACGTTTCGTGGCCCCATAGGGAGCTCCACCGAAGGCACCAGTGCCGCCGCCCGCATGCGTCAGCCACACCCAATTCGGCACACCCCTCACACGTTTCGTGGCCCCATAGGGAGCTCCACCGAAGGCCCCAGTGCTGCCGCCCGCATGCGTCAGCCACACCCAATTCGGCACACCCCTCACACGCTTTCGTGGCCCCATAGGGAGCTCCACCGAAGGCCGCAGTGCCGCCGCCCGCATGCGTCAGCCACATCCAATTCGGCACACCCCTCACACGCTTCGTGGCCCCAGCCCGCATGCGTCAGCCACACCCATTTCGGCACACCCCTCACACGTTTCGTGGCCCCATAGGGAGCTCCACCGAAGGCCCCAGTGCCACCGCTCGCATGCGTGCCCGCACACCCATTTCGGCACCTCCACCAAACACACCTCCACCAAACACAGCGTTTCGTGGCCCCACAGGGACCTCCACCGAAGGCCCCAGTGGTGCCGCCCGCATGCGTCACCCCCACCCCAGCACAGCATTTCGTGGCCCCACAGGGAGCTCCACCGAAGGCCCCAGTGGTGCCGCCCGCATGCGCCACCCCCACCCAGCACAGCGTTTCGTGGCCCCACAGGGAGCTCCACCGACGGCCCCAGTGGTGCCGCCCGCATGCGTCACCCCCGCCCAGTACAGCGTTTCGTGGCCCCACAGGGACCTCCACCGAAGGCCCCAGTGGTGCCGCCCGCATGCGTCACCACCCAGCACAGCGTTTCGTGGCCCCACAGGGAGCTCCACCGAAAGCGGCACCCGCAATGCGATATTCACAACTGCACATGGTTGGGTCCTTCGCCAGGAAAATGTTTGAATGCAAGTTTTTTATACTGATTCATCTACGAATTGATATGCATGATTGATATTCATGATTGATTTACGAGTTTTTCTTTTATACATGAGATTGATATACGGGTTGTTTTTGATACAAAATTCTTCCCTGCCTTTTCCCTACACGATCCGCACGCGGAGCACGTATCAACAACGGCACTGTATGCTCGGTGATGTTGGCGCCCGGAACATCGGCGGGGGACAGACCTCCCTGTAGTAGACCTTCCCTTAGTGTTAACTCGGGCCTGTCCCCCTACAGAAGGAATTTTCGATGATAAATAAAGAATACACAGAAAATGCGCAAAAAAGGTCAAAACATCCGCCGGCCCCCTTGTGGGGCCACCAGGCTGTAGGCCCCTGATTCGCAGTTTCCTGTACCAGTCGTAGGTTGTAGTTTCCAGTGCTACAGTTCTGCTTCTTGCTGGTTACTGTAACTAGTTGACTTATTGCTGGTTACTGTAACTAGTTGATTGACCGCGCGAGGGGGGGGAGGCCCAAAGTGGCTTTTTAGCGTCCCCTGGGCGCGTTGTCTGAATTGCTGGGGGGGCTCGAAATCGATACCCCTCACGCAGATCCGCGGGGTCAGGGTCCAAAAACATATGGGATTTGCCACATTTCTGAAATTCGGTGCCACCCCTCACGCAGATCCGCGGGGTCAGGGTCCAAAAACACAGGGATTTGCCACATTTCTGAAATTCGGTGCCACCCCTCACGCAGATCCGCGGGGTCAGGGTCCAAAAACACAGGGGATTTGCCACATTTCTGAAATTCGGTGCCACCCCTCACGCAGATCCGCGGGGTCAGGGTCCAAAAACACAGGGATTTGCCACATTTCTGAAATCGTACCACCCCTCACCCAATCCGCGGTGCCACCACACGGGATCACGCAGCCACCCCTCACGATCCCGGGGTGAAATTCACCCGGGTCCAAAAAAACACTGTGATTTGCTACATTCTGAAATTCGGTGCCACCCCTCACGCAGATCCGCGGGGTCAGGGTCCAAAAACACAGGGGATTTGCCACATTTCTGAAATTCGGCGCCACCCCTCACGCAGATCCGCGGGGTCAGGGTCCAAAAACACAAGGGATTTGCACATTTCTGAAATTCGGTGCCACCCTTCACGCACATCCATCGCAAGGCGTGGTAACCCAAACTGCGAGAACTCCCTCGGCCCTTTAATCGCAAGGTGTGGTAACCAAGCCCGTAAACCATACACGTCTTACCAATCGCCAGGTGTGGTAACCCCTCTTGTGATCAGTTGGTTTTGCTGATTGCGAATCGGCTTCGCATGAAGTTTCGATACTGCTTCACGACAGCGCCAAGGCCTCATGACTTAGCTCTTCCATGGCCCATTCTCCGAGAGAGGGGGCCGGCGGCAGGGGGCGAAGCCCTTACGGATAATTATCCCAGTGCGACCCTACCTAGGATTTGGAGCATTTAGGAAAACAACATCTACATTTACACCGACAGCTACATGTACATCTACACCTGCATCTACATATACATCAACATCATCAGCGAGAATCACATCTGCATCTACATCTACACCTACGCTCGGCTGCGCTGTGTTGTGCTAGGCTATGCTAGGCTATGCTATGATGCGCTATGCTATGCTGTGCTATGCTATGCTATGATATGCTAGGCTATGCTATTACATGCTGTGCTGCGCTATGCTATGCTATACTAGGCCATGATATGATATGATATGCTGCGCTGTGCTATGCTATGCTATGCGATGCTATGGTATGATATGTTATGCTATGATATGCTGCGCTATGATATGCTATGATATGATACTATATGATGGTATGCTATGTTATAATGAGCTATACTGTGCTATGCTTGCTATGCTTGGCTATGCTATGCTATGCTATGCTTTGATGTGTTACTCCTGCGCTGCGCTATGCTGCGCTGCGCTAAGCTATGTCCAGCTATGCTAAGCTAAGCTAAACTAAGTTAGGCTAGGCTAAGCTAAGCTAAGCCAAGCCAATATGAGCCAAGCTAAGCTACGCTAAACCAAGCTAAGCGAAGCGAAGCTAAGCTAAGCTAATATGAGATAAGCCAAGCTAAGCTAAGCTAAGCTAAGCTAGGCTAGGCTAGACTAGGCAAAGCTAAGCTAAGCTAAGGTAAGCTAAGATGATATAAGCTAGGCTAAGCTAAACTAAGCTAGGCTAGGTTAAGCTAAGCTAAGGTAAGCTAAGCTAAGCTGGGTGAACCCAGGGGGTGCAACTGGGGGAACCGCGGGGCGGGTACTGGGGGAACCGCCCAGGGCGGGCCCCACTGCCCAGCCCTTTAAGCAAACATAGTAAGAACCCTTCCAGGCAGAGCCTAGGTAGGGAATACAAACATAGTCCCCAGACTATTTTTGGACTTTGTTTTGATCAATTTTAAAGTATGTTTTATTTTCGTCGAAAATCCCCCTGTAAGGGGACAGGCCAAACCTCCCCTCAGTGAAAACGGCCTGGGGCCGAAACCGACGGACCTGGACCCGCAAAAATGACGGCCGCGACGCCCTCTCGCGAACCGAAAACGGCCAATTCCTTCATCGACGCGTCACGGTAGGAGGTCTGTCCAACCCCGAGAAAAGGGTACGGAGAGCACGGGTGAGATGCCACACAAAAATCCCAACAACGAATAACCGACGGCGGTCACTGTTGGGCAGCAGGCCTTTTGCCTCAAAAGGCACAACATCGGGGAGGACACCGACAGCGAGCCCTGCTGAAAATGAACAGGAACTGCAGTCGGCCCTCTTACCCATTCTGTCCGTGCCCTCTCGATGATACCCAGGCGAGCGCCGGCCTGGCATCGCACTGCTGAGTCACGCACCCCAGCAGATTTTGGAGTCCCGAAACGGTGCGGTGACAGACCGTGCGGTGACCTCGAAATCCCCGAGGACCTCACCGCACGGTCCGTCAGCGCACGGTTCTGGGACCTCGGAGTGCCCCCGTCGTCCGAGACACCCTCGGGGAACGACCCGAGTCCCAACACCGTGCGGTGACCCCGAATCCCCACCGACTCACCGCACGGTGTGGTCACCACCCCGTTTGGGGGCCCGGCGCCTCGGGAGGAGGAGGAGGAGGAGGAGGAGGAGGAGGAGGAGGAGGAGATGCAGGACCCGCGGTGCGGCGGCCGTCCTGCCCCCCCCGGCCCCCCCCGGGAAGAGAGCCCCTCGCACGCTGCTTCCGCGCGCCGCGCACGTAAAGACAGAGAGGGGGGTCTGCCGCGCCGCGCGACTGGGCGCGCATGCGAGCCTGCCTGGCGGTGCGAGTGCGGTCAGTTCCAGTGTGGTCTTGAGGGGGCAGCGGAGGTTCAGGGAAACGTGAGACTCGGGTTTGGGGGACGCGGGTTGGCCTGACGAAGCCGTCCATAGGGGAACAGAAAGTGGCATAAACATAAAAACTGAGAGGTCCGCGAGGTTCTCTCAAATCGGCGCTGGAACCCCCTCCCTGGCGCGCGGAGCGCGCCAGGGGCGGCGCCGGAGGCGCCGCCGGGGGGCCCCAGCGCAGATCCGAGAAATCCGCGCGGACCTCCGAGTTTTTATGTTTATGTCACTGCTTGTTCCCCTTTTCAGGGAAACGTTAGACTCGGGTTCGGGGGACGCGGGTTGGCCTGGCGAGGCCGTCCAGAAACCCCCGCGATGCTCGAAGTGGAAGTTGCCGCGACCCCCCCGCTGCAGGCAGCCCACTAGATCTGGACCGTCTAGATCCTTGGCGGGCTTCTCAACTTCAGTCTCGCGTGCTCCCGCGAGGTGCACGGGGAGCCCGACGGCTCAGTCGAGCTGTCTAATTGCGTTGGCTCCTGCCCCTACCCAGACTCCTGGACATATCCGTGCGGCTCGATGTGAGCCTGCTGCCACTTCACCACATTCTGCTGCTGCTGCTGCCCCTGCTGCCACTGCCTTCTGTCTGATGGCTCTGACTCTGACCCATACCCAAACACCTGGACAACCTCGTGCGGCTCGCTGTGAACCTTCTCCCACTACACCACAGTCTGCAACGTACTGCTGCCCATGCCGCCACTGCCTCGGACAGGTAACCCTCGGGTTCGTTGGTGTGTACTTGGGGACGCCCCACCGCCCCGTTCCACTAACTGGAATTGGCGTCACCCGAAAAAACACCAGCTACGGCAGACCTGGTTTAGTGATTCTGGCCAATCTAGGGGCGCCATGGCCCTACCACAAACCAGGTCCCCTTACCTGGGGTCCTGGCTATACCCGAAACCCGCTCCCTGGTGCGTGCCCGTTTGCACCCGTGTTTGCACTCTTGCCGGCAGTGCTTCATTCTGCCAGCAAGCATGCAAGCTCTCGACCAAGAGACTGCACAGAGGGTGGGCGAGACAGATAGCCCCACCCCATCACAGCGGGTGCCGCTGTCGATCCTCTAACTGATGCTGGCCCTTCTACGCTCAGATCGGGCATGTCCTCCTGCAGGCGGATCTTGAAAGAACATAAAAACGCAGCGAAACATCAGAAATAGTCAACCAAAAACACGAAAGATCGTCGCCAGGCTATATCTTTTAACTATCCTTGGATACTCTTCCTGCAGAGGGACACGCCCGACTCAATTCTACGCTGAGGTCGGGCATCTCCCCCTACAGGCGGATTGTGGACGAAAAATAAAACATGCCCGAACAAGAATTAAGAGATTGTCTAAAAAAAATAAAATTCGTCCCTGTCTATTTCTCTTCACTCCTTTTGAGTGTTCCTCCTGCAGAGGGGCATGTCCGACTTGGAATGCTACGCTCTCCTCGTCGCCTCCCCGGCGGGGCGCCTCGGAGAGCCACCGCACGCGCTGGCCGTCCTGCCGCGGGGAGGCAGCGAGGAGGCGGGGAGGCTCTGCGCAGGGACCGGCCGTCCCAGCATTCCTGGCAGGCAGACCACGAACTGTTCTGCCCAGAAATGCGCTGAGAACGAGAGCAATGCTCTCAGAACATACACAAGCCTGGCGTGCCAAGACAAGACGGCCGCAGCCAGGAATGTCCTCAAAACATGTCGCAGAAGCCACAAGCGGTTCTTAGAATATTGTTTGGCGGGCCTCTAGGCACGCCAGGGCGCTTCGCCACTGCTTGAAGGACGGAGGCGTGGAGGAGGGAGGTGGAGGGTCAAGATCGCCAGGTCGCGACCCAGCTATCGAAAGTCCATTCTCTAGGAACTGGTTTCTTTTCAGAACGGCCGAAGCCCTCCCGAAACCCTCCGAAAAGCATCCGGGAAGGCTTCTGGGAGGCTTGTCGGAGGGTTCTGGGAGGGTTTTCGAAGGGTTTTCGTGGTCCCAGGGCGGAACCAATCCCTGGCGACCCCTGGACTTGCGGAACCTGGCTCATCCTCTCCCCCCTCCAACACTCCTCCAAGCGATCGCCGTTGGCAAAGGGAGCAGGGGGAGCAGCCGGACGAGGCGGGAGGGACAGAGAAAGGGAGGGGGAGAGGAGGGGGAGAGGCTGCAGCGACAGGGGCAGGAGCCGAGCATCTTCCTCCGGGTGGATGGCCAAGGGTAAAGTCTGAGATGCCGCTTCGATCGATTTTCTTCGAGGTCTGCATCTTTCAAAAAGTAAGTCACAAGACGGACTGGTTCTCGAGGTGCAGAAGCCCATATGGAATTCACCCTGAGCCCTTTCCCCGGAGAGAATGCTCAGGGGATCGGGAGGACGAGGGGCAACGAGCAGTGAGGGAGGAACGCTCAGAGGAACGGGAGGACGAGGGGCAACGAGAAAGGAGGGAGGGACGAGATCATGGAAGACCAGGCTGAGCAAAGCGGCTATGAGCAGAGTCTCGGCAGGGCGTGCCCGTCGGACGAGGAGGCGCCCGCGGCTCCGGGCTCCCATCGCGGAGGGTGCCACAAGGGGCGTCCACCAAAGCGGGCGGGAAGGAGACGGAGGAGGAGGAGGAGGAGGAGGAGGAGGAGGAGGAGAAGGAAGAGGAGGGGGAGGAGGGAGGAGGCGGAGGAGGAGGAGGAGGAGGAGGAGGAGGAGGAGGAGGAGGAGGAGGAGGAGGAAAGAGAGGAGAAGAGGAGAGAGGAGGAAGGAGAACGAGGAGGAGGAGGAACACAAGGAGGAGAAGGTGGATGAGGAGCAAGAAAGGTCAACGCCAAACCGGTGTGGTGACAGACCGTGCGGTGACGTCCGAACCCAAAGAGACCTCACCGCGCGGTCCAGCACCGCACGGTCTTGGGACCCTGGAGGCCCCAATTGCCCGAGACATCCTCGGAGAACGACCCGAGTCCCAACAACCGTGCGGTGACACAGAATCCCCACCGACTCACCACACGGTGCGGTCACCCCCCTTTGGGGGGCCCCCGATATGTAGACGGCCCGCGGCCGCCGCTCGCGCGCCGTCGGGGAGGAGGCGAAGCGGGAGTCCTGCCACTCCCCCTTGCGGAGGTCGCCCTTCGCCGTCTTGAAGGTGCCCACGCCGTGCTGGCGGCCCTCCTCGGTGCCCAGAGCGCGGTGGGGGGGGGCAAGAGCTTTCCCCCAGAGTCCTCCTCCTCCTCCTCCTCCTCCTCCTCCTCCGCCTCCGCCTCCGCCTCCGCCTCCGCCTCCTCCTCCTCCTCCTCCTCCTCCTCCTCCTCCTCC
>CAUYUJ010019278.1:48711-163711 GCA_963575745.1 Prorocentrum cordatum
CACCAGCCCGCGCGCGCTTCCGCCCCACCCCTTTATTTCGCACGGGCCGCATCCCCCCCCCCACCAGCCGCGCGTTCGTTCCGCCCGACCCCTTTTTGGATGGCGGCACGCACACCCCTCCGCTCCAAAAAAACCCTTTTCATTTCGGCACGCACCCCCTGCGCCCAGACCCCTTTATTTCGGCACGTCACACCCCATCCGCATCCCCCCCACCCACCAGCCGGCGCGCCCTCCGCCCCGACACCTTTATTTCGGCACAGTACACCTCTCTGCCCCGATTTTTTTTTGTATTTCGGCAAGGCACACCCCCTCCGCATCCCCCCCGCACCCGCCAGCCATCGCGCCCCTCCGCAACGAACCCTTTTATTTCGGCACGGCACACCCCTCCGCCCCTCCGCCCCGACCCCTTCATTGCGGCACGGCACACCCCATCCGCATCCTTTCCACCCACCAGCCAGCGCGCCCCCTCCGCCCCGCGACACCTTTATTTCTGCACGGCCCCCACTCCCTCCCCGCGCGCCCCAGCGCGCCCTCAGCACCCCCCCCACCCACCAGTCAGCGCGACCCCCTTTATCACGCCCCACCCACCCACCCATCCACCCACCCACAAGCCAGCGCGCACCTTCCTTATTGCGCAAGAGCCATGGCACACGTGCCACTTGTTTTTCGAGGGCGAACCCCTAAGATTGTCATCGCCTTTTGGCGTGTCAATCTTAAGGATACTTATACGTTCGAGGCTGGAAAACTGTGGGCCCTATTCCAACTCTCCTTGGGAGAGCCTGCTTCGACGCACGAGCGAGAGGACGCTCTGCCGCCGACCCTGGCACGAGGCGGAGAGACCGGGAGAGCACACAGGAGGGGGGCAAGGGCGAGTGAAGGGGCCCTGGGACACACAACAAAATACACATTAATAACGGGATTCCCCATATTTCCTCATATTTTCTGGGGTTTTGTCTTCCCCCCGCTTCCCATATTTTCCAATATTTTCCTGGGAGTGGACGATTAATTGTGTCTGTGTGTGTTTTCCCCTCCTGAGTGAGCCACGAGCGCATGGATGAGAAAAGAAATGATGGGTGAAGGAGAAGGAATGGACAATGACAATAAAACCCCCAGACATCCGACGTCTCGATCGTTTCGAGACACGGGCTCCCGACCTCCCGACCACCTTCCCGGGACCGGTGTTTCATCCCGAGTCGCCGTTTGACAGTCCCGAGGCCTGGCGAGGGCGCCGAGAGGCCAAAAACGATGAAAAACCTCCGTCTCCAGTTGTTTCGAGACGCCCGCCCGATATCTGGGACCCCTGGAAGGAGGAGGCATGGACAAGGGAGATAGGACCAGGGCGTGGGGCCCCGCCCGGTTCCCCCGAACCGGGGCCTTCCACTGCCCGTTGTACTCCCGGCCGTCGGGCCACGTAAAGGTGCCCTGGCCGTCCTTCGGTCGCACTTGGCTTAGCCATCGTCGTCAGGCTCGTCCTCCTCCTCATCATCCTCCTCCTTCTCCTCCCCCTCCTCCTCCTTCTCCTCCTCCTCCTCCTCCTCCTCTTCCTCCTCCTCCTCCTCCTCCTCCACCTCCACCTCCTCCTCCTCCTCCTCCCCCTCCTCCCCTCCTCCTCCTCCTCCTCCTCCTCCTCCTCCTCCTCCTCCTCCTCCTCCTCCTCCTCTCGCTCCTCCTCCTCCTCCTCCTCCCCATCCTCCAGCTCCTCCTCCTCCCTCCTCCTTTTCCTCCTCCTCCTCCTCCTCCTCGTCCTCCTTGGCGGCGATCATCTACGGCGCCAGCGAACAGTTCGCAGAAGGTGGCAACCCGCAGCACATCAAACTCAGGGACGACACGAAGGCCTTCTACGAGAAGGAGATATTCACCGCGGGAGTGACGGCAGTGAAGCTTGGCAGATCGATCCCGTACTTCAGGTGCCAGATTCTCAAGCCTCAGAACGGCGAGACGGCCAAGGCGATCATCAGCATGTGCTTCCACAGGGACCAGAAGCTCGGGCACGACCTATCCTTGCTGCTCGAGGCGCTGGTGGAGTCGGAGGGGGGGATCTTCTTGTCGGGAACGGCCCCGCGGGGCCCCTTGGAGCGCGAAATCGGCACGATGGTCGGATCCGAGAAGAAGGAGTAGGCAGCAGGCCCCCAGGAGACCTCCCCAGAGAAGCAGTAGCTAGCCAGCCCTCGGGACCACTCCCCGAAGCAGATAATTCGATGAAACTAGGTAGTGACAGCATAACTCAGCAGCAGCAACCAAGCCAGCAGCCCCCTGTCGGGGCTATGTGCACTCGTTTTTTTTTAAACCCCTCCAGGGCCTCAAGGGCCCAGGAAGCTTTCTCGGGAAGCGAGCGATGTCGGGAGTTAGTTGCTAGAGGATCAATTTCACCTGAGTTGCTTAATACGCCCTCTCAGCTCTGTACCTATGCCGCTGCCTCCTCTCTCCCAGGCCCGCTGCCCCAGACCCCAATTATGTTGCCCCTAGAGCTAAAGGTAAAGCGGGCTCCAAAGGCAAGGGGAAACGGTGGGGCTCTGGGCGTGGGAGGGCGGGCGGTGTGGACGGGACCCCCGTGCCTTCGGAGCCTGCCCCCTAGGGCTGCGTGCCCGTCCATAGGGGTGCAGGTAGGGCCAGTGCCGCTTCCAGCGGAGCGCGCTGGTTGAATCCGCTACGATGTCTGGGGGGTGCAGAAGCAACCCGACTCAGAGTCCTTCTCTCTGGATTGTAATTCTGTTTCAGCGAGCTGTGGCAGTCAGACAGAGGTAGGCACAGGACTCCACGAGTTATTCATTCATTCATTCACTCCTCGTCCTCCTCCTCCTCCTCCACCTCCAGCTCCTCCTCCCTCCTCCTCCTCCTCCCTCCTCCCTCCTCCCTCCTCCTCCTCCTCCTCCTCCTCCTCCTCCTCCTCTCCTCCTCTCTCTCCTCCTCCCCTCCTCAGCTCCTCCTCCTCCTCCCCCCTCCTCCAGCTCTCTCCTCCTCCTCCTCCTCCTCCTCCCTCCTCTCCTCCTCCTCTCCTCCTCCTCCTCCTCCTCCTCTCCGCCTCCTCCTCCTCCTCCTCCTCCTCCTCCTCCTCCTCCTCCTCCTCCTCCTCCTCCTCCTCCTCCTCCTCCTCGTCCTCCTCCTCGTCCTCCTCCTCCTCCTCCACCTCCAGCTCCTCCTCCCTCCTCCTCCTCCTCCTCCTCCTCCTCTCCTCCTCCTCCTCCTCCTCCTCCTCCTCCTCCTCCTCCCCCTCCGCCTCTCCTCCTCCTGCCTCCTCTCCTCCTCCTCCTCCTCCTCCCCTCCTCCTACTTCTCCTCCTCCTCCTCCTCCTCCTCCTCCTCGCCCTCCTCCTCCCTCCTCCCTCCTCCTCCGCCTCCTCTCCTCCTCCTCCTCCTCCTCCTCCTCCTCCTCTCTCCCACCTCCTCCCACCTCCTCCCACCTCCTCCTCCTGCTCCTCCTCGACCTCCTCCTGCTCCTCCTCGTTGTCCTCCTCCTCCTCCTGTCGATCCTGTCGATCCTTGCGCAGCCAAGCTCCTCCAGGCGAGACAACTGGGCGGCGGGCGACGGCGAGCGACGCGAAAACGAGGCCAGGGCCAGCAGGCGCGCACCGCACCGCTAGGGCCCCGACCGATGGAGGGGTACAGGCCGACCCACGAAGGATTTGGTGGACGGATCCTTCCCCTCCTTCAGCTGCTTCAGGGCCTTCTCCGCTGACTTGTTGGGAGGCGCGCCAGGGCACGGACCTCCCAATAGGCACAGCTTGACGGACCCGAAAGCAGCGCACGAATTACACCAAACAACACGCCCGCCGCTAATCCAGAGCTTATGGCTGGAGCGGGCGAGCCTGGCAAGCCTGGGGAGGCCCGAACACGGCAGTGCGCACACTGACGCCTCTGAAAACCCCGCGGCTCCACAGTTCACACAGCGGTAGGCCCCCTTCCCCTTCGTGCCCGTCCTGTGGACAGCATGCCCCTTGAAATCACAGACCAAAACTAAAGGGTCATGCTTGGGGCGGGGGGGGGGGCCCTTACATTTCTGGACATCGGGGAAATTCTGCTTGCTGAGCATCTCCCCAAACCACGCAATGAACTTACTGAAGTCTGCTACCTCAGAACTTCTCTGTCTCTGGAGGGCGCGGAGGCGAGGATTGCAAGGGTGCTCCAGGGCTCCGCGCTTAGCAAGGCCGTCAGCAATGCCGTTGCCGACCCAGGCCCAGTGGGGGGCCTCCGAGGTCTCTAGACACCTGCTCAAGGAAATGTGACTCTTAATTTTGTGCAGGCAGCTCATTCCTAGACCTATACCTAGAACCCGATCCCATACGAGCTCCCAGACCTCCGAGAACGCAACCTCAGACATGTCCGACTCGGGCCCGCGGGCCCACACGTCCAAGACGGCCTGGCAATCAGTGTAGATCTGGGTGCACTGCGAGGGCCTAATGAGCTTGAGGGCCATCAGCAACGCATACAGTTCACCTGCTCCTGATTCCTGGACGGGATGAGGAAGGGGTCCAAACGCACTGCCCTCGCACCGACTGCTCTGATCCATGGCTACCACTGCCCAGCCTGCACGCGCTGCATACAGGGAAGTCGTGTCGAAACCTGAGCCGTCGATGCATATCCTGCTGCCTAGGCAACCTGCTTCTGGCACTTTATCCCACCGCCAGGTCTCGGCCGTGGACACCTTGGGCCAGTCGTACCCTGGGTCTGCACAGAGCGCTCTCGTCGACAAGAAATCGTAGGCGCCCAGCTGCAAGCCTCTGTCCACGCACTGCGGCAGGTCTAAGTCCCGCCTAAACATAAAGAAACCGTCACACTGGAATAAACGATGCTGAGGCGTGCCGTTATGCATGCCGCAGACCCTGCACAGCGGCGTGATGGCTAGCCTGTCCTGGAATAAAACATCCTGAGTGGGATGACCTCCTGCGACTACATTACACAGAAAGGCGGCAGCTGAGTTTCTCCCCGCTTTCCTGAGGCCTCTGAGGGTATCCATGATGGGCCCCAGGAGGGGAGGAACCACACGCTCAGGATCATCGGGATCAGGGACCCCAACATGCTCCAGTCGTTGTCCTCCTCCTCCTCCTCCTCCTCCTCTTCCTCCTCCTCCTCCTCCTCCTCCACCTCCAGTTCCTCCTCCCTCCTCCTCCTCCTCCTCCTCACTCCTCTCCTCCTCCTCCTCCTCCTCCTCCTCCTCCTCCTCCTCCTCCTCCTCCTCCTCCTCCTCCTCTCCTCCTCCTCCTCCTCTCCTCCTCCTCCGCCCTCCTCCCACCTCCTCCTCCTCCTCCTCCTCCTCCTCCTCCCTCCTCCTCCTCCTCCCTCGCCCTCCTCCTCCTCCTCCTCCTCCCTCCTCCTCCTCCTCCTCGTTGTCCCCCTCCTCTCGTTCCTCCTCCTCCTCCTCTTCCTCCTCCTCCTACCCACCTCTCCCACCTCCTCCCACCTCCTCCTCCTCCTCCTCCTCCTCCTCCTCCTCCTCTCCTCTTCCTCCTCCTCCTCTCTCCTCCTCCTCCTCTCCTGCCTCCTCCTCCTCCGCCTCCTCCTCCTCCTCCTCCTCCTCCTCCTCCCCTCCTCCTCCTCCTCCTCCTCCTCCTCCCCCTCCCCCTCCGGTCCTCCTCCTCCCCTCCTCCTCCCTCCTCCTCCTCCTCCCCTCCTCCTCCTCCTCTTCCTCCTCTCCTTCTCCTCGTCATCCCCTCCTTCTCCTTCTCCTCCTCGTTGTCCTCCTCCTCCTCCTCGTCCTCGTCCTCGTCCCCCTCCTCGTCCTCGTCTCTTCTCCTCTCCTCCTCCTCCTCCTCCTCCTCCTCCTCCTCTCCTCCCTCCTTCTCCTCCTCCTCCTCCTCCTCCTCCTCCTCCTCCTCCTCCTCCTCCTCTCAAGTTCTCGGCCCGAGAGCATCTTGCCCTCGGCCAGCGCTCGCCCCCCCGTGGCACTTTGAGGGACACCGAGTGGTACAGTGTGCGCGCATGACTGTACCCCTTGGTTGACGAAGAAGGGCATTCATCTATCTCCCTTTCTCTCTACACACACATGGCAGCACGCTTGTGGAGCCGTTGTCGCGGCTGCGGACAGCATGAGTGGAATGACATCCTCGAGCGGAATGGCAGATCCTGCTCCAAGTGTCATCGTACAGTACGACTCCATGTCAGCCGCTGCAAGTCTCCAGGGACCAAGCGTGTTAGTTTCGAGGATCAGAAGGCATCTCATGGCGACCCAGGCGCTGTCCCGAAGACCATCCTGAAGTCGAACTCTGCTGTCTGTGAGGTCGATTTCGGAGCCCTGGAGCACCTAGCCAGTGCTACGAAGGCCACCCACGACCCCGTCATCAAGCATACCCTGCAGCTTGAGTATGCGACGCTAGAGAGCCTCCGATTACGGGAGGCCGCCGATCAGGACACCGCTGCCGAGGCGGTCCGCAAGGCCGACGCGGCCTGGCGCGACGCCGGCACCAGGCACTCCCAGGCGGTGGCGTCGGTTACACGTCTGAGAGGACTACGCTCCGCAGCGGAGACCAAGGAGCAGGCGGCAGCGCTGCGCCTCGCCAACGCCGCGGCAGCGAAGCAGGCTGCCGCCCGCCGACTGGCGCAGGCCGAGGGCGTTGTCCAGGGTAGCAATGGCACCGCCTCCAAGCTGTTCCACCTCTCCTGGGACGAGAGCCTCTTCGCCGACGCCGCAGCCGCTGAGGAGTTCGACGCGGCCGAGAAGCAGCACGTGGCTTCGTTTGAGGCGCAGCTCAAGGAGGCCAAGGCCAACTTATGCAACCGCGAGGAGGAGATTCGAAGCTGGTTTGACCGTGCCGCGGAGCTCCGCAAGGTGAACGGCCAGGACGAGCCCGCACCCGCCCCTGCTGCTGACCAACCCATAGCTGAGGCAGAACCAGCCACAGCGGCAGCGGCGGCAGCAAGCAGCCCCCCTGATGCAGCAGCCCGTGATGCTGCAGTCCAGGCTGAGGCGGCGAAGCTCTCGGCCGCCAAGTTCGCCGCCGCCGAGGCCCTGAAGCAAGCTCAGGTGAACGGTAAAGGCCTTGCTCCCGACTCCGCGAAGTCTAGGGGTAAGGGCTTTGCCTCAGACACTGCCGAGTGATCGGTTGCGGCGAGGTGCTCGGTTCAGTCTGGATCGCCGAGTACACCCTTGCAGCCGCCATCATCTTCAGGTCCAGCAGCCACCTCTACGTCATCTACAGCGCAGGGGATGGAATCGTCTGATGCTTCGGGAGTCATCACAGATTCATCAAAGGGTACCTGCACATCCCTCCTGCTTGGCAATGTTACATGCATGAGTCAGAGGATCTGGCAGTACTTGCAGTCTCAGAAGTCTCGGTATGTTATGTTTGCCTTGGTGGAAACTCATGTTGACCGACATTCTACGCGAAGATGGGACAAGGCCGCCCGCGCTGCGGGGTTAAGGCTTTTCGCCAATCCTGCTCGCCCGCGACGGCATGATCATGTGATCGCCCCTGGCCAGGTGGAGCGCGCCAACGAGGGTGGCGAGTGGGTCCTCAGCAAGGGCCACATGCAGGTGCACAGCTTTGACGGCCTCTGCTCCACCCAAGTTCTACGTGCTGGTGAAGGTTGGGACCTTGACGGCATGATGCCCGTCGTCCTGCGCTTCTCAGGCTACCCGCTCATACGGGTTCGCTTCTACGGGCTGGGTTCCATGGGATCTACTGGCCCAAATTTGCTTCGATACCAGCGCTTGGGCGCATTTTTGCACAGCCTCCAGCTGCCCTGGGTGGTCATCGGGGACTTCAACATCCCTGCGGGAGCCATGCAGCAATCAGAATGTATTGGCCGTGTCGGCGGGCACCTCCTTGCACCTGCTGTTCAGTGCACGTGCGACGCAGGCGTGCACGGCAACATCTTGGACTACATACTCTGCAGTTCGGCTGCGATACCCTACGTGCTCCAGGCGAGGCCCGTGGTGTCCACTGGCTGGAAGGCGCACCTGGGGATCCCGCTGGACCTCCGTCAGTCGGGCCGCCAGCTCCTGACCAGGACTCTTGGGCTGGCGCCCAAGCTGCCCCAGTTGGCGAGGCCAGGCAAGGAGCCCACGCCAGGGTCCAAGTCCAGCTTAGCTCGGGCGCAGCGCAACCTCGCTCGTCAGGGGGCCGCAGGAAAAAGGAACTCCAAATACAGTCAGTTGTTCGGAGCCTCTCTTAGTGATGCAACCTCTTCGGGCCCACAGATTTCGCATGCAGGTGAATCCACCGACGTTGGCGATGAAATCGAAGTTGCGTCTCAAGAGGATCCGTGGGCTGATGAGTTGAATTTCACCCCCTCTGAGTCTCGTGGAGACGCTAGTACCTCAAGTTTCACAGGGCCCAGTCTTGGTACCGAGGCGGCCTCTCCTGCGGCGCGTCCCGAGGACCCTCTGGGGTCCTCGCGGGCGGTGGGTGCCGGTTCGGGGGTGGTCCTGGGGGCGCCTCTTGGGTCTGCTGCGGTTGTGGCCTCTGGGTCGTCTGTGGGCGTGGGCGCCAGCCTTGGGGAGGCGTCGTTGGGGGCCCCTCATCGCACCGAGACTGATGCGGCCCTTCAGTCTTCCCAGTCACCCAGCCAAAATACACAGCCAGCCATGCCCACTTATAGTATACCATCTTCTCTTTGGGAAGCCCATCGGGCCCGAGTAGGTTTTGTCAGCTTTCCCGCCTCTTCTCCCCCTCCCTACATCGAGAAGTCCGCAGTCTACCAGATCGACCCCATAGGTTGCCAGCTCCTCAGCGGGCTGCACGCGTCTTGGGCCGGGGCCATGGAGGCCACCATCTTGGAGCACCACAATGAGGACCCCCCCCCGAAGGTGTCCCGCACGTTGGCCCCCAAGTTCGAGGTTCGCGAAATTCGCGGAAATTCCAAGTATCGCGAGGCCCCCTTGAGAGACATCGTAGCGAACTGGTGGACACGTTTGCACATTGTTCTGGGGCGCCTACACACGTCGCCCCCGTCGCAACGGACAGCTACAGAGGTGGCTGTTGGAGCGTACTTGTCGGGGCCTTGTTGACGACCACCCTGGGCAGACCCACGCCATCATTCGAGGAGGTCTCGAAATCAGCTGGTCTGAATGGTTGGCCGCCCTCCGCAGTGTCGACACACTTCCAGTGGCGAGGATCGCATTTCTGAATACTCTTGCGCACCGTCTGGCCTTGCGAAGTCAGCACAGGGCGACGGCCTCATCGCTCAAAGAGTTCCGCGAGTGGGCGAGCACCACTCCAGCCCTTGGTACGTTGCATCGTTCTGCGCGTCAGGCCCCCCTGCCTCCGCTCGAAACCACGGGCGAGCAGGGTGCGGCTTTGCACCACCAAGGACATCCTGGGCTGGAAGTCTCGGCGCTGGAGGGCCTTGCGGGCACCTGAGGTTTTGGCTCCTGAGGCGACCCTCAGGGGAGTTCTTGGAATTGTACGTGATGCTGTAAGAGACAATCCTGAGCCTCTTCCTCCTCTTAGCGTTCATGATCTACGGGTTGCTCTTCGGGGAATGAAAAGTAAAACTGGTCTGGGGGTGGGTCGTATATCTCCTGGGGATCTGGAACGACTTCAAGACGTGGGGCCCCAGGGGCCCGCCGACCTCCTCAACTGCGTTGAGAGCATCCTCATGCGGCCTGCTCAGGCCCTCCTTGTCATCGGGAAATTGCTTCCGAAGAAAGCCTCTGGGGGCCGCGTCATAGGTCTCATCGCGATGATCGGGCGAGTTTGGAGCAAAGCCCGTGAGCCTTGGGTCCGCCAGTGGACCTCCGACACCGATACCTCCTGGGGCGCTGCGGTTCGTGGGAACTCTCCGCTGCAGGCGGCTTTCCGTCGGCTTTTGGACGAGGAGACAGCGGCTGTGCTCGGGCCCCCCATATGCGCACAGCTTGGTTGATCTTGAACAATAGTATGACACGATGGTTTGGCTCAAACTGGTACGTGCTGCAGTCTGTTTGGGGATCCCTCCGACGGTTCTCTATCTTGAGGTACTTCAATGTGCTTGGCCACGCACGCTGAATCAGATTTCAGCTTTTTCAGAACCTATCGAGGTTACCAAGCCCATCGTGCAGGGTCTCAGAGGAGGCACCAGATATGCACGCAGCATGACTTTCTTCGTGATGCAAAAGGTTTGCGTTGCACGTCCCAGGTTCAGCCATCGTCTCTGGCTCGATGATCTATCCCAGTCAACCAAGGGCTCTCATCGCCAGATCAGGAAGGACATGGCCAAGTGCCTGCCCGACACCGCTCTCCCCCTGAAGGCCCAAAATTTGCAGATTGCCAGTAAGTCGGTTACCGCTTGCATTCATCATCCCGGCGCGGCCGCCACCTCGAAGGCCCTGCGACGGAAAAGTGTTATGGTTCATGCAATTCTCCTGTGCAGCTACTTGGGAACTGATCTCAGTGGTGGCCGCCGCCAGGCAAGGCCACAGCGACGCGCGAGGATTGCAAGGCATGTATAGCGACATCGGCGAGTTCGACGTCATACACATACCCCTTGCACACATTTCAGGTTAGATCGCGTCTTGAGGCTCAAGGCGGACAGGCAGTGGGCAGCTACGGACATCCATTGCACGGTGGTTTCGGGCGGTGCCTCACAGCCCATCGGAGAAGTCAGGCGCGGCATGCTATTCGAGAACGCATGGCCGATGCCTCACTTCCCTCTTGGCCATTCGTACTCCAGGTCAGGACCCAGCACAGCGTTTTGCTCGAGGCACCCTTGCTCTTTGGCTCCAGCAGTGGCGTGATTGTCCTCAGATCAGGCCAGCAGCGAAGCGGGCGTGGAGTCGTGTTTATGCCAAGCTCAGTGCCATGGACCCCTCACGGAGGTCAAGGCACGCGCGTGGTCCATTGTCAGCTACTCTTACATATATGATATCCTGTGGGTGGGTTCCGCGTGGGCCTACTGATTGGCATTTACCCATATCAGGTCACACCTGGTCTTTCCCCGATGAAGGGTTCACTGGCAATCGTTTCCTACATGCCTTTGAGAATTCCTACTGGATGTGGATACGGCATATATGGCTCCTCATTGGCGCGCTGCCTCTGGTCATTTCGATGGTGAGGGCCTGCAGGACGGTGCTGATGTGTTCTCTCTCAGACGCCTGCTAGATCAGCTGAGTTCAGTTCACCCAGAAGGCCCTCGGCTCGCTGGGCTTCTCCTCACCATCTCCATCGGGAGCATGTGGACGAGAGCGAGGCAAGGTCTCCTGAAGGCTGGTCGTGCGAGGCCAGACAGTACCCATGTGGATCTCACCTTGCAGTGCCCTCGTTGCCATGAAGCGGTGGAGGACTCGCTACATCTTTCGTAGTTGTGCTCGTGCACCACAGGATCCCCGATATTCGAGGCCAGCAGCGATCTTGTTCCCTCGGCTACGTCCCAGTGCGAACCCCATGCGTGCTTCTGGCGACGTGGCATGGTACCACGCGGGTGGACAGCCACACCGTTGCCAATTCTGTCTGATGACTGGGAGCCGTTCGGTTTGAGCCGAACTGTGGGACCAGGCTGCATACCTCCCAATCCAGATAGATCTGAGGTGATTATATTTGGTGATTCCAGTGGGGGAGCAGATACAGCAGACCCTCGGTTGAGACGGGTAGCATTGGGTGTGTGCATATTGATGACTTTCGACCCCCCGCCTGTAGCCTCGTTTGTGACAGGTGGGTTGGCGGGGCTACGACAGTCGGTATCCCGAGGTGAACTCAAAGCTTTCTGGCTTGCGCTGTGGTGCTGCACTGGCCCCCTTCGGTAAGTGAAAGATTGCGAGCTAATGTTTCTTGGGTGGATGTCTAGGAAGTATCGGCCCCCCAGCGGGGCCGATGCAGACATATGGGCTTGTATTAAGATGTTGCTGGCTTCTCGGAATCAGAACGACATCCAGGTTGCGTTAGTTCACTCTCATCTCGACGGTGAGGCGATCGTGAGCAACCGTGAGCGAAGATGGAAGGTTATAGGGAACAGTATCATCGACGAAATCGTTGGCGCGAAGGCCGAGGAGCTGCGAGTACCGTCCAGTGTGAGGCACCAGATTCTCGAGATCGAGAGGAAAGCGTTTCTTGTCAGGCACCGCCTGCTGCTCGCAGGCCTCCAGAGCATCCAGTCGGAGAAGGAGATCGCGAGGCGGAGGAGTCAGGAAAGTGAGGGCTCCCCTCCTCCCCCTCCTCCCCCTCCCCCTGTGCCTGTGCCGCCTGCACCTAGCACTGTCACCTTGTTCGCCACGTCGCACCAGTTGGACGACAGTGGGCGGAAGTGCAAGCGATGTTTGGGGTCGGCCTCCAAGGATCGCCTCGAGACCTGGAAGAAGACCCCGTGTTTCGAGCCCCTGAATATCAATGGGGATTTCCACACCATTCCTTTTGGGCACAGGCTGCACGTGGCTGGGGACTGGGTGCACGAATCCCATACCATGAACCTCAATACCAAATTGGGCCTCTGGTTCTGTGGGACCTGTGGGGCTTTTGCTAGTCGTCAGAACATCAAGTTACGCAAGGATTGTGACCGAGACACGCCGACAGGGGAGGGATATTTGAAATCCAACCGCCTAGGTCTGTGGCCCAAGTCCTTTTCCAAGGCTGAGAAGGCGAGGCGCTCTACAGAATTGAGCCACCCCACCCCCTCGGCTTAAGGGCTCCCTTTTCCTTCACTTAGTGAACCGACATTCTCATTCTCATTCGCCTCCTCCTCCTCCTCGTCCTCCTCCTCCTCCTCCTCCTCCTTCTCCTCCTCCTCCCCCTCATCCTCCACGGACGTCTGGGGTGGCGACGCCTCGTAAGAGATGCGACTGCGGCCGGCCCCTGTCCATGCTCTGACACTCCCGGAAGCCGAGCAGCCGTGGCGCGGCCCCTGGAGTCTGCATGTGTCCGCGGTGGGTACCTCCTCACTCCTCCTCCTCCTCCTCCTCCTCCTCCTCCTCCTCCTCCTCCTCCTCCTCCTCCTCCTCCTCATCCTCCTCCTCCTACTCCCCCTCCACCTCCTCCTCCTCCTCGTTGTGCTCATCCTCCTCGTTTTCCTCCTCGTTGTCCTCTCCTCCTCCTCCTCTCGTCCTCCTCCTCCTCCTCCGCCTCCTCCCTCCTCCTCCTCCTCCCTCCCTCCTCCTTCTCGTGTTCCTCCTCCTCCTCCTTCCTCCTCGTCCTCCTCCTCCTCGTGTTCCTCCTCCTCCTCCCTCCTCCTCCTCCTCCTCCGCGGACGTCTGGGGTGGCGACGCCTCGTAAGAGATGCGCCTGCGGCCAGCCCCTGTCCACGTCTTGCCTCTCCCGGAAGCCGAGCAGCCGTGGCGCGGCCCCTGGAGTCTGCATGTGTCCGCGGTGGGTACCTCCTCCTCCTCCTCTCCTTCCTCGTTGTCCTTCCTACTCCTCGTCTGTCCTCCTTCCTTCTTCCTCGTTTTCCTCCTCCTCCTCTCTCCTTCTCTCTACCTTCCTCCTCCTCCCTCGTGTTCTCTCCTCCTCCTCTCCTCCGCGGATCGTTGGGTATGCGACGCCTCGTAGATATGCGCCCGCGGCTGCCCCTGTCCCGTTTGCCTCTCCGGAAGGCGGAGCAGCGTGGCGCGGCCCCTGGAGTCTGCATGTGTCCGCGGTGGGTTACCTCCTCCCTCTCCTTTTTCCTCTCTCTCTCTTCCCTCCTCCCTCTCTCCCTCCTCTCTCCTGCTTCTCTCCTCTCCTCCTCTCTCCTTCCTCCTCTCCTCCTACCTTCCTCCCTCTCCTCCTCCTGTGTTCTCCTCCTTCTCCCTCTCCTCCTCCTCCTCCTCCTCCTCCTCCTGCTCCTCCTCCTCCTCCCCGGATGACTGGGGTGACGACGCCTCGAAAAATATGCGCCTGCGGCTGGCCCCTGTCCACGTTTGGACTCTCCAAGAAGCCGAGCAGCCATGGCGCGGCCCCTGGAGTCTTCATATGTCCGCGGTGGGTACCTCCTCCTCCTCCTCCTCCTCCTCCTCCTCGTCTTCTCCTGCTCTCCTCCTCTCTCCTCCTCCTCCTCCTCCATCACTACTTCTCCTCCTCCTCCTCTCCTCCTCCCTTCTCCTCCTCCTCCTCGTTGTTTTCCTCCTCCTCCTCCTCCTCCTTTTCCTCCCTCCTCCTCTTCCTCTCCGCCTCGTTGTTTCCTCCTCCTCCTCCTCTCTCGTTTTCTCCTCCTCCCCCTCGTGTCCTCTCCTCCTCCTCCTCCTCTCCTCCTCCTCCTCGGGAACGTTGGGGTGGCGAACGCCCTCGTACGAGATGCGCCTGCGGCCAGCCCTGTCCACGTCTTGCCCTCTCCCGGAGGCGAAGCAGCCGTGGCGCGGCCCCTGGATATAGAGTCAGCAGGTCGTCCGCGGTGGGGTACCTCTCCTCCTCCTTCCTCCTCTCCTCCTCGTTGTCCTCTACTCCTCGTTGTCCTCCTCCTTTCCTCGTTTTTCCTCCTCCTCTCCTCTCCTCTCCTCGTGTTCCTCCTCCTCTCCTCCTCTCCTCCTCCTCCGCGACGTCTGGGGTGGCGACGCCTCGTAAGATATGCGCCTGCGGCTGGCCCCTGTCCACGTCTTGCCTCTCCCGGAAGGCGAGCAGCCGTGGCGCGGCCCCTGGAGTCTGCATGTGTCCGCGGTGGGTACCTCCTCCTCCTCCGTTTCCTCTCCTCCTCACTCTTCCCTCCTCCTCTCCTCCTCCTCCTCCTCTCCTCCTCTCTCCCTCCTCCTCCTCCTCTCCTCACTCCTCACTCCTCCTCCTCCTCGTCCTCCTCCTCCTCCTCCTCCTCCTCCTCCTCCTCCTCCTCCTCCCCCTCCTCCTCCTGGTCGGCCTCGGCCCCGCGCTGGTCGCATGGTACTGTGGTGATCGTCGGTGGGTCTGAGAAGACAAAGGCCTGAAGCGATATCAACGAAGGCAAAATCGCCCCAGTCCGCTTCAGCTGCGTCCTCCCTCCGAAAAGGCGCCCTGGGTCACGCAAACTAATACACACACACACACACCACGGATTG
Source organism: Prorocentrum cordatum (assembly GCA_963575745.1). Classification (NCBI taxonomy): domain Eukaryota; class Dinophyceae; order Prorocentrales; family Prorocentraceae; genus Prorocentrum; species Prorocentrum cordatum. The sequence continues at coordinate 63,553 of CAUYUJ010019278.1, forward strand.
CCATGTTTTCCTACATTTCCAGGGTGTTCGTCTTCCCCCCCCTACACTTCCCATATTTCCCCATATTTCCTGAGAGTCGACGATTCGTTGTGTTTGTGTATGTGTTCCCCTCCTGACTCCAGCCCTGAACGCTGTGTGAATCGCCAACCGACACGCATGGAGAGCACAAACGAAGCCCTACATGAGACCGAAGTGCGAGTCCACCCCGCACGCTCCTTGCGAACCATCCCGCAGAGTTCCCGAATCATGTGAAGTAAGATTGGCTGCGTGCAACAGCACTGCGGAAATCAGACAGCGGACACCAAGGCGTACAAGTACAACGGTGATGACTGTCAAGCTCGACTCGTTAGGTTGGCTCGTTATTCTGCTGTGGTGACAAATCTAAATCAATTACCCGTCTTCCGCCACCTCACAGATGGACCGCAACATGTGCAGCTGCGATGACACTGAAATATACAAAGATGAGGTAGAGACATAAAGAAAACGAGAGAGATAGAGAGACGAGAGTGAGTAATAGTAGCAGCGGGAGTAACATAGGAGAGGGACAGAGGGGCATGGAGGAGAGGGAGAAACATATAGAAAGAGAGAGAGAGAGAACAAGACAAGCGTCATATGAGAGGAACCAGTCGTGATTCTACCCTGCACATGCTCAGTATCCTAGCTCAGGGCTCGTTGACACCACACGCCGCTGACAGAATGATCAAACTCTCTACAAACTGCTGACGATGCAAGGCGATACACAAGGCCAAACGGTGAAAATCCTTCTTGTCGTTGAAGTAAGCTCCAGTGTATCTGAAGGTTAGCACGAATGGAGAGCGAAGCGCACAGAAACCATCGGAATGATCCCGCGTGGCCGACCATGTCCACGATGCTTCCTGCTAATTACACAATCGTCAGCGTGCCCTGGACTTGCCCACATGGAACCATGAACCTTCATCCATATGCTCTCGTATACCATCGTCTGCATGTATTCTACATCCATCAAGCTGCAACACAGTCGGACCTAGGACACACGAGCATGCTTCAAAAACCTGAGACCCTCCGCCAGCCAAAACACGCAGAGAACACCTAAGGGTGTCCTCCGCAGGATGCACACGAACACCTAACAAACACGAAGGGCACAAGGGTAACCGCGGTCAGTCCCACCAGCCCTCTGGGCGTCGGTGGTCTAGAGAGTTTCCTCTTCCAATCCCCTTCTTCCCCTTCGGCGGGGAGGGGTTGACCCCTCCCACTCCCCCCTCCCCTGGACCTGGACGGAGGGTTCCGCGGGTCGTTGGGGCGTCCAAGATGGCCCAAGACGGCTCCAAGAGCGAAAAGGCGGGAAAGCAAAAAAACATTGATTTCCCTTGGTTTTGGAAGGATGGTGGCCTCTTTTGGGGCCCAAGAGGCACTCTAGAGGGGCAACGCTAATTCACCCCCCCCTTCGTTGATAGATCTCCTCCAACATGGCCCCAAGAGCGCCCCGAAGGCTCCAAAGAGCGCCCCAAGAGAGCCCTAAGAGGGCCCCAAGAGGCCCCAAGAGGCGCCCAAGAGGCCTCCGAGAGGCTCCCATGAGACCCCCAAGAGGCCCCAAGAGGCCCCCCGAGATACACAAGAGGCCCCCAGGACCGCCAAGAGCCCCAAAGACGGCCCAAGAGGCCCCCAAGCTCGCCATTGTCCTCCTCCTCCTCCTCTTGTTCTTCATCCTCCCTCCTCCCCCTCCCTCTCCTCTTCCTCCTCCTCCTTCTTCTCCTTCTCCTCTTCTCTCGTCCTCCACGTCCTCGCCCTCCTCCATCTACTCCTCCGCATCTTCCCCCTCCTCCTCCTCCTCCTCCTCCTCCTCCTCCTCCCCCTCCTCCTCCTCCTCCGCCTCCTCCTCCTCCCCCTCCTCATCCTTCTGCTCCTCCCCCTGCTCCTCCTCTTCCTCCTCCTACTCCGACGACAACGACTCCTCCTACATCCTCCCCCTCTTGGGGTATATGGCGGCTTACCCCGCCCTTTGTTCTTCTGCATGCTCCCCCGCTTCCCTCACCTCCACTCCCCTGGGACTCATTGCTGGACGGGCTGGTGGGGATACACGAAGCGTTTAGAATGTTTAGAAACTTCCCCCATAAGGGAGTCACCACTTAATTGTTCGGCGGCCTTATTCACGGACTGGTGGCCCACCAGGAAGGGGAACTGTGTGTGTTGTTCCCCGCGGCACCCGCCGCGCAACAACGACGCCGACTAGTAGTAGTGGTGGCTCTGGGAGGAGGAGGAGGAGGAGGAGGAGGAGGAGGAGGTGGCGGTAGGACCAGTCCGATCCACCGCTGAGAGAAAAGGGGGCGGAACCCAAACTGAAGATTTACCAAGGGCACCCTCTCCGAACCGACCCCGATCGTATGCATCGGTTCGACTGCGAGGAACGCTGAAGAGGGTACGATTAGGTCGGGCACGCCCACGCACAAGCGGATTCTGGGCGAACAAAAAGGAGAGTCAAAACGTATACAAGAAAGAATCCAAAATACTCAAACGTTCGTCCCTCGACTATTTTCCGCCTCAAGGGGCCCCCAAGAGCCCCCAAAGAGGCCCCAGGGGAGCCCAATACGCCGCCAAGGAGCCCCAAGACGCTCCCAAGAAGCCCCCAAGAAGCCCCCAAGACGGCCCCAAGAGGCCCCAAATAGCGCTCCAGACCTGGCGGAATGAGCGAAGCGATTAAATAATCCAAACAACTCAAACATTCGTCCCTCGACTATGTTGCAACTGTAGAGGGACACGCCCGACTTACGGGTACGAGGGTGCGCTTCTGGGGCTGCGGCGAGCCCCGGCCGCGGCCGGGCTCCCCGACCTATGTATGTATGTATGTATGTATGTATGTATGTATGTATGTATGTGTGTATGTATGTATGTATGTATGTATGTATGTATGTATGTATGTATGTATGTATGTATGTATGTATGTATGTATGTATGTATGTATGTATGTATGTATGTATGTGTATGTATGTGTGTGTGTGTGTGTGTGTGTCGGGCGTGTGTGTGTGTGTGTGTGTGTGTGTCGGGCGTGTCCCCCTACAGGGAGATGTTCGACGAAAAAACCCAAACAATACTCCAAGGGGAGCACGGCCGGGACACGCGAGCCCCTCCTGAGCCCAGGGCGGCCCTTGCTTCAACGTTATGATCAGCTTCGCCGCTTCCTGCACCCCATTCTCCCCCCCCCCAATTCTCCCCCCCCCCCCCCTCGTCGTCTCCTCGTCCCCCTCATTCATGCGTTCCTCACTCTTCCTCGCCCACCTTCTTCGTGGAGCGAGACGGGGCGAGCACTGGGAGAGCGGTGCAGAGCAGCATGTTGGATACTGCTTCAGCCGCACATGTCACACACCAGATTTGCGTGCTGGAGGCATGGTCAACCAGCAGCCCACCTCCATCCTTCATTCTCTCTCCTCCTCACGCCTCTTCCTCCTCCATCCTCCATCCTCCATCCTCCATCTCCTCCTCCTCCTCCTCCTCCTCCTCCTCCTCCTCCTCATCTCCTCCTTCTCCTCCTGCCCCTCCTCCTCCGCCTCCTCCCCCTCCTCCCCCTTCTCCTCCTCCTCCTCCTCCTCCTCCTCCTCCTGCCCCTCCTCCTCCTCCTCCTCCTCCTCCTCCTCGGCCAGTTGGCTCGAGCAACGTCGCGCTCGAGCTTTGCGCCGCCTTCGCACCTTCTCAGCGGCGGGGCGCGGCGGCCGCCTGCCACTCCCGAGGCATCTTCTGGCGGCATCTGGCCGCAGCGCTGGCGCAGTCTGACTCCAAAGGACGGGCTCCGTCGGTGCAGGCGGCGCGCCTGCGCGGTGGTCAAAGAGGCTGGACCACGCATCGAAAGCCACCAACAGAGGGCCCCGAGAGGCAACCTGTGACGGAGTCCCGTCGGCTTTGGACAGAGCGTGGCGCTCCTGCCTTCTCGGCTGCCCAGCGCTCCAAGACGGCTCGAAGGGCCCAGCACAATCGCCCAATGACGGCCTGCGAGGCCGTCGAGGGGGGCGCCCCGACGGCCCAAGAGGCCCCCGAGAGAGAGAGCCCACAACGGCCCCGAGAACGCGGCGGGCGGGGCCCCGGAGGGCGAACCGGAACCGAGGGAAGTCCACCTCCGGAGCGGGCGCGCCTCTTGGAGGACCCGACCGCGGGACGCAGGGGGGGGGGGCACATGCCACCCCTCGCGAGGGCACGCGGCCGCTCCCGGCATGCCGTAGGAGCACCCTCTGCCCAGGCGGTGTGGCCAGCAAGCGCACGCCGCCGAGGCTGCTCTGTACGAGTTCGGCGCGCGCGCGCGCGCCCCTTTGGAGACGACACGCGCATCTGGCCATCGCTCGGACGTCCATTCCCTGTGGCTTTTTCGCCAAATGGTCAAGGATGCTCCTCGATGGTCCTCGCCGAAGGAAAAATGCACACGTCCGAGCGATGCCAAGGCCCCTGTGGAGACGACACGCGCACAGGCCGAGTACGTCTGGGCGACATGGGCGAACAAACTCACGGAGTCGCACGCTCCGCAGGCTGCGAGTCTGCCGAGGTTCAGGCGGCAGCTTTCAGGAAACGGCTCGCCACCAGGCAGCGCCAACTCGAGAATCGGCGCAGAAAGCTGCTGGCCAGCTGGCTGGCCAGTCATCTGCGCCGATGGCCAATTGGCTGGCCAGTTGTTAGCGACTGCTGGCCAGTTCGCTGGCCCTGCGCCCGGGATTGCCACACTGCGGGGCCAGCCGCAGCTCCAGCAGCAGCAATAGCAGCAGCAGGGCGCGCCCCCCCCCCCCCCCCCGCGAGAGGGAAGAGGGGCGAACGTCGAGGGAAGAGGGAAGAGGGGCGACCGTCGAGGGATGAGAGCGAAGAGGGAAGCGGGGATGAGAGCGACGAGGGGCGAAGAGGGGGAAGAGGGGGGAAGAGTGGACGAGAGCGAGGAGGGCAGAGGGGCGAGCATCGAGGGAGTGCTGCGCCCCCGTTCGCGCCCGCGCAGCCCCCGCCCCGCCCCCCCGCTCCCCCCCGGGAGGCGGGGAGGAATCCAGACCCGCCGTCTCGGGAGCCGCATCGCGTGGACGCTGCCGAGGAGAGTTGGCCCCAAGGGGGCCCGACATCCGAGGAGATGGAGAATGGAGGAGGAGGAGGAGGAGGAGGAGGAGGAGGAGGAGGAGGAGGAGGAGGAGGAGGAGGTGGAGGAGGAGGAGGAGGAGGAGGAGGAGGAGGAGGAGGAGAGATCGAGGAGGAGGAGGAGATGGAGGAGGAGATGGAGGAGGAGGGGAGGTTGAGGAGAAGATGGAGGAGGAAGAAGCGGAGGAGGAGGAGGAGGAGGAGGAGGAGGAGGAGGAGGAGGAGGAGGAGGAGGAAAAGGTGGATGATGCCGAGGAAAGTTGGCCCCAAGGGGGCCGACATCCACGCCCACCGCCTGCCGAGGTCCCCGAAGATGGGTCCTCCAAGCGGCGGCTATGAAGAAACCCCCGCCTCGGGCCCTGGCGCGCCCTCCCCGCGAGCCCGCCCCGCGCGCCCTGCGCGCGCAGCGCCTCCCCTTCCAGCCTCGCGCGCGCAGGCACAAAGAAAGCAAGACCGGCTCCCGCTCCCGCCCCCGGGCCCAAAGATTTGGAGGCATCCTCGAAGGAGGAGGAGGCGGAGGAGTGAGGAGTGAGGAGGAGGAGGAGGAGGAGGAGGAGGAGGAGGAGGAGGAGGAGGAGGAGCAGGAGGAGGAGGAGATGGAGAGAGGATGGAGGAGGAGGAGGAGGATGGAGGAGGAGGATGGAGGATGGAGGATGGAGGATGGAGGATGGAGGATGGAGGATGGAGGATGGAGGATGGAGGATGGAGGATGGAGGATGGAGGAGGAGGAGGAGGAGGAGGAGGAGGAGATGGGGGAGAAGATGGAGGAGGAGGAAAAGGAGGAGGATGAGGACGAGAGGCCCACATCTACTCGGATCCCATCTAGGAGGCCCAGACAATCTCGATGTTGATGCCGAAGCTGGCGACTTAGAGGCCTCCTTGATGAAGTCCGAGCAGATGGGGTCGGAGGATCGCGCCGCATCGCTGATACAAGATGCATCGGCGGTGCATCGGCGAGGCGTCGGCGATGTGTCGGCGTGGAGAAACACGGGCACCACATCGAGCCGCGTCACCGATGCATCGGCGATGCGGCGCAATCCTCCAACCCCATCTACCCGGAGCCCATTTAGGAGGCCTGGACAAGTTCAATGTTGACGCCGACACTGGCGACTGCATTTGTTTGGTTGACCGCGCGGACCGCGCTGCACGCGTCCATCAACCTTGAAATTCGCGGGCGAGGTGGTCGGATCAAGCCTTGCGCTTGATTTCGAGGAGGGCTACAGGACCTGATCCCCGAGGCCCCCATGGGCTTCGCGGCTTCACGGTGCTCCTCTGAGGCGGCCTGCCCGTGGTGCCCTTCGAGACATGCTATGCTTTCGGCGAGCAAAGCGGGCGGGGCGCCTACGCGCTGGTCAAGAAGTTGGACCGCACATCCACAGCCAGGAACGAGGAAGCCCACCCAGAGCGGATGCGCCTCTTGGAGTGATGGGCCTGTCTTTCACCACCACCACCATCAGTTGGAGGGGAAGGGTGTCCTCCTCCTCCTCCTCCTCCTCCTCCTCCTCCTCCTCCTTCCCCCCTCCAACTTGTGGTGGTGGTGGTGGAAAACGTGGTAAACGAGCCCAGACGCAGAAGGACAGGCCGGTACTCGGCGCCCCCCCGGCCCCCGGCAGGCACGGCCGAGCCGGCCGAGTGCTTCGCGGCGCTCCTCTGCAGCGCCCTGCCCGCGGTGCCCATGGGGAGAGGCTGTTTTCGCCTGGCAAAAAACGCGGGCATCACGCGCGCTCGCCGACGCCCGGCGCGGAGCCAACCGCAGTCGGGGAGCTGCGCGGGGGCGGCTCGCAGACGGCCCTGCGAGGTCTGCCACACTGCCGCATGCGCAGCGCAGGGCCCCCCAAAGAGCAGCAGAGGCCGTCCGCGCGCCAGCAGGTGCTCGCCACGTGGTGCATGTAGATCTAAGTGTCAAGATGTCGGGCGCAGGTGCATTCCGACTGTCTCTGGGTTCCTCTCTGAGCTGGTGATCGTGCGCATGGTTTGCCTGTAGTCCAGCCTGCCCTGGACCAAGGTAACTGGAGCCAAGACATCATCATCCGTTATCCCATCTCCCCCCCCGTCCTCCTCCCGCTCCTTTCCTCATCCGCCTGATCCAACGCCTCTACATTGTGATCTCCCTCCTCCTCCTCCTCCTCCTCCTCCTCCTCCTCCTCCTCCTCCTCCTCCCGCCGCCTCCCGCCCACCTCGACCGCGAGGCGAGCGGCCGCTTGCGCGCACCTCCTGCCGTCCTTCCAGGTGAACACGCCCTCGCCAGACATCCTGCGCGCGGCGGACATGGGCACCAGCGGCGGTGCGCCCAGATGGCGGCGACGGGCGTGCGCCCGGGCCCCAGGGAGCAGCCCTGCTTCGCCGCCCCGCCATGCGGCTCGCCCGTCTCTGAAGGGGCCCTGGGACACACAAATAAATAGACACAAATAAACAGATTCCCCATATTTTCATATATTTTCTGGGTTTTTGTCTTCCCCCCACTTCCCATATTTTCCCATATTCTCTGGGGGATCGACGATCAATTGTGTCTGTGTGTGTGTTTTTTCCCTCCTGAGTCTCCCCTGCCCCGTGGCCCGCTGCCCGCCGCCACGCCGATGCGCCGCAGGGGGCCCCGGCAGCCCCCAGAGGCGCACGGGGGTGCGCGGGCGCCCTCTCGGGAGGCGGCGGCACAGCGGCACCCCCACGGGAAAGAAAGGCCGCCGCACCGGACACCGCACCCCGGGAATGACTACCCACCAGACCACCCCAACCCAACCCGAAGACCCGAATTTCGGGTTGGGGGGGGTAAGGGTTCCATATGGGTTGTCTCAATGTTCCCCGATCCCCCTTCCCCACTAGAAATGGATGGCAAATCGGGGCCTTCGGGTTGGGTTGGGGTGGGTTGGTGGGCGGTGAGGGAGTGGACGGAGCCCCCTCGGGGAAAACGTGGCTTGGTGAAAACGGCCTCGGGCCCAAACCTGGCGGGCGCAAGACTGGGAGACGGCGGCCGCGGCGCCCGCTCGAGGACCGAAAACGGACCATTCGCGGATCAGCGTGCCAGGGTGGGGGCTCCTGTCAACCCCCGAGCACGCAGGACGGCAGGCGGTGGCAGGAGCCCGACGGGCGAGGCGGCGAGAGCGCCTCTTCGAGGCGGCGAGAGGCCAAACCGCTGCAGGGTATCCGAGCGGAGCGGCCCACAGGAGATCCCCACGCCGAGGGCGGTCTGGTCGGGCAGAAGATACAAGGAAGGCAAGATGCCCGATTCCCTGCGAGCAGCAGAAGGTGGCAACACACGTCCGAGATCCTCCGCATAGAAAATGAGACTGGGACGGGTGGCCCGTGGGCAGCATCGGGGAAGAGAGGAGAGCGGTACTCATCTTGAGTCAAGGTGGAGAAGTACAGGAGGAGCGCGATCGTGAGCGCGAAGGGTCGGGGACGGGGTGGGCGCAGGAACAAGGGGAGGGGAGCTGGAAGCACGGCGCGGAGGGTCGGAAGAGGAGCGAGGCGACATGGAGGGAGGGGGAGGGGGAGCGGGAGAGGGGGAGAAGAGAAGAGGGAGAGAGTCGAAGCCAGGCGCGCTCGCGACGTGATGGGCATCACATCACTCCCACCCCCATCCAGTTGCCCGCGCTGCGCCGATTGGTCCTCTATCCGCCGACGGGTGTCCAAACGAACCTGGAGCCCAGGCACTATCCCGCAGCCTGGTGCGTACTCTGGAAGGGAATGCGTGTGTACGCGCGTGTGTACATATGAGGCGGATGGCAGATGAGGACGGAGGATGAGGGGAAGGAGGATGAAGAGAAGCAGCAGCAGGACGTGCCGCTGCAGTGTTTCTGCGGATCGAGGTTGCAGGACCGATGCCCAAAATACAGTGAGCAATGTCCAGTGTCCAGTGGCAACTAGCTTCTGAGAAGGGCGGGAGACGCGGACGCAACTTCTGAATCGCGGCATCAACCCTCTCATATCCCCCATCCACCTTTCTCTGCAACCACCCCCCACCTCCCCTATCACCTACCCCTTCCTCCATCCACACTGGCTGGTACGCAGATCCGTGAGTCCTGTTCTTCATCCACTGGCCGTTGAAGACCCTGCCGTCGTTCCACGAGTACCTCTAGAATGCAAGGGTCACCAATTTGATGATTTCAGCATGGAAGGGAGGAGGGGTGTCGAGGAGACAGCAGTGCAGCAGGGAGGAACCGAAGGGGGGGCGGCGGCGAATGGAGGAATGGAGAAAGAAGGAAGAGAGAGAGAGAAGGGAGAGGGGGCATGGGAGGGGAGGAGACGAGACAACGCAGGAGGGGCGCGGAAGAAGAAAAAAAGGGGAGGGGAGGGCGAGGAAGGTGGTGAGAGGGAGTCGGGGGCGGCCAAGAGGGGGGGGTGTCCAAGAGGGGGGGGCGCAAATCATGGCCGGCGGCATGTGCGTGGACCAGGGGGGAAGCCTGGGACGTAATGAAATGAGAAGAGGCGCCATGAAATCTGGGGGGCTAGCACGGCCCCCGCCATGATATCCCCCCCCCTACGTAGTCATCGCCCCCCTCTTGGCCGCCCCCGAGGGAGGAAGGGCGGGAGGAGCACCGGGGAGAACAGCGGCGAAGGCGGAACCAGCTGCACCAAGCTGCGTGCCGGCTCCCCGGGAGATCACGCCGCAAGGAGCGCTCGCACCGACAAGGCACAAAGTACTGCTGGGGCCAACGGGAGCCCGGCGTGCTCGTGGCGCGGCCCTGGGTACTGCCAGGGCTACTTAGCTCAGGAAGGCGTGCATAAGGTGTACGGCAAACAATGCTGAAGGGGCCCCAGGACATACAAATAAATACACACAAATAAAAAGATGTCCCATATTTTCCAATATTTTCTGGGTTTCTGTCTTCCCCCCCACTTCCCATATTTTCGCATATGTTCTGGGAATCGACGAATATAATTGTGTATGTGTGTTTTTTCCCCTCCTGAGTGCGGAAGTCAAGCAGCCCAAGGCAAGTCTGGACCCCTCCGCGAAGCCAGGCTGCCGAGCCCGACCGCCTGAGCCGCAATGCGTCGCCTGTGTGGCGGCTCCCTTGCCGTAGCACCGGGTGTCGCACTGTGGGACCCGTTGCGCCAGAGGTTGGGAGGCTCGGAGGGAGGTGAAGCGGGAACGGGGGCAAGATGCAGAGGGGCACGACGGCGCAAGGCGCGGCGCAACAGACGGGGCCGGGGCACATGCCCTTGCCGTGGATCTCGTTGTTCTGGAACTCGCCCTCGTACCTGCCGAGGCGGTGGGGCCGCGACTGTACGACTGCACGCAGGAGCTCCCCCCTCTCTCTCTCTTCCTCCCCGCTGCCCTCGTGCCAAATAGCCGTCTCTCGGTCTCGCGTTTATTCTTGTGCCGCCGCCTCCTCCTCGCTCCCGTTTGCCTCCTCATTGTCTTCATCGCCGTGACATCCTGCCTCCCCCAGATTCACCTCACCTTCCTCGTCCTCGTCCTCCTCTTCGTCCTCATCTTCGTCCTCATCCTCCTCCTCCTCCTCCTCGTCCTCCTCCTCCTCCTCCTCCTCCTCCTCCTCCCTCTCCTCATCCTGCTCGTTCTCCTCCTCCTCCTCCTCCTCCTCCGCCTCCTCCTCCTCCTCCTCCTTCTCCTCCTCCTCCTCCTCCTCCTCCCTCTCCTCATCCTGCTCGTTCTCCTCCTCCTCCTCCTCCTCCGCCTCCTCCTCAGCATCAGCATCAGCATCATCATCATCATCATCATCATCATCATCATCATCATCATCAGCAGCAGCATCAGCAGCATCAACATCAGCATCAGCATCAGCATCACCAGCATCATCAGCATCAGCATCAGCAGCAACATCATCATCAGCATCATCACCATCATCATCACTACCACCACCATCATAATCATCAGCATCGCCATGATCAGCATCAGCATCATCATCATCAGCAGCATCATCGTCAGCATCATCACAATCACCATCATGTCATCACAGCCGTCATCATCAGCATCAGCATCAGCATACTTATCATCATCTACAGCATAAGCATCAGCAGCCTCATCCTCATCATCAGCAGAATCAGCATCATCATCAGCATCGTCACCAGCATCATCAGCAGCATTGTCATCACCACTATCGTCATCATCAGCATCCTCATCAGCAGCATCGTCATCACCATCATCGGCATCATCATCAGCAACGCCATCAGCATCAGCATAAGAATCAGCATCAGCATCAGCAGCAGAAGGATCATCAGCAGAATCAGTAGCATCAGCAGCAGCATCATCACCATCGTCAGCATCAGCATCAGCATTAGCATCCGCATCATCACCAGCATCATCATCATCAGCAGCATCAGCATCGCCAGTAGCATCACAATCATCGTCAGCATCATCATAATCAACATAATCGTCATCAGCACCAGCAGCATCATCATCACCAGCATCATCCTCATCATCATCATCATCAGCAGCAGCATCATCATCATCATCATCATCATCAGAATCAGCGTCATCAGCATCAACATAATCGTAATCAGCATCATCACCTTCAGCACCATCAGCATCAGCATCAGTACATATCAACAGCAGCAACATCATCAGCATCATCACCAGCAGCATCACCGTCATCATCATCAGCATCAGCATCAGCATCAGGAATATCATCATCAGCAGCATCAGCATCAGCATCAGCATCATCAGCATCATCTGCATCATCATCAGCATCATCATCAGCAGCATCAACAACATCATAATCATCATCATCAGCAGCATCACCATCATCAGCAGCATCATCATTATCATCAGCAGCATCATCATCATCGTCGTCATGGTCATCGCCATCGTCATCATCACCAGCAGCAGCATCAGCAGCAGCTTAAGCATTAGCACCATCAGCATCAACATAGTCATCATCAGCATCATCATCAACAACAACAACAACATCTTCCTCCTCCTCCTCTCCTCCTCCCGTCATCCCATGTTGCATCTTCCCGCATCACCCCCTTCATCTCTAACCGTGCTACCATTACGTACTGTTCTCCCCCCTCTGCTGCTGTTGCTGCTGCTGCTGCTGGTGCTGCGGCGGCGGCGGTAGCTGCTGCTGCTGTTGCTGCTGCTGCTCCTCGTCCTCCTCATCCCCTCCGTTGCTGCCTCCTTCTGCCTCCTCGGCCTCCTCATCGTCCTTCTCCTCGTCATCGTCATCCTTCTCCTCATCATCGTCACCATCCTTGTCCTCGTCATCGGCATCCTCTCCCTCGTCATCGTGAAAACTCCTCGTCATCCATCTCCTCGACATCGTCCTCTCCCTTCACCCGCCGCCCGCATCCCGCCGTCCCCACTTATAGAGCGAGGCCGGGGGAGAGAGGAGCGGGGCGAGGGCAAAGAAGGCGGGCTCGGAGGGGGAACTGGAAGAGGGAGGGCGGATGATGCAGGGAACGGAGACCCACGAGGGGGGGGAGGGGGAAAGGGAAAGGGACGAGAGTTGGAGACGAGAGGGGGGAGGATCGGCAGCGGAGAGAGGGGGTCAGCGGTGGACGGAAAGGAAGGCAGCCTTGGCCGGCGGCGTCGCAAGGGCAACTTCGAGCAAACAAGGGGTGGCCACGTGAGGGTGCCCCACTCACACGCCGAAGAGTGTGAGGCGCTCGACGACGGAGCGGCAGTCCAGAAGGACGAGAGAGAGTGAGGAGGACCCGGAGCAGGAGGAGGAACAGGATGAGGAGGGTGAGGCGGAGGAAGACCGCTCGACCACTGCGATGCCAGGGCCCGCGCTGGCTACAACCAGCGAGGACGCAGTCCGCGGCGCGCCCAGGGGCGTCGCCTTCTCGGAAGGCTCGGAAGTCCTCGGGCCTTCTGAGAAGTGTTCTATGCCTTCGCTAGGCACGCGCGTTCCGCTATCCGCAGAGGAACTACTTGCACATGGCCTGGATCCGCCGCGTGGGATTCACGAGATAGATTGCATCGAAGCAAACAAACGTGTTTCTGGACGCTTGCGAGTAGGCACTTTGCGGGCAATGGAGCGCGCTCGGGGAGTCCCCGAAGACACAGAGAACTCCTCGCAAGGCCGGAGGGCTTCGGAGAAGCTCTCCAGCCTTCTGGGAAGACCTCCTCCCTCTGACCCCCCCCCTCGCTGACTGCAGGGGTGGGGCAGTGAGAGGGCCAGGGCCTGGCAGGCCTGGCAAAGCCTGGCGGCGCAGTGGGCGCAGCCACGGACGGAATTGGTAGAGGCCTCCTAGATGGGGTCGGAGTAGATGGGGTCGGAGGATCCCGCCGCATCGCCGATGCATCGGCGATGCATCGGCGATGCATCGGCGATGCACCGGCGACGCCTCGGCGACATCGACGATGCATCCGCGACGTCGGCGTGGAGGACTTTGGCCCCACGTCGCGCCGCATCGCCGATGCAGCGCCGATGCATCGGCGAGGCGGCGCGATCCTCCGACCCCATCTACTCCGACCACATCAGGGAGGCCTAGAGGTGAGCGGGACGACGACGAGGACGACAACAAGAACGAGCACGAGGACGAGACCGAGGACGACGACGAGGACGACGACGACGATAACGATGACAAGGACGAAAACGAGGACGACGACGAGGAGGACGACGACGACGAGGAGGACGAGGACGACGACGAGGAGGCCTAGAATGGGGGGGGGGCGGGGGGCGGCGGCGGAGAGGCACGAGGAGCCCTCGGGCCACGTGAACTTGCCCTCGCCGTGCTTCTTGCCGGCGCGGTACCTGCGGGCGGAGAGAAGCGGGCCAAAGATAGAAGACCATCCTTCAAGAGCAAGAGAGCCTCCGCCCGCCAGACTGAGGAACCTGCGAGGGTACCCTCCTCCGGGATGCACAAGGACATGCAAAAAAACACGGACAACAGCAGGGCACCCTCCCCGAACCGATCTCGATCTTATGCACTGGTGCGACCGTAGGTAGGGAAAAGGGGGCCACGACGACGCCTGGAGTGGCTACCGCAACAAGCCCAGAAAAGCGCACGCGCATCGTGCAATATCCCATCAGCCCTACAGGCGACGGCGGTCCTGATTTTCTCATCAATGTACATTGTCCTGCCCTCTGGCAGCGAAGAGTTTTGTACTTTCGCATGTCCCTTTGCTTGGGGTACCAACCTCGGGTTGGGAACAACCGTCGTATCACGAAGCCTACATAAGGCGCCTTTCGCCTGCATGATGGCCCGGGGTGTGAGAATAATTATGAAAGGAGGGAAACATAAACAAACAAACAAACAAAAAAAGCTGCACGCAGGCCCAGAAAGATGCTCCCAAAAAGTTCCAAGCCGCGCCAAGGTACCAATGAAGATACCTATGTGGCCCCAAGATAGCCTCTCCCATAAGCTGAATGCCCCCGCAGGCGCGGATTGGAAGGCGGGCGTCATTCTGGACATGTTCAAGCGGCCTAGGTCCTCGGCCCTTCCCTGGGATATAAATACAAAACCGCTTTACTAAATCATAAAAAAGGGTGCTTCATTTTAGGGAAGTTGGCTTGCTGGCACCCTGCTCGACGGAAACCATGCGCACGCTCGACGATAGATTCGTTCTGGCAGTGTGTCCGAATCATCCTGTGGTGTTGGGTCCTCGTGTGAAGATACAGGGCCCAGCGTTCCTCTCCTCTCCCCTCCCTTCCTCCTCATCCTCCCGTTGCTCCCTCCTCAAATCCATGCCTCCGCCCTCCCCACAAACAGACCATGTCAGCACACCCCTCTCACGCTTCGTGGCTCCAGAAGGAACCCCGCCGAAGACTCCAATGGCTGCGCTCACCCGTATCGGCACACCCCTCACACGTTTCGTGGCCCCGTCGGGAGCTCCACCGAAGGTTCCAATGGCTGCGCTCGCATGGCGCCACCGCGCCCAGATCGGCACACCCCTCACACGCTGCGTGGCCCCATTGGGAACTCCACCGAGGGATCCAATGGCTGCGCTCGCATGGCACCACCGCACCCAACTCGGCACACCGCTAAACACGTTTCGGGGCCCAATAAAGAGCTCCGCCGACGGCCAGACTGGTTGCGTTTGCACGGCACCACCGCACCCGTTCCGGCAAACCCCTCACACGTTTCGTGGCCCCGTTGAGAAACCACCGAGGGCACCAATGGCTGCGTTCGCATGGGAACATCGAGACCGTGGTGGTACACAACTCACACGCTTCGTGCCCCCCCCTAAGTTCCACCGAAAGCCACACTGGCTGCTCTCGCCCGATGCGGCACACCCTTCACACGTTTCGTGGCCCCGTAGGGAGCTCTGCCCAAGGTCCCAATGATTGCGCTTGCATGTCACCACCGCGCCCACTTCGGGACACACCATCACACGCTCCGTGGCCACATTGGGAGCGCCACCGAGTCCCAACAGCTGCGCTCGCACGGCGCCACCACACCCATTCTGGCACACCCCTCACATACTTCGTGGCCGGATAGGGAACCCAACCGAAGGACACAATGGCTACGCTCGCATGGCACCACCGCGCACATCTCGGCACACCCCTCACACGTTCGGTGGCCCCCCAGGAACTCCACGGAAGACCCCAACGGCTGCGCTCGCATGGCACCACCGCGCCCACTTGGGCACTTCCCATCACACGATCCGTGGCCGCAGGGAGCTCCAACGAAAGCCACGGTGCCTGCGCCCGCCGGGCACCACCACTCCCAGTTCGGCACACCCCTCACATGTGTCGGTGGCCCCACAGTGAGCTCCACCGAGAGCACCAACGGTTGCGCTCGCATGGCACCACCGCGCCAAGTTCGGCACACCCCTGCCATGCTTCGTGGCCCAATAAGGAGCTCCGCCGAAGGCACCGATGGATGCGCTCGCATGGCACCACCGCGCCCACTGTGGTACACAACTCACCATCGGGAACTCCACCGAGGGCATCCGTGGCTGCGCTCGCATGGCAACACCGCACCCGTGTCAGCACACCCTTCACACTTTTCGTGGCCCCGCACGGCGCCCCACCAAAGGTCCCAATGGCTGCGCTCGCATGGCACCGCCGCACCCTTTCCGGCACATCCCTCACACGCTTCGTGGCCCCATAGAGAACCCAACCGAAGAGTCAATGACTACGCTCGCATGGCACCACTGCGCACGTAGAAGGAGCTCCACCGACTCACACGATCTGCAATCCAATGAAAAGCTCCACCGAGGGCCCCCGTGTTTCTGCTCTCGCGGCACCACTGCACCCATGTCGGCACACCCCTCACACGCATCGTGGCCACATAGGGAGCACCACCGATGGCCCCGAACGCTGCGCTCGCATGGCACCACCGCACCCATGTCGGCACACCCCTCCCACGGTCTCGTCGAAAGGCCCCACTGGCTGAGCTCGCATGGCGCCACCGCGACCGTTTCGGCACACCCCTTACATGTTCGGTGGCCCCGTGGGGAGCGCCTCCGAGACTCTAAAATGGCTGCGCTCGCACGGCACCACCGCGCCCGCCTCGGCAAACACCTCGCACGCCTCGTGGCCCATTAAGGCATCCCCCCGGAGGCCCCGGGGCGGCGCTCGCAGGGCACCGCCGCGCCCAGGTTGGCACACCCCCTCGCACGCCTCGGGGCCCCAAGAGGAAACACCACCGCGCGCGGTCGGCACCCGCAGCGCGGCACCCACCATGGAATTCGCCAGGATCGCGCACGCGTTTGGCATCCAGTGGACCTCCTCCTCCCCGTCCCTCCTCACTTACCCCGAGCCAATTGCACAGCCGAGGTGGAACCAGGCGCGCTCGACGGTCAGACGTGGCGGCAGCCCTGCCGCGGCCCACTCCAGCTGGCGCCACCGAGGCCTGCACCTGTAAAAAAATAATTATGCTAACGGAGTTCCCCACATAATGATGTTTTTGGGCTAGCGGGATCAAGCAACATTTTGTAGAGAAATTGCCGACCTGCCCTCGCCCTCTCCATCCTTTTCTATCACATGGTTTGCGAATACCCTCCTCGCTCATGCGGGGCTTCCCTGGAGGGGTGGGACGGGCACGGAACCTGATAAATAGCACTGTTCGCGAATACCCTCCTCGCTCAGGCGGGGCCTCCCTGGAGGGGTGGGAGGGGCACGAAACCTGAGAAATAACAGGTGATGCGAATACCCTCCTCGCTCAGGCGGGGCCTCCCTGGAGGGGTGGGAGGGGCACGAAACCTGATAAATAACAGGTGATTCGAATACCCTCCTCGCTCAGGCGGGGCCTCCCTGGAGGGGTGGGAGGGGCACGAAACCTGATAAATAACAGGTGATGCGAATACCCTCCTCGCTCAGGCGGGGCCTCCCTGGAGGGGTGGGAGGGGCACGAAACCTGTAAATAACAGGTGATGCGAATACCCTCCTCGCTCAGGCGGGGCCTCCCTGGAGGGGTGGGAGGGGCACGAAACCTGTAAATAACATGGTATTCCGAATACCCTCCTCGCTCAGGCGGGGCCTCCCTGGAGGGGTGGGAGGGGCACGAAACCTGATAAATAACAGGTGATGCGAATACCCTCCTCGCTCAGGCGGGGCCTCCCTGGAGGGGTGGGAGGGGCACGAAACCTGATAAATAACAGGTGATGCGAATACCCTCCTCGCTCAGGCGGGGCCTCCCTGGAGGGGTGGGAGGGGCACGAAACCTGACGAAACCTGATAAATAACAGGTGATGCGAATACCCTCCTCGCTCAGGCGGGGCCTCCCTGGAGGGGTGGGAGGGGCACGAAACCTGAGAAATAACAGGTGATGCGAATACCCTCCTCGCTCAGGCGGGGCCTCCCTGGAGGGGTGGGAGGGGCACGAAACCTGAGAAATAACAGGTGATGCGAATACCCTCCTCGCTCAGGCGGGGCCTCCCTGGAGGGGTGGGAGGGGCACGAAACCTGATAAATAACAGGTGATGCGAATACCCTCCTCGCTCAGGCGGGGCCTCCCTGGAGGGGTGGGAGGGGCACGAAACCTGAGAAATAACAGGTGATGCGAATACCCTCCTCGCTCAGGCGGGGCCTCCCTGGAGGGGTTGGTATGGTATGGTATTGGTATGGTATGGCTTGGTATGGCTTGGGATGTTATTGGTTTGGTTGCTGTTCTGTTCTGTTCGTGGTTTGGTATGGTATTGGTATGGTATGGTATTGGTATGGTATGGCTTGGTATGGCTTGGGATGTTATTGGTTTGGTATGGTATGATTGGTATGGTATTGGTATGGTATGGTATGGTATTGATATGGTATGGCTTGGTATGGCTTGGTATGGTATTGGTATGGTAAGGTATTGGTATGGTATGGCTTGGTATGGTATGGTTTAGGAGAAGGACGCGGGAGGAGGAGGAGAAGGAGAGGGTGTTCTGGGAAAACAAGAACCCCACTCAGGATGTGGGGAAAAAAGAGAGATGTCGTAGTTGGGATCGAGCCGAAATGGCAACGGACAGTCAAGGCCAGCATTCTCCAGACAGCGGTTGCACCTAGGAGTTTGACGTGTCTTGCAAGCAGCGGGTAGCATGTCCGCAGCGGTGCCCTGAGGTTGATGCCATATGGTCGGTAGGCTATCGCATGTGCCCTGCGGTTGGTGGTATCTACACACACGTATGATGCCTTAGCGTGCCCTATGCTGTGGTGCCGTGGGTTCTATCCCGTTGAGCCCAATGGCCTGTGGCTGATACTTGGTGTCCTGTGCTTGGTGCGCTACGGAGCCGTATGGTTGATGCCCTATGGGTAACGTCCTATGGGTTGTGTCCTACGGTGCCCTAAGATCGGTGCCGTGTTGTGCCGTATGCGCTCGGTCCCAAGAGACTTGCGCCCTATGCCGCCCTTTGGTTGCCGCCCTACGGTTCCCACAAAGACTGGCACATCGGGAGTCAGAGAGCCGTCTGCTGGGGGGCACGCGCTGGCATCGTTCAAGGAACCCGAGACAAGGAAAGAAGGCCATGTTCATCCCGATTGGGGCTGGGATTATGTGCTGGGGTCTTGGGGGGGGAAAGCCCAAGGAGCAACGAGCCCCTTCCGAACCGGAAGCGCCCAAGCTTCTACTGACCCGAGTCAATGCAAACCCGGGCCAGGCAGGCTTTGCAGGATCCTGCAAGACCCTGCAGGATCCTGCAGGATCATGCGCACGATCCCCCAGGTCAGTGCACCCCTGACTCTGCAGGATCCTGCATGGAAAACCCCTGGGGGACACTGGCGCGCCAGGAATCGTCTAAACGGGTAGGCGAACGATACCATCGGGGCCCGAAACCCAAACCTTAATGCATTGACCTGCGAGGATGCCTTACAAGCTATTTGCGCTGCTGGAATTGACTTGTCCCCCCTCCTCTATTACCGCTATTACGCCCGCCCCCCTACCACATTTACCTCGGGCCCAGGGCCCCCAGGAACTCCCCATATTCATTCCAAACAATCACGTGCATGAGTTTGGCATGCGTCCTGTCTATCGCCCTCTCATTCCCCGCCCTGGGCCTCTTCCTCGGCGACCGCGGCAAGGAGGAGCAAGAGAACTCTGGCAAACCGAGGGTTTTGAAAGTTCCTCCAGAGGCCTCTGGAAAGAGGAGGGAGGGAGGAGGAGGCGGAGGAGGGGAAGGAGCGCGAAAGCACCCCGGCGCCAAATAGACTCACCCGCGACTCACTTTGGCGCCAAAACAGACTCGCGGGATCTTGCATCCAACATGGTCACCAAAGTGGCCAATGGGGGGCAGGTGATGGATGTTACATGCCCCTGTGAAATCACAGCGTCGCATGCAACACTGGGGAGTTACGTGCGTTGTTGCCCGCGTACAGGAGATCTGTCACATACGGGGCGGGCACACACACACACACGAAAACGAAACGATATGATCACATTAATTTGATGTGTCAGACCTGGGCTCCATCCTGCAGGATCCGGCGCTCTGGCTGACCCCCGTTTGCGTCGACTCCCGCCTCTCGAGCCCCGAAGCGCCCCTCGTTCTGGCGCCCCGGCTCATCATTACACCGACCTTGCAGACGCGCTGCAGCGGATCTTTGCGTGGATCTCTGTCGCTGCAAGACCACGAAACGGTGAGCGAAAAACGAAGTGAATGTCACGTGGGTGTTCTGTGGTCTTCATTACTGCCCAAACAAAATCCCCTACGGAATTCACCTCGAAATCCAGAACGAGCCCACCCCATTGGTCTCCGAGCGAGTTCCGCCCTGCGACGTTGGCGCCATGACGGCTCCTAGAGGAGGAGGAGGAGGAGGAGGAGGAGGAGGAGGAGGAGGAGGAGGAGGAGGAGGAGGAGACGGAGGCGGAGGAGGCGGAGGCGGAGGAGGAAAAGGAGGAGGAAAAGGCGGAGGAGGAGGACGACGAGGACGAGGAGGACGAGAAGGACGAGGAGGACGAGGAGGAGGAGGAGGAGGACGACGACGACAAAAACCCATTTGGCCTCTGGCGGGCCCGCGGATCCCGATCGATCCATCGGGGTCGGTCGCGCCTGCCGCCCGATCGATCGCGGTGGCAGGGCGCATGGCGCCTCGGCCAGCCCGCGAGGCCGGGCTCACGCGTGCCGCGCGCCATCGGTCTGCGGCAGGGGGCCACCCGTGCCTCCCTGCACCCTACCGCGGACAGCAGTGCCAGCGGCCGCGCTGCGGCCACCCCCTCGGCGGGACGCCGCGACGGGGCCGAGGCGGTGCTCCAGGAGGAGCTGCGCATCGGCGAGAACGAGACAAACGGGGCAACGCTCGGCTGCTACTGCGGCTCCGTCGGGCGAAAGAGGTCCTTAGCAGGCACCGCTCCGCCCAGCAGAGCGAGATGTCTAAGCCCTGGGAACAGACCTGGATGTGCCGAGGATGCAAACAGATCGACCCCAACATAGTCTGGTGCTGCGCGAAGTGCGGCACGGAGTACGGTAAGAAGCCACAGCAGCCAACGCCGAAGCCGAAGACGGTGGACAAGGATGTGCAGCAGATCATCGATGCAGTCCCCCCCGCCCTGGAGACTACGGCGGTCGATAGGGACGACATCTGTGAACAACCGCCACAGCCCGCCATGACGAGAGCCTGCAGGCACAAGATGGAGAAGAGGATGCGGCTCGTGGCAGGGGTCATCCTGGCGACCAGGGCGGAGGAGGAGGAGGGGGAGGGGGAGCAAGGAGGAGGAGGAGGAGGAGGAGGAGGAGGAGGAGGAGGGGGAGGAGGAGGGGGATGAAGGGGAGGAGGAGGGGGAGGAGGGGGGGGAGAAGGAGGAGGAGAGGAGGAGGAGGAGGAGGAGGAGGAGGAGGAGGAGGAGGAGGAGGAGGAGCGAAGAGGAGGAGCGAGGAGGAGCAAGGAGGAGCGAGGCGGAGCGAGGCGGAGCGAGGAGGAGCAAGGAGGAGCGAGGAGGCGGGGGGGAGCACCAAGAAGCAGGCCGAGGCAGAAGAGCCTGGCAAAGGTGCGAAGGACAAAGGGCCAGCTCATGGACAGGCTCGCGAACACGAGGAAGCGACATCAGGACCTGGAGCACCAGACAGCGAACACAGAGGAGATCCAGAACGCGGACAAGCACATCACCGACATCATGGAGCAGGCCAACGAGGACGAAGAGGAGGATGCGGACGGTGAGGACGCGCGGACCGCACGCCACCAGCAAGAGGCAAGCCTCGAGCTGGTGGTCCGGTACAATCAGCGCCCAGCACACACAAGGGCGTGGGCCGAGCGGGAGGGCCGCCCCGCCTGCCTGGCCACGTCGACCGCCAGCCTCCCCAGCGCCGAGAACACCAGGAAGAGGCACACGTATGCGGCGGGGGAGGGGGAGGCGACGGGCGACAGACTACAAGGGCGGCCCAAGAAAAACCAAACGAGTTTAGTCAGACCCTGAGCTCGCTCCATCGGGAGCGGGTTCAGGCACACTGGCCGCTTCCAGCAGCCTCAAAGATAAAGCACGGCGGAGCTCCGCGCGGTCATCGTCGCGCTCGGCGGCCCCAGCAATCTTCACGCCCGTTCTGGGGTGACACCCACGCTCCAGCCGTCTAATCGCCATTCTCTGATTGGCAGCGGTGCTCGGGACTTTGGACCTCCCTTTGCATTGCTGCGTGAGGTTTCGCAGCGAGCCAAGAGAGCCGTGAGCCCCGCACAACTTGCAACAGTACACATGCAGGTGACGAAAAACGTCGTGCCCCAGGTCCCGAAACGCAGAAACCTCGTCCGACGGCTCGGGCTCAGCCACGGGAGTCGGGGGACCTTGGACCTCATCAATGCACACGCGCTGAGCTTCGTCAGCGGCAGCCAGAGCAACCCTCACCGCTTCCAGCTGCACGGGCCTGAAAGCCGCCCCAAACTCACGAAACCACTGGTCGCACACGTGTCGCTGGATCGAAGAAGGAGAACATTCACGATAGTCTCTGCTCGTGAGCAGGCTCTTAAGCGACTCCAAAGTGCGAGCGACACGGCCACAGCTCCTGCATTTGTAGGTGCTGGTGGTCTCGCAGCGAAATAACACATGGCTAGTGACCGTGACCTTAGGAGGGGCAGGGGCTCTCAAGAGGCGGAGGGGACGATCAGGGTCAACTTGTGTCCATGTGCCAGACTCAAGCAAACGTTGAGCAGCCCATGCAATGAACCGCACCGTGGACTTATGATATTTTAATTCACCTGACACCGCCGCACAAAAACCTTCAGCCAGCGTGTGAGAGCTAGCCCCTAGTTTGGCGAAAAAATCAGCCCACAGGTTCCCAGCCCAACTTTTGACACACAGCCCACGCTCCAACACGTCATCAAAACTCAGATGGGCTGGGAACCAAGAGAACTGGGGGTGATTAGACTTAAGGTCAAATATGGACCTCCAGATCGAGGCATGCTTGGACATGCCTTGGGAAAGATGCAGGCTCCAAGAGTTGCCTTCACGCACAACCGCCTGGAGGTCCGAAACAATACTCTGATGCTGCGGGTGAAATGCCAGACCCTGCCGCACAGCCCAACGTTCAGCACGACCTATGGTCTGACGCTCACCTGGGAGCGCTCCATATACGGCCCTCAGGGGAAGCAGACAATCAAATAACTGCACCACGCTCCAACCAGCTCTGGAGACCTCTGGGACCCCAGAGTGAAAGCAACTACCGTCAGTGAAAGTGAAAGACTGAGGGCCCCAGGGCCCAGAGACGTCCCCGAACTCAAATATAGGTGGGTTGGCAAGCGGAGCGGGAATATTAGTGGGCAAAGGAGGGATGCCATAAGTTAAATAATTAGAGTGTACATCGGGCTCCCCAGTTATAGAGGCCCGAGACTCGATCAACACGCGCCTATGCTTAGCCAGGGCCTCAGGAACCTCGTCACCCAAAACATCAACCCCGTCGTCGGTGATGAACTTAGAGCAGGCATACCACACATGTCCGTACGTACCTTGAGGAGCGGAGCAGGCGAGGCACACGGGTGGTACATCATATTGTAGAGCAGAAAGTGCAGCAGGTAGCGGAACCACATTCCCCCAGACGGCCGCCAGGGCCCCAAGAGCCCGCTGGTCTTTTACAGCACGTATACCATTACGTAGCGCACGAAACCAAGGCCCCCCTTCTGGAGGGTCAGTGTTATAGAGGTGCTGCTGCAACCGACGTATCTGCCACCGCTGCACACCTTCGATAATCGCAATACGCACATCACTAGGACACACCACCAGCAGCGAAATGTCTGTACCAAGATCGCTGCGAAGAGTGTGGGCATTGACCATCGTCCAGCCTATGCGAAGCAGGCTGAGCCACACCGCCGACAGCGGACCTCGAGCCTGCTGCCAGGTAGGGTTGTCGGACATGATGTCTCTCAAACAGGTCCAAGCACGTTGAAGTCTCGACAACTGAACCCTTCCATCCCAGACGAACGTGGCGAACTTGACACACACGCAAGTAGTGGAGTCGTAGATCGGGTCGTATTGCGGATCGGCCTGCGTCAGCAGATACGAGGTAATGCCACCGTGCTGCTTGGCCCCTGCGATCGTAGCCGCAAGCTGCCTCAAATACTTCAGCGCAGTGTCTGAGATGCCCGACACGGAGCCACCGTGTCCAGCTGCTGGGAGAGCTCCAGTCCTCCAAAGTCGGGTTGCACGCTTGCCAGTTGCATGTTTCAGCGCAACGAACTTGTCACGACGACGTTTGAGAGCATGTAGCCTTTTCTTCTCCTGCGTGCGAACAACCCGACCAGCAGCTAATTCATGCCCGAGATTTCATCCATTTACGAACAGGTAGATGCAGCCGAATAGCCATCTTCGAGAAAACCTTCCGAGCAACTTTGTTCCCAGCTATGAGCCCCGACTTTTTGACATGGGAGTGGGGCCCGAGGACCTTGGCATCTTCGGTGAACACTTTCACAGCACGCTCCAGGAAACGCACATCACGAGGATCCGAAGTGACGAGCTGAATCGAGATGTCGTCGACTAGGGCTCTCGGTGTTATACAGGGCGAAATGTCATTGAGCCTACGCACAGCACGCAGCGTGAGAAGGACAAGCATGCCTGTCGCATGATTGCACCCAGCAAGGATGCCTTGATGCGAGCAGAACTGCACCGATAGGCTGCCGAAAGCTCGAGGACGTCGTGGCTGCCTGTACAGATCCACCAACATCCAAGCTAGCCGCATTGGAAAGTGCAACGCTTCAGCTTCTTTCAACAGCTGCTCCGAGTGAACCATTACGAAGCATTTGATCATGTCTAAGAGGACAGAAATTGAAATATCACCGACTAGCGCCGCCATCTCGGCAGCAATGTTGTGGGCAAAAGCACTGTCTGAGGAGCTGTGCCCCCGACGAGTCCCCCAAACAGCGTGGCAGTCATTACGCTCTTGTCAGTCAAAGGTGATGGGCTTGCGAACTTTGCCCCAGACACGGCACAGCAAAGAGACGAGCGCGATCAGTCGAGTCCCACCATCTGGTTTGGCAAGACGACACATCTCGTTACAAACACGCTCTCTAGGCCAGGCTAAGTGCAACTCGCACAGGTTAAAGAGTTCAGCAATCGCCGAGAAAGCCTGTCTAGGCAGGTGTATTAAGGCTCTCGGATGAATACCCATCATGCCTCCAGCAGTGCGAATGGGGTAAGTGTGAACAGCATCCTCCACCTGAGCGGCCGTGATGCGCGGCAGCATGGGCCAGCTGGTGGACCCTCGCGGAAACTCGAGAACGGAACAACCGTGGGACAACCAAACCTCCTTCCAGGGAACAAGTTCAGCATCGGCCTGCTGGTGGGGAGCCTCGCGCGCCTGGTTGCTTAAAACCTCTTGGATGGCCTTCACTTTTGAGAACCTGTGAGCCTTCGAGGCGCCAGCAGAGAAAGCGTCCCTAGCCCATTGCCTCCAAGCCTGGGACGCCGCATTCTCCGCACGAGCGATTGCAGCCTTCGCGCGAATGTAGATAGTAGTGAGCATTCTGGCCACATCGGGACGTGCGAGGACGGCGAAGCCGCCATTGAAGAAATCACGCACATCAGAATCAAGGCAACCTAGGACTTTTTTTTACAGCGGGCGACGTTGGCCATGAAACGATCGAACTCCTCAAAAGCCGAAAGAAGCTTGCGATATTGCAGAGGCGCAGCAGAGCACAGAGCATCGTTTTCTTGCAAAAGCCTAATTTGCTCACTGAGATGTTCTCTGGCCTTGCCTAAGTGTTTGGCCCACCCAAGAGCGACAGCCCAGGCACGTGCCTGCGGATCCTTATAAGTCCTCCTTCTGGGGGGAGTCCAGACAAGCTTTTTGAAGTGGACCTCCAGAGGCCCACTGCGGCCCACGTAGGCCTCGGCGGCTAAGCCAACACGGTCCCACCTGGCGGCCAGCTCTCTTTCCACCCCTTCGAGGACGAGATCCCAAAAATCAGCAACGTTGGCTACAGTGTCCACTTGCGGGGCAGCGGTCGACAAAACCGCGTGCCACGGGTATATAGGAGGTCTAGCGCAGCCAATGGGAGGGGTCGACGGGGAAGCTTTCGGGACCTTGGCCACACGAGCCCAAACAGGCGCCTCCCGAGCCCTCAACGTAAGCTGGACGGGGAGGTGAGGATAGGTGGTGGCAGCCTCCAACACACACGTGCGGGGGTTGAGCTTTGGCGCCAGCCAGCTGCTACAAATGAAATAATCGATGTGCGTGCCAGGTGAAACCTGCCTGCAAGTGGGCGCCTCAGAAACGAAAGCCAGTCCGCCAGCCGCCGCTATCCAGTCGGACTGGTCCAGGGCGGTGAGCGGCATGTTGAAATCGGCGCCGATGATCCACGGGATCTGCATGCCGTTGAGCACTGACAGGTACTCGATGATCTCCCACACCAGCTCGGCGTTGCACGGTCCGTACCCTTCGCCGTCCTTGAGATAGGCCGACAGGAAGACAACCCCTCCAGGCAGAAAGGACATGACGTGCGCAGCCACAAGCCTGCCAGGAACAAGTACGTGACTAGCGCAGCCAGGGGGCGCCTTGATAGGAATATGTGACCTGACCAATACTGCAACTCCGCCTGTAGTGCCAGGCCCTCCATTCTGATTAGGCACAGCAGGGCCCCAGAGCCCTCTCCAGCCAGTATCTTCAACTTGCGACTGGCGCTCACCAAGCTTGGTATCAGGAACATGGTGCTCTTGCGCCAGCACCACATGAGCAGTGCTGTCCACCAGGTAGTCGCACAGAGGACCCAGCGAGCTCGAGTTGAGCGTCACAATATGTGAGTCGCTTTTGCCCTTCGCCTGGTCAGCAAACTTGACATCAGGTCGACGAACCCCTGGACAGTCGGTACCCTCTGCCACACGATGCCCATCGGGCGAGCGTGGTGAGCAGCGCGTGCTGCCAGGGTCTAAAGGATGCATGCCATAGGAGCAACCAGCAGTAGAGCCATCCACCCTCGTCGAGCAAGAGGCCGAGCTCGTCAAAGCAATCGGTGCACATGTGGCGCTCTCTGCCTGCCACCTGGTGACAGGTGAGTGTAGCGACCAAGACGGTGGCGTAGCACCCGCAGTCGCAGTGGCTGCCCTTGCAGAAGACGCAGTAGGGGCAACCTGAACGCATGTGTCAGGCAGATCTGGCTGACTGTCAGATGCTTGATCAAATTGAAAGGGATCAACGTCAGGATCGTCCATGAGAGAACGTCTGGGAGCTGAGGTCAGCTCATCTTGGGCAGTAGGCGTCGTCATTGCAACAGGAAAAGAGCATAGACAGAACAAAACCACAGCTAGCCGCCCGATCACATTACGCAGCGGTCGCACCACTGGTCTTGAACTTCTTGGTAAGCGAATGAACTTGGGCCAAATGACGCTTGAGCTTGTCACGAAGCTCTCGCACCTTAGTGTCGTCAAGCTCGTCATCTTCCCCGCCCACGTCGACATCAATGCCACATTCTTTGAGATGTTCACGGCATGTGCGACCGTCCAGGCCATCGACGTGAGCATTAGCACGATCCTGATCCTCATCATCGTCGATATCCATGGATTCTCGAGCCTCAGGAGGAGCGGAGTGAGCCTCAGGCTGAGGCGGTTCAGGTGCAGCTGTAACCTCTGGGGCTTCCTTGAGCTTCTGCACCAGCGCGCGCATGGCGATGAGGTCGGTGCTGAACCGCTCCGACCCGCCCAGCGCGCGGACCACGGCATCGAACTGCTCGACCGTGGCCTCCATGCCTGGCAAGAAGGTGGACAGGGAGGGTGACTTATCATCGAACTGCACCGCGGGACCAACCACATGGCGCAACCTCTCCTCAAGCTCCACGATGTGTTTGTTAGCATCCTGCTCGTCCTGCTCGACCTGCGCCAGGGCCTGCTTGGCCTTCTCCAGAGTCGAACGAGCAGCCTCCTTTTTGACAGCGATGTTGGACAGCTTCGTGCGAGCGGTCTTGAGCTGACTGGTGAGCCCCTGCAGATTGGCCTCCAGCGGTTTGTCGGCCTGCAGCTCGGCCTGCAGGCGCTGCTTCTCGGCTTCATACACCGCACGCTGCTCGGCGTCCTCAGGCCCCGACAGGAGCTTGAGCAGACTTCCAAGCTTGGTGAGGCGCTCACGTTTGACAGCCGCTTCAGTGCCTTTAGCCCAGGGAGGAATAGCGGGCTCCTTGGACTCCGACTCCGTACCATTACGACTGCCAACCAACTTCTGCATGCGCTGCTGCAACTCTTCCAACTGCTTCGTGAGGAGCTTCTCACGCTTCGTGGCCAAGTCATGAGAGCGCTGCACTGGGACCTTGGGTGGGGGCACCCCATAGAACGCGGAGCCTTTCGGGATGCCACACTTGCCACACCACTTCTGATCTCCACGGTTGATCCAGCTCGTGCCAGTGGGCTCATGCTTGCACCATTTGCAATACCATGGGCCTGCCTCCGTGCTGCGTGACCTGGGTGCCATGCCGACGGGCGGAGAGGCAGGTCGAGCACGTACACGAGAAACCACGCGAGGCAAAACAAGCGGGCCGTGGTGGGGCTGGGCCGTGCGGGGCGGACCGCACGGCGCTCTGCCTGGGGCGAACCAGGCGAAAGACGAAAGCTGGCCGCGGACTAGCGGTATCCACTTTGTTCCCAGGGGAAACCAGAACCTTGAGCCAAAATGGCTACGGAGCGGACGGTGAGGACGAAGAGACGGGCCAGGAAGAAGATGCACGGCCAAAAGATCCTCTAGCACGGGCACGCCCACCACCGCCTACGACGCCACGATCTACGAGCGGACCCAGCGGAGGACAGGCCGACCCCGCACCACATCCTCCTCAGGACCACGCCAACCAGGCAGACGACACAAAGGAGGCCCTCCGCATGATAATGAACCAGATGCAAGTCCTGGGCACGAAGGACGAGAGCCAGCAGACAATAACAAAGAGTGGCGCCGAGGACGCGGGTCGGTTCCAAAAGACTATCGCGAGGGAGCTACAGCACCAGACCGAGAAGCCGAACGCGGTCATGAGAGCCACCTCACAAGGACTGCATGCCGAGGTACAGCCAAGCGGTCACGGGCATGGCCACGGGAGTCGTGACCGAGATCCAGCAGCGGCACACCGAGCAGGTGCCCCACGAGTGGCAACTGAAGCAGAGTTGGCGGCAGTGTCAGCAGCCAACAGCACCTCGAACAACGACGCCCTCTGCAACAGCAGCAGCGGGGGCTGCGCCAGCCCCGCCAGCGGGAGCAGAGGCAGAACGGGACGGGCAGGCGGGAGGCGGCCTCGGCCCAGCAAGGTGGAGCAGGGAGGGCTGCAGCAGGCCGGGCTGGCGACGGCGGAGCTGCAGAGAGGAGCGGACACGCAACACCAAGGCAGACTCCGGGAGGGCACGCCGCCGTCCACGCTCCCGCCAAAGACGTCGCCTGCTGCAGACCTCCGTCCAGGCGAAGACGAAGAGGTAGGGCGTATCGAATGGGAAGGGGAGGTCGAGGCAGAAGAAAAGCAGTGGCGGGACAGAGAGGCCGAAGACGAGGAGGAACGACGTGCAGCCGAAGCAGAGGCAGTACAGGAAAGCTACATGGAGGACGGCTACGACTACCAGCAGCGAATCTGGGGAGATGCCGAGAAGAGAGAGATAGAGGAGGAGTACAAGAAGGAGACGCAATGGCGAAAGAGCCAGGACGGCTGGTGGCACCACATCATACATCGGGAGGAGGAGTGGAGGAAAGTCGAATACGAAAAAGAAAACACATGGTGGCTTGAACACAACCAGCAGTGGAAGGAGCAGCCAGACCAGAAGACGGAAGACGAACAAAAAAAAGGAGACGAAGCCCAGAAAGATGAAGCAGCCGAAGTACCACTACCGCCAACCCCACCACCCATCCCCGAGCAACAGCGGTGGCGCGAACTGACGCCCAGAGCCGATCAAGAGCCAGGAGAAGGAGCACACCAGCGACATCAGCGAAGACGAGGACCTCACATCCAACACGGAGCCTGCGGATACCTCGGCGGCGGAGGGGCAGGAGCGGATACGAGGATGCACCGGCTACAACAAGAGCGGCAGCAGGCCCAGAGACGGATCAGGGCCAAGCGGCGCAAGTCAACCACGCGTTCCTGTTCGGCGGCGAGTGCAAGATCTAGAAGACACGGCAAAGCGCCAGAGCAGCACCATGAAGCCGTTCAGGGTACCCCCCGACCTCGCGCCACGAGGTCGGGGGAAAACGCGTGAGACACGGGCTCATGCAGGCGCCGCAGTATGCATGACAGACAATTCTGCTCCGCTGTCAGGCCAACAGCGAGCCCGCTACGACGGATCATCGACAGCACGTGTGCCAACCCAATCAGCTGGTGGAATGAGGGCATCCGCCAGCAGCCCAATCAGTAAGCGACATCGGCCACCCCACGATGGGCACCAAGTACATGACCCTGAGACTCGTCGGAGTGAAGGAGACGCACACCAGGCACAGGCTGACGATTACGGTATGTCAGGCACAGCCTTTTTCTCGAATTCAGCAGGCAGCTCCGAACGAGAGCCACCCGAAGCAGTTGCAAGCGAACGCCAAGACGATCGAGGTGATGAACAGCATCAGCAACTATTCCAGCAGGTTGCCGCTGTTCTGCCGACGAAGGCGCAGCCATGGGAGACAATCGCATGCCCACTACAGCCTGCGCCCAGGCTCGCCAAGAAGCTCCACGGCAGGGGGAGACCCCTACCCATCGAGAAGCAAACCACGAGCATCGAGCTGAATCCTCTCGCGGAGCTGGCTGCAAGAATGTGCCCGCCTGCTCGGGTGCCACACAGACGCGTTCACCTATACACGGACGGGAGCGTTTCGGTGAGGCGGAAGGACCAGGCAGCTTGGACTGTGGTTATCGTTGGTCAGACGGAAAGCGGTTTCCACGATCACGGCTACATCACTGGCAAGGTCACGGAGACTGTCAAGACCTACAACGAGGAGCACCTGACCAACAACACTGCCGAGATGACTGGACTGCTCTGGGAGTACATCTTGGCATATACCAATTTCCACAAGTCGCAGATATCCATCCACACCGATCGCCTCGCAGCCAGGGGGAGCGCTGAGGGCAGCTTTACTATCAAAGAAGAGAAAGGAGCAATCGAGAATGCTAAGCATCATTGCCAGAGACATACACCGTCGTGCGGACATCACGCTGGAGCATGTCCAGTCGCACGATGGGCATCCCTGGAATGAAATGGCAGACAGCATATCGAAACACAGAGAGAGAGAGAGAGAGAGAGATGCGGAACACAAACGCAAGCTACCCACGGACATCATCAACACGCTGCCCTACTTTGGAGATGACGAACGGCAATGGATCGAAGACACACCTGCATCAGACAGACTGGCATACCTGAAGCTGTACGACAGCGGATGGGAAATACCCTCTATATATATACATACACACGTCAGAAGTACGTGGAGCCAGCCTCGGGTCGTGGACCTCTGCCAGCAGACGGCACCAGCCACGATTGTGGCACAGTCGGGGCCTTGTCCTAAGGAACCCTAAATAAGGAACGAGGCCCCTTTCTTCCATAAGTTGACCTTCGATTTCCCATCGAAACCCTAAGCAAAACCCAAGGCAAGCTGTAAAACAATCAAGGAACACCGAGCCCCTCCCCAACGAAAAGGGTTCCTTCTCCAGGGCCCCGACTGTATGCCCCGGCCACCGGTAGAAAGCAGTACCGAGGCGGGTCGTGGGCCAGGGGCAGCAGGCGGCACCAGCCTCCCCGGCGGCATGCGCTGGCCACCGCCCCGAACAGGTACCGAGAACGGCCCGGGGGCACGAGCGGCGGACGCCGACGACAAAGCGCTGGGAGAAGCCGCGGAGCCAGAACGAGGCAGGGTGCAGACCTCGGGGCGGGCGCGAGGGGCGGGGGAGCAGGGCGGCCACTGCTCGCGCCTGCCAAGGGAGGCGGCGAAGGACACAAGGCTCGAGTTAAACAGCGTGTTCCGCTTTCGTGTTGTGTTCGTTATCCCTAGCTCTGCCTTCGTCCCACAGTTGCTGCAAAACGAAGGCAAAACGAAAACGGCCCACGAAATTGCCAAAACACCGTTTAGTTCGAGTCCTGGAAGGGCAGCGGGGGAGAGGAGAGGGCGGACACTCGCCGCGCCCCCGCGGTCCGCCCCGGCTCGCCACCCGCACCGCCCCCATGGCGAAGGAGGACGCCACCCGACTGCGGCACAGTTGCAGGGCATACGGCGAAGCAGGCTCGGGCACCCGACGAAGGTCAGCGAACGAAGCAAACCAGCGGGACTGGCGCCGAGTGCGGCAGGCCGAACAGCGAGATCGACGTCAGCATAGCCACGTACCACGCCCTCACGATGAAGGCCAAAAACGGAGGGGTACGAAGAAATGGCACCACTACGCGGACGCCTCGTCCGTCTCCA
This sequence comes from Prorocentrum cordatum, assembly GCA_963575745.1. Taxonomy (NCBI): domain Eukaryota; class Dinophyceae; order Prorocentrales; family Prorocentraceae; genus Prorocentrum; species Prorocentrum cordatum. The sequence continues at coordinate 95,699 of CAUYUJ010019278.1, forward strand.
AGCGCTGCAGAGAAAGATACGCATGACGGGCATCAAGGAGACACGCCCAACCAACAGGAGTGCAAAAGGGTGATGGCGGTATCCGTTTCTCTGGAGGAGCGGACCCTGGACACCCGGGATGCGGCATCTTGCCGAATACGACTGTACCGTACGGAAAGAGTCGCAGTGGAAAGAGGGATACTTCAGAGCATCGCACGTGCACCAACGACATGCGGACCCACGGCGATACCTTGTCAGAATATCTGAGCCGCTACTCGAGGAACGCATCGCAGTCCTGCATACACCACATCACGACCACCCAGCAGCATCTCGACACGCTTGGTCGACACGCTTGGTGGGAAGAGACGCGCAGCTGCTATCCAAACATGCGGCGACAATAGTGGCAGATGGGCAAGCAGGACCAACAGCTGCCCTGGATCGGAAGCCAAGGTCAAGCAGATAAGACGGAGCAGAACGGAACAAAGATCATGGACACGGCGATCGAGAACGACCTGTGCATCGCGAACACCAGGATGGAGCAAGTGAACAAGTATACATACTGCTGGAAGTGCAAGAAGGACCAAGGCAGCTGGCCAACACTACATGCCAGGTGCATAGACTGCATCCTGGTCTCCACCGCCATCGTGGACGAGATCACTGAGTGCGACGCAATACATGATTGGGACAATGGAGGTACACACGTGGACAATCTCCCAGTCGAGGCAAGACAATACTGGGTGGTTGCATCCAAGTAGTTCGCCGCAGACCAACTCACACCTCTCAAGCCGCATGTCAGAGACGGCTCTATGAAGCTACTGCGGCTGAGGCGCTACGTCAAGAAAGCGCGAATCCTCTTCCACCACTGCACGCCTTCACCATTTGCTTTGCTTGGAAAGCACCTACCCAGACAGATGGGGAGGACGAGGAGGAGGAGGAGGAAGCCATTTGGCCTCTTGCGGGCCAGCCGATCCCGATCGATCCATCGGGGTCGGTCGGCGCCTGCCGCCCGATCGATCGCGGTGGCAGGGCGCATCGCGCATCGGCCAGCCCCCGAGGCCGGGCTCACGCGCGCCGCGCGCCATCTTCTGCGGCAGGGGGCCACCCGTGCCTCCCTGTCCCCTGCCGCAGGCCGCGGCGCTCGCGGCCGCGCTGCGGCCCAGCGGCGGGACGCCGCGACATCGCCGAGGAGGAGGTCCAGAGGGCGCTGCACACCGCCGCGAGCGGCAGCAGAGAGCCCAGGACAGGCTCCTGCTCCGCCTGCGGGCAGCGGCCGAGCGCCTGGCCGCCCACCACTCTGCCCAGCCAGCGATGGCCCGAGACGGGAAGGGCAGAGGCAGTGGTGGCCGAGGCGGCAAGGGCCAGGCCCATGAGGAAGCAGCACCGCCAGCAGCGCCCCCTTGGCGCCAGGAGAGGTGGCATGGTGCTGGATGGCAAGAGCAGCATTGGCATGCGGAGCCAGCAGGCGAGGACCCGCCCTGGCGCAGACCGCCACCACGGCCGCGGCGCTCTGGCCAGGCCAGCCCTCGCCAATGGCAGCCGCAGCAGCAGCAGCAGCAGCAGCCCAGCCAGCCCCCCTGGCAGCAGCAGCAGCAGCAGCAGCAGCAGCAGCAGCAGCAGCAGCAGCAGCAGCAGCAGCATCAGCAGCCCAGGGCGGGCAACGGCGGCCAGGCCAGCTCCAGCAAAGCGGACCAGCGGGCCCAAAAAGTCATTGACTCTGTGGCAGCCTGCACGCTGGACGAGGCCACCTCCCACCCAAAGTGGCAGGCGCCCCCAGCCGACCGCGCAGGCATCCAGAGGTTTCTGAGCAGTGCTGACCAGAGGCTGAGGAAGCTCGGCGACCTGGTCATTGCCAAGCAGGCCGCGGGCGACAGCACGAAGGAGCAGTTGATGGAAATCTCGGTCATCAAGTATCAGAAGCTGGTCACGAGGAGGCCGAATGACCAGCTACAGGTGCGCAGCAAAAGGCGCAAGGCCGTCAAACTCGAAGTCATCGCCCTCGAGGCCAAGACGAACGAGCTGCGGGACGACCTCAAGGCCAAGCAACAGGAGTTGAGGCAGGTCGAGTCCAACATCGCCGAAGTGCGGGCCGTGCTCGCTGACGGCGGCGCGGCGGACGACGAGGGCGACTGGGACACGGACGGGTTTGGCTTGGCGCCGAGCTGGGATACCTTCCACAAGGCCGTGATCGACAGGCGCCTGAACAGCGAAGCACCTGGTGACGGACTTCCAGCTTGGCCAGCGGGAGTGGTGGGGCGCTCGCCACGCTCAAGGGCCAGCTCGGCAGGCAGCGCAACCAGAGGCTTCGCCGATCAGGTGGCTAAGGCGAATGCGGAGCGGGCCCACCAACAGCAGCGCCATGCCGAAGCCGAGCAGGAGTTTGCTGCCGAGCTGGCGGAAGTCAGGAGGGTCGCCCGCGAGCAGGCACTCCGCCACAACGCCGAGCAGGCGAAGCTCAGGCTGGCCCTCAAGGAGGAGTCAGAGCAGCTGCAGCGCATCACCGTAGCGGAGAGCGCAGCCCAGCAGCAGCAGCAGCAGCAACACAAGGCTCTCCGCCACGAGATCAAGAAGCAACAAGCCGAGCAGCTCGAGTTCGCGACGAAGATGGAGGCCAGGATAATCAGCCATGACGCAGCCTTCAGTCAAGCCAAGGCTGAGGCCGAGGCGGCGACCCAACGCGCAAACCACCTGCGAGAGCAGCTTGAGTATGCCCGAGCGGAGCACCGAGCGCAGCCGCAGCCCCAGGACAGGGTCTACCAAGACCTACTGCGGGCAAGCGCCGAGGCGCAAGAGGCATTGCGACAGGCCCAGCACGAGAGCGCCCAAGCGACAGCTACAGCTGGCACTCTCAAGCAGCAGCTCACCAGGCAGGAGCTGGTCATGGAAGAGAAGCTACAGGAGGCCAAAAAGAACCACGCCCTTGAGCTTGAAGCTGCCGCCGAATCAGCCAGGGTCCAGGCAATTGCCCAGGCCCAAGTGTTTGCCAATGCCAAAGGAAAAGGGGCCCTCCCGCCGGCAGAAGCAGCCAGGCTGCAAGGGATCGTCCAGACAGCAGCACGGCAGCAGGATCGGCTCAAGCAGACCAAAAGCGAGCCCGAGGCAGCTGAAGCCCGCATACACGAGCTCCAGCAGCACTCCAAGCTTGAGGCGGGCGCTGCGCAGCGTGCAGTACAGGTCGCCCACCACGAAGCAGCGGAGCTGAGAAGCACCAACGAGGAGCGGCAGATCCCGCACGAGGTGCAGGCATTGCAGTTCGCCCTGCTAAGGACTAGAGCAGAGGAGGAGGAGATTGCGAAGGCCAGCCTGAGGGATAAGGAGGCAATGCGGGCGGAGCTCGAAGGCAGTGCTGAGCGAATAAGGTCGGGTCTCACCCGCCAAGTCATGATAGAAGAAGCGAACGCACATGACTTGGAGCTGCACACAGAGAGCCTGCGACAGGAACTGAGCAGCTACGCGGTGCAACTGAGCGAGCAGAGGTCCAGCGCAGCGGTGCAGGAGCAGGCGCTGGAGGAGGAGCTCGCACAAGCCCTCACCTTCAGGATCGCCAGCATGGGGGAGGCCTCCGCCATGGAAGACTTTGCAAGCCAGCAGAGGACGGGCAGGGAGGAGGCCATTCACCTCGCGCTGCAAGAAAGCCTCCAGCGCTCCCGCACGCTACACACCGAGCTCGACGCCATCGCAAAGAAGGAGAAGCAGGGCGCGTCGGAGACAGAGGAGTTAAAGCTGAGAATGCAGAGCCTGGAAGCCATTGCAGCCAGCAGGGAACGTGAACGCAAAGCCATGGTCAGCCTGTGCGCCGAGATGAGGCAATACGGGCAGGAGGGCTACGACTTCACCAAGAGGGCAGCTCATCACCTCGCCCAAGGGGGCCACCTCCCAACGTCCCAAGAGTCCATGGACGACTACCAGGAGGCCGCCGACCTGTACGAGAAAACCAGAGGAGCAGCCGAGGCAGCTACCGCCCCAGCGGAGCCCCCCGTTGCGACCACTCTCCCAACTGGTGCAGCCGAGGAGCGCCCAGCCAATAGGGGCCGTAGGCAGGGCAGCTCCTCGCCTCGGAGGCCAGCATCAACCAGGTCAGCCAGATCAGCAGCCCGCCAGACCGACGAAGGCGATGTACACCCCAGAGAGCGTGACAGGTCCAGGAGCCCCGACAGGCCAGACCCGCATGAGGAGGCAGAAAGATACGAGCGCGAACAAGAGGATTTGCGCAGACAAGACGCTGAGGAGAAACCACAATGGGAAGCCGTACAGATGGAGGAGGAGCTGGAGTCCGTAGTGAGGGACCACGAGGCGGAGGAGATCCAACGGCGCTACTACGAGGAGGCCCCCTTGACCCAGTTCGGCACTGTGGGCGCACAGGACTCCCAAGTGGAGGACGACGGCTCGGAGCACGCGCAGATGATCTACCCCGCCAGCTGGCCGCCCTGGAGCCAGGATCACCCCGCACCCGAGGAGGGTGAGGAGATGAGGGGAGTCACGCAGCACGAGGCGGACACAGACCTGGCATCCACGTCAAGGGCTAGCTCGGTACCAGCAGAGCAAGGCGACCCTCCTACTCCGACAGCATCTCAGGTGATCTTCATCCCAGCATCGCCAGCGCCACTCAGCGAGAGGTCACTCACGCCCACAGTTCCATTCGGGCATGATGAGCAGCGCGGCCAAGGAGGTGGAGAGGGAGCCGACAGCTTCGCATTGACTCCCCCCCCCTGCATCCCAGCAGAGCGCGGAGGCGGCAGCAGCCAGCATCGAGAGGCAGTACGAGGGAATCGACATCCTAACGCGCCAGCACACCTCAGCCGCCGCTGCAGCTGCAGCCCTTGACGAGGCGTTTGGACCCGCGCCCGCATTTCCAGGAGAAGACATCAGCCAGGCCCAAAAGGGTCAGCGGGTAGACTCTGGAGAGTCAGGCATAGCACGTTTTCGTGGCCGAGTGGCCCGCAGGAGGGACGAGGCAAGGGGCACAGCAACCCCCTCCCCTCCTGCAACTCCTGGAGCCGAGGAGCAGGCAGCAGCAGCGCCCGCCGAACCCCCCCGAGGGGGGGAGGGGGCCTAGCAGCGCCGCCAGGCATCAGGTCATGCATGACAGAATTCACGGCCAGGAGGCGGCCGATGAGTCCGACAGGGCAGAGCACGACGGATGTGGGCTTCCTTCACGCTCTCCGATCAGTTCGACAGCATCGATCTCCTGTGCAGCATTGGGGAGAGCAGCTGGGGCCCAAAGCCCGCAGCACGGCAGTGGGGTCCTCCACTACGATGCTCGACCTACCCACCACCAGAGGCCTGAAAGCACGGCGGGCCTTGGGGTAATGTGTGACAGCCGTCTAGTAACACATAGACCAGCAGAGACTGCGACAGTCTCACACACCAGAGCAGATACTCCCAGGAATCCATGGTCCCGAGGGGCCACGACTCCAAGCAGACACGTTGCCGCAACTGGCATTGGCAGTGGGAGGGCCACTCCCAATCGCAGCAGCCAGCAACAACAGCGGTATCAGTCACCTGGGTCTCGAGGGGCCAACGTGACACCACCACGGCCGACACGAGGGCCGCCCGCCGCGTCTCGAGGGGCGCTAGGCGGCAGCCAAGGAGGCACACTACCAGGGAGGAGTGATGCATCCGCCAATCTGTCAGCACTTCAGGTCACAAGCCACCAAGATGGCCGCAAGGATGCGTTACCGGCTGCCCTTGCACACAGCACGTCCCCCTCCGCCATCCGAGTCCACGAGATCGAGAATGTGGAAAGGACCTTTCTCGACGGACAAAACTCGAGTGGCAGCGAGGCCGAGGACGGCACGGAGCAATGTTACGAGGAGTGGAAGCAAGCGCGCGCAGTCGCAGCCTTCCGATCAGCCCAGCGGCGAGCACGCCGTGCACGGCGCGCTGCGGAGAGCCACAGTCGTCGGGACGACAGCAGCACCCACAATAAGTACCGAGCCCTGGTGGTGGATCAGGGACACAGCGCCCGCGCCCGAGCCAGCCGCGTCAGCGACCAGCAGCAATCAAGTGGTCAAGAAGGCAGCCCAACCTGGCGGTTATGCACGGGGTCACCTCACATTGCAAGGCCGCTGACGAGCGGATCTGCTCCCCACAGAGACGAGCAGATGCGGGAGCGTTCCCCCTTGCAGGTGCGAAGGCCTGGCAGCAAGCCTCCGTCGGGAGGGTGGTCGATTCCTTGCTCCCAGGCCAGTGGCTTCGTCCAAGGGCACTCGAGGCAGGACCCCAACAGCAGCTACACTGGCAGTAGCACAGGGTGGAGACCAACGACTCGGCCACCACCCAGCAGCAGCACAGACAGCATCCCACCCACGGCCACAGCACTGCCCGATGTAGAAGCCAATCTTGCCCCAACCGACACCCTTACGCCAGCCCAGCGCACCAAGCCCCACCATCCACCAACTGGGCAACCTGAAGACCTAGCTGAGCCCGAGCAACACACAGTGCCTACTAGGGCCTGCTCAAGCTGGCGCGCCAGCGCGGGGTCGCCTCACACTGTAAGGCCGCCGACGGGCGGACCTGCTCCCCAGCGGGCAGAGCAGCTGCGGGATCAATCCCCCTTACAGGTGCGTAGGCGTGAGGGCATGCCTCCGACGGGAGGGCGGTCGAAGCCGTGCCCTCGCGCCAGCGATGTCGTGTTGGGGGGTCCAACCAGGCCCAGCGACATTCAAGCTTACCCAGCATCACCAGTGGCCCCAGTCCCGACGGACCCAAACAGCTCACCACGGCCAAACAGGTGGAAGCCAACGCTCCCCTCGGCATCAGCTCGCTCCCACCGCGGCACGGGTGCCACCAATCACCCAGACGCCCTGGATGGCGAACCTCATCGTCTACGTGACAGCATGCTCCACGCCCAATCACGCGAGCCCCTGTTCAGTCAGGCCGCGCGGGCTGGATCGGACAACTTGAACTTCGATGAGGGGAGCCAACTGCCACCACCACTACCCGTGAAGCGGAGTGCGCCTCAAGCTGGGGCCCTACCTCTAGCCCCGCCTACCCGCTCCGCACCATCACAGCCACCTCCAGCCCGCATTACCAGCACACAATGTCCCACTCTACATGGCATGGAACTTGCGCCAGACGATGACGTCGAGTACTCCCCCGAGTACGTCAGTGCTGAGAGGGCCAGGCGTGGCCGAAGGCAACGGCAGCCCCCCACCACGGCAGCGCCAGACAGAGGACAACCTGCAGTGCTGCCAATTCTCAGCCAAGACCCAGTAGCTGAGACCCTTCGTGGCCGAGGCCGCGTCAATGTCTGCGCCGACGTAGACACCACGACCCTACACAACATGGCAAGGCTGGCGCTGGAGATGTGCCCATCACGCGAGCTGCCGACTAGGCGCACACACATCTACACGGACGGCAGCTACAACGGCATCCCACATACAGCCGCCTGGGCAATAGTTATTGTCGACGAGTACGACGACGGGCGCAACTCACGAGGCCCGTTTGGCTTTCGGGGTTTCATTGCTGGCAAGGTCACCGAGTCCCTAGACGACATGGCAAACAACGAGAAGGTGGCGGCATACACAGCTGAGCTCACGGCAGTACTTTGGGCACTAATGTGGGCCCTTGGTCAAGACACCGCCGCGCCCATCGAGGTCACGCCCGACGCCCTCAACGTTATCAACCTGGCCAAAGGCGAAGCCCAATGCCATGTACATCCGAGGTTGGGGGCCGCCATTCGCACGCTTGCTGGCCTCCTCCAACAAGCCCGACCTACTCAGTGGCATCACATTAACTCGCACATTGGCCACCCTTGGAACGAGCTCGCAGATGGGATAGCAGATCAAGCTTCGGCCAGCGACCTGATGGACCCGAATACTGCAGCAGTGCAGGCGATCGCGCACAACAAGTTCCTTTCCTGGGAATGGTTACGCTCAGCGCCAGATGCGGTCAAGGCCGCATACCCTCCCATGCGGAACCAAGACTTCATCATCGGGGCCACTCAGCCGCAGGCAGCCCCATGTGCGATCCAGAGGCCCATCAGCACCACCACCATCAAGGCCGACCTCAACGTGAATTTGTGCACCTACAACTGCAGATCACTCAAGGCCGCCGTCAGCTTCAAGTCGGGCAAAGGCAAGGCGGCCGGTAAAAGCAAGCAAAGCATCTCCAAGGTTACGCACCTAGCAGCACAGTTTGCTGACATGGGCCTGCACGTCGTGGCCCTCCAGGAGACGCAGAGCGAAGGAGGCGCCCGCAACGTAGGAGAATATGTTTGCTACTCTTCAGGCCACACGCAGCAGAACAGAGGATGCGACATTTGGCTCAACGTCTCCCAGCCGATCAGCGTGAGTGGGGCAGCGAAGTACCTAAGTGCCAAAGACACCCTCGTCCTCCACCAGCACGACAGGCTCTTGATCATCAAGACCCGCGTTGCAGGCACAGACATGGTCATCGCCTCAGCATGTGCACCCCACGAAGACTCCCAGGCGGCTGAGAAGAGAGAATTCTGGGAGTCTGCTCAGCGATTGTCTGCCAAATACCGCGTGGACATCTTCATGGGGGACCTGAACGGGCGTCTCGGCGACTATGAGTCCCCAGGAGTTGGCACCAGTGGGTACCCAGAAGCGACCAACGGCAATGGCAAGCACATCATCAGCTTCGCAGCCGACACCGACATGGAGGTCATCAACACCACGAAGGATCCTGGCAACAACTCGTTTACGCATATCGGATCGAAGGGGCAGCGCCGCAGGATAGACTACATCCTGCTGAGCTCCTCGATCGCCCCGTACGTTGCGAGCTGCAGCACGGAGCCAGGTCTTGACCGAGGCACAGCTGCACAAGACCACATACCAGTACTCGCCACCCTCAACTGGGCCGTCTGCAAGACCACCAAGGCCTCAGGACCGCGGCCCGATCTGACCAACTTAAACAACGATGTCGCCAAGGCCAGCTTTAAGGAGATTCTCAAGCAGGCCCCGATCATCCCCTGGGAGGTAGACGTCAACACCCACTGCGAGGAGGTCACCAGAGTCGTCAACAACGCGGCCATCCAGGCCTTCGGCAAGGCCGTCAAGGCAGCGAGGAAGCCCTACGTCACCAAGACTACCATGTGCCTAATCCGAGCCAGACGCCTCGCACTTCGAGTCCATCGCGCAGTGCTCAGAGGAGAAGCCAAGCCCATGACGACCGACCTGGACGACTAGTAGCCCACGCCCACTCTCTTCTTGGAGGCGAGGTCGGGGCCTCACTGGCCCTGTGGAGCAGAGAGCGTGGCGACGACGATGGCACCATCCACGACATCCACGACTACGCGCACCTCCTCCTGAACTGGACGATCTCGCCCATGGTATACGCCATGGCCATCCTTTCCTTCCTCACCAGGTCTGGGCTCCTCGTTGCCTCGGCCGTCGAGAAGGACCGTGGTGCCTTCCTCAGCCGGCTTGCCGCAACTGCGTCCTCCGCCTCCGCTGCGAACGACGCTGCGGCCCAGTGGAAGGCCTACCGCGACCTACTAAGGTATGGCGGGAGGAAGGCGAAGTTCCCAGCAGGAAAGCCGATGCGGCTCGACAAGGACGGAGAGGTGATCCACAACTCCCAGGACATGGCGGACCAGGAGCTCAACCATTTCGCGAAGATACAGGCGGGCAAGATCGTGACAGCGGATGATCTTGCCAACAAGTATAATCATGACAGCAAGACCAGGCCTTTCCACGGCATGCTGGATCTCTCCATGGTGATGCCCCTGGCCGTCTGCCAGGCCCAGTTCGCTGCGGCCAAGGCTGGGGCGCAAGGGGGCCCTGACGGGCTCACGAACGCCGTCCTCAGGGCGGCTCCTACAGAGGCAGCAAGGCTACTGCACCCCCTCTTCACCAAGGTGGCGACCACCGTACGGGAGCCGCTGAGCTTCAAGGGCGGGGACCTGGTCGCAATCCCCAAAGGAAAAGGCGACCCGCGATACCTCCTAGCGTACCGCGAGATCCTCTTAAACAACGTCCTGGGTAAGCGCCACCATAAATACCTGAGGGCTATGCTCAACACTACCCTCGCCATAGCGCTGGAGGACATCCAGGTTGGCGGCCGGCCCACGCGAGGGGCTGACATGGCGGTCCTAGCAGCGCGCCTCTTCACAGAGAGAAGCCAGGCCCAAGGGAAGTGCTCCATGATCAGCTGCTACGACTTAAAGGAGGCCTTCTACTCGGTTGTAGTCCAGCTGGTCCATGGCATCCCAGGCGAGGAGGACGAGGTCAAGGAGGTGCTAGAAAACCTCGAAGTTCCCCTTTGGGCCGAGCCACAATTGGAGCACCTCGTGGCCAACCCAGGGATACTCGACACAGTGTTGGACGGCTCCCACCTGGCTGCCCTCATTGCAGAAGGGTACCGCGACAGGTGGACATCGCACAGGTTCTCCCAGAACCTCATGGCGCCGCACAAGGGCACGAGGCCTGGCGTGCCCCTAGCCGACGCGGACTTCAATCTGCTCTTCGGCCGAGTCCACCGCATGATTGACAGCTACCTTGCGCAGCGAGGGCTAAGACCCCAGGGCAAGCCCCTAGACAGCAGCTTCGCATGCGACACCGACCCCACAGACGGACCACTCCAGGAGCACGAACCTCACGGCCTATCGTTCGTCGACGACCTCACGGGCATGCACGTGTTCACCAGCCCCGATCACATTCAGTCCGAGGCCACGGGGTTCTGCGAAGCCGTCTACTGCGCCACCAGCACCTTCGGCCTCCAGCTGCAGCTCACCAAGACCAAGGTGATGATCGACTTCAGTGGGCCTGGGAGCCGGCAAGCTCGGGCCAGCTTCTATTCCAATGGAGTGCCGAGGATCGAGGTCCCTCTCGCAGAGAGCTACGTCGAGGTTGTCCGCCACAACAAGCTCCTCGGGACCTACGTAACCGACAATGCATCCCCTGGGGTGGATGTCGCAGTGAAGGTAGCCACCGCTGCGACATCCACGAGACCTCTCCATCGTGAGGTCCACCGTCGCTCAGAGCTGGCCATCAAAGACAAGGCCTACCTAGCCGACAGTGTGGTGCTATCCCAGCTGCTATACAATGCGTCTACCTGGCCTGAACTTACAGCAGGCCAGGCCAGGAATTTCAACAACCAGTATATCTTGAACTACGCTGCCGCGCAGAGGATCACTTGGAAAGTACGACAGAAAAAGGAGGTCACGAACACCCAGATCCTCGAAGGGGTCGACAAGCTGCCCCCCGAGATAGTCCTACGTCTTGAGCGGCTACGACTATTCGGTAGATGCCTCAACTGGGGACCCCTGCACCTCCGCCGACTTCTCAGCCAAGCATGGGATGGTAGTTACGGCTGGGTGGCACTGCTCCGCCGCGACTTAGACTGGGTCCGCGACCACACAGGACCTGACGAGCGTGGTGGAGCATACACGCTCGAAGACTGGAAGGACTGGGCCAGGAACGACTACAAAAGCTACCTCAGCGCAGTCAAGAAAGCTTGCCAACGTGGCAAAGCCCGCCAGTACGATCACGACGACCACGCTCGATGGCGGCTACGACTCCAGCGGTGGACCAACACGGAAGCCATCTCGCCCTTCCCAGACCAGCACTTCGAGCAGCAGCGCAAGTACCTATGCTACCACTGCGGACGTACTGAACTCAGCGCCGCAGTGCTACGAGCCCACATCACCAAGGACCACACCTCGTCGGGGCATCCTATCTCGTGGGCAACTGGTTCGGTCTGCTACGGATGCGGCATGGATTACCACACCACAAACAGGCTGGTCAAACACTTGCTGCGAGTGCGCAGGTGCGCTCGACATTGGCGAAAGACACGTCCAGCACTCCTCAGCAAAGCCGAGCTGCAGCACAACCAGCAAGTGGTGCGCGACCAGCAGCAGGCGAACAGAAGGGCGGGCAGGCCCATCGACTGGGCAGAGAAGCCTGCAGTCCCTGCTCGTCCTCCAGAAATACACACGGACGAAGACAGCGACGACAGCAATGGCGGCCACTACGAGAGCCTCGAGCTCCCCTTCATCGAGGAGCCACCGCCGCCGCCAGCTGCTGTACCCAGGCCCAGGCCAGCTCGGACTCTATACGTGCTGCATCTGTTCAGCGGCCGTCGCCGAGAGGGAGATGTTCAGGATTGGTTCGACCGTCTTAGCAGTCGGGCTTCATGCGACATACACATGCTCAGCCTGGACATCGCCAACGACCCGACCTTCGGCGACCTGACATCAGAAGTCGCAGTCAACAAATGGCGAGGCATGGCACAAGCAGGGGGGATTGCAGGAGTCATCGGCGGACCGCCGTGCGAGACCTGGAGCCGAGCGCGCCACCTGCCCCCCAATGACTGCAGGGGTCGCCCACCAAGACCCCTAAGAAGCAGCAACAGCTTGTGGGGCCTTCGCTACCTTTCCCGTCCAGAGATGGAGCAAGTAGCGATAGGCAATCGCCTATACAGGACACAGCTGGAGCTCATGTACATGTGCCTCAACCTTGGAGTCCCAGGCATGCTCGAGCACCCGTGCGAGCCCACCGAGGAGCACTTCGCCAGCTCCTGGAGGCTCCCCGAGACGCGCCACCTCCTGGACCAGCAGGGAGTCGAGCTGATCACATTCGACCAGTGCACCTGTGGAGCGCGTTCGAGGAAGTCCACAAGCCTGCTGGCGGTATCCCTACCAACCCTCCGAGCAGAAATCAGCAGATTGCCTGGAGGCGGGAGGTGCTTCCACACGGCCTCCTACCACGCGGAGCTGGCGGGCATCAACGACGACGGCCAGTGGCGCACCGCGGCGGCCAAGGAGTACCCGAACAGGTTGTGCCAGGCCATCGCGACCGCACTGGCGAAGCAGATAAGGTGGCGCTTTGGCGAGTCGCCTAGCGACGTCCACGGATGGCACATCGACGACGACGTGGCCCACTTCTTCCAGCCGCTCGACCGCTACAAGACCAGGGAGATGGGTCAGGACTACCACCGTGGCCCAGCGAGGCGAGGGGGCGCCCCGACCTGGTTGGAGGAGGCGAGGGAGTGGGCCCTGCAGGACCGACCCGACAAGGCAATGGGCAGGACCACCAACTCGACGGGAGCTGTTCGAGCACAGGCTGACGACGCGGATCGCGACGAAGTGCCCTGACGACAAGTACAAAAGGGTCAGGACGCAAGTCCTGAGGAAGCCCCGAGTGCGAGGGAATACCTCAGGCTACGTCGCCAAGTTTTGCACGAGTTGTCAGGGCGCAAGTCCTGGGGAAGCCCCGAATGCGAGGGAACACCCCAGGCACACGTCGCCACGTTTTGCAGCAGTGACGGACACGGCCGCCGTTCAGCCAGGGCTCAGAGGTACCAGCCAGACTACCCCAACTGCACCAAGTACGAGTCAACGCTGCCCTGGTGAGGCAAGGATCAAACTTCGAGACGGGCTCGAAGGGCGGGGGGGCAGGACGAGGACTGCCCGCGCCTACCAGGGGGGATGGTGAGGGGCAGGGGGGGGGGGCAGGACGAGTACTGCCCGCGCCCCCGCGGTCCGCCCTAGCTCGCCACCCCCACCATTCCCATGGCGGAGATGGAGCTCCCGAGCGCCCAAGGGCGAAGCATAGGGCAGCGTAGACCTTCCTCATCGACAGGAGAAGAATCACTGGGCCTGGGTTCGCCCCCACCGAGGGCACTGTGACCCCTAGCCATAGCGGGACGAGGTGGGGCCGCCAAGAACCCTACTTGAAGTCGGTGCATGGAGGCCTGAGTGCGCCTACAACCTATTCCACCTACCAGCAACCAGCCGATCCCCAACGACCTGTAACCAGCACGACAAGTACCTCATCGGCTGAGTCGAGTACCAGGAGCCTGAGCCCAACGCAGTCAAACAGTTCCACTCGACCAGGGCGACCGAGCCCAGTACAAAGAGCCCACCATCACCGAGACAAACGACCACTGGATCAGCGATGCCGAGTCGAATGGAGTGAATGGAACAAACGGAGAAGGTTCATCATACCGAGACAAGTACCGCCACTTCGACCAGCACGACGGTGCCGAGTACCACAGGGTCGGGTACCTCAAGATCGTGGACTACCGAGTGGTCCATCGAGGCCGAGGAGTGCCCCGACTTCGCTGACGAGGCGAGGGAGTGGGCCGACAAGACCGTCCTCGACAAAGACCAGTGCAGGACCACCAGCACAGCGAGTTCCGAGAGGGCGCGGCTCGAGGCTCGGCGAGCTCGCGGCCGACGGCGCCTGAGGGGGCCGCGACATAGGGGTCCCTAAGGACCGTAACTTGGTGCCTCCCCGTTAACCCCCTTCTGTCTCCCTTATTCATGGCCTTTCCCAGGGATTCATTGTCGTTGGCCTTCTGGCTCTGGAGGGGTTAGGGGGAGGCACACCAGGTGGGCCTTCTGTCCACCTGGTCCCAGCGCCTGTGCGCTGCCGCCCAGGTATGGATAAGCTGCTGGACTTGGGCGGATATCCTGGGCGGCAGCGCGACGGGCCCCATCCCAATTCGGCATCTCGAGGCAGTCCGAGGCTTTTCCCCCTCCCTTTCCCCGTGAGGCCCTTCCCCCCCTTCTTTCGGAGGCCCTCGGACTGCCGCCTTGGCCCTAGGACCCCGCCCCTCTCCTCCCCTGGCCCAGGCAGGCTCTCCTCTGCTCCTCCTGGCGGGGTCCTCAGGCGCCTCTGCTCGTAGAGTCGCCAGGCCTGGCCCCCGCTCCTCCGCCGCCCCGCGCGCCTGGGCGGGACGGGCCTTCCTCCCCCCTCCTCTGGGGGCGGCTTCGGCCGCCGAGTGGCGCTGCAAGGCACAGACCTTCATGGCGCGGCAAACAGCGGAAACAGCGGAGGAGGAGGAGGAGGAGGAGGAGGAGGAGGAGGAGGAGGAGGAGGAGGGAGGAGGGAGGAGGGAGGAGGAGGAGGAGGAGGAGGAGGAGAGGAGGAGGAGGAGGGGGAGGAGGAGGAGGAGGAGGAAGAGGCGGAGGAGAAAGAGGAGGAGGAGGAGGTGGAGGGACGAGTTGGCACCAAAAGACAGCAGCCGGCGGACCCACCACAAACAAGCTGGCTCGCGCCCTCGTGGACCGCGCTGCTGGCTGCCCGTCGTGCCGCGGCGTCGCGGAGAGGTGCTCACTGGCTTTCCGAGGGGTACTTTCAGAATGCTGCGACGAGAGCTTCGAGATGACCGAGCAGCCTTTGGGAGCCCCCAAACCAGGTGGTGAGATATCAGGTGGTGACCTGGAATCCCCCAAAAGGCCGAAGAGATACCGGAGGCGATCGACGAGAGAAACGCCCAACGCGAAGCGGAGGCTGTGCGAGTCCTGCTCAATTCCGGAACTAGAGAACACAAGTTCTCCAATGGCGGGAAACTCAAACTGAGAGCCGATTTGGCTGGCGAAGCTGCGCGGACATAGGCCGAGGCTGACGAGGCGATGCTCCACTATTTTGGTGAGGTAGAACAGGCCAGGATCACGGACATGAAGGGACTCACCGAGATATACAACAGGCTTGAACACCCAGCAGCCAAGTCTATCAACATGAGCATCGAGATGATCCCCACGGCGCACGAGCTGGAAGCAAGCTTCAGGAAGGCAAAGACAGGCAAGCGACCAGGTGCCGATGGAATCCCAGATGACCTACTCAAGGCCACAGCAGCGGCATCTGCCCGCTGGTTCTACCCGACGGTACTCAAGACAGCCCTCTACATCCAGGAGCCATTAAGCAAGGCATCCTGTGTGGGCTGCCCAAGAACGCGGACCTCGTGGACTGGGCCAATTGGAGAAACATCTGCTCAGGGTTGAGCTTCTTATGGAAGGTTTCTTGGGGAATGGCCTTCGCTGTATAGTTCTTGCGAGGCTCGGAGTTGACACACTGGACGGGCGGTCAGCAAGCACTACCACAAATGGCTCAGAAACGCGGCCGCCCAAACGATCCACGTCATGCTGAGGGAGACTCAGGTCGGCGGGCGCCCACGACGCGGTGCGTCGATTCCGGTTCTCCTTACGAGAACCAGTGTACAGGTGTGCACCCGTCGGGGACAGTCGGCAGCGTGTGTCTTTGTCGACCTCAAGAATGCGTTCTGCGCGGTCACCGCTCCATGGTATTCAGATGGAGCACTCCCTGGAAGATATCGCAGGCATCATGCACGACTCCGAGGCCCCGCTCCACTCGTGCCCGCTCTTCGGGGCAGCCTCCTCCTCCTCCTCCCCCTCCCCCTCCCCCTCCTCCTCCTCCTCCTCCTCCTCCTCCTCCTTCCCCTCCTCCTCCTCCTCCTCCGCCTCCTCCTCCTCCTCCTCCCCCTCCTCCTCCTCCTCCTCCTCCTCCTCCTCCTCCTCCTCCCCTCGGCCATGCGTGAAAAAAGGATCCGACCCGCAGCTGGCAGCCACGATCTCGGAAGCAACCAGAGGACAGCACTGAGCGAGACCCCATCTTCGAGCACCACCGCGCTGGCGAGACGAGGTACGAGGGCAGGCAACGGCCTTGCGGACTATTGAAGGGGCCCCAGGACACACAAATAAATACACACAAATAAAAAGATTTCCCATATTTTCCTATATTTTCTGTGTTGTTGTCTTCCCCCCCACTTACCATATTTTCCCATATTTTCTGGGGGATCGACGATTAATTGTGTCTGTGTGTTTCTTTCCCTCCTGAACTATGGCTTCAACATAGTGTACGCCAGGCCACTGCAGGAGACAGAGTGCGAACCGAAGGAGGCCGACACGCTTGTCCCGCTGCACACGCACACGCCGAAGACCTTCGCCAACGAGCAGGATAGCGAGTCACACAGACCAGACTCTACTTACGTCATCGACTCGGCCATCACAACTCGATGCAAAGACAACGCGAATATTGCAGAGGGCGTCGGCACAGCAATTACGATCATACACCGTACGATGGTCAAATACGGCTTCCAGATGAACTGCAGCCCAGTAAAGACGGCAGCCATACCAAGGATAGGGGGTACTGGAAAAAAGGCAGCGAAGGAAAAACACTATGCACATCCATGCGTCATCAAGGCGCTGCTGCACAACATACGCATACCAGTGGTACGGCAATACAAACATCTTGGTGTCCTCATGACCATCGACGACGGTTGGCGACCAGAAAGTCAACGCCGCGCAACTGAACAAGGTCGAGCTATCAATGAAACGAGGACTCAAAGAGAAACTCAAGTACATTCGTAGCAATGGCAACAGTCGACTACTATGCCAAGTGGAGACGTGGCTTACGCTGTGCAGAGGTGTATTCTCAATTGCGGCCACCGCATACATGCGCGGCCTGAGGTCGGCGACGAATACTATCACAAAGCATGGCATGCTGGAGCACACACCCGACCACGCTGTACTCAGACAAGCAAATGCCCCTGCTTTGGAACATCTACTAAGGTATCGCCGACTCAATTTCTTGGTGGTAAGATTACTCTATGCGCCACCGGTTCTGCGACAATGCCTGGATGAGATATACTTCAACCCTGGCAGCGGACGGACGTGGACCATTGCGTTGGTAGCTGATTTTGACTGGGTTGGCCCCTGTACTAATCACGACTACGAACCACACAGAGGACACAGTTCATGGGTTGCCTACGCTCGTGAGTGCCCAAGGGATTTCCTGACACGTTGCGCGGCGAGACTGGAAAGGAGCAAAGCACAGAATGCAAAGCAGTCACGTGTGATTGATGAATGACAAGCAAAGCTTACGGAGTTTCAGCGGCAGGCTGGCATACTACCAAAGGAACCGCTGACAGACAAGAACCAATACATTTGCTACGAGTGCGGAGAGGTGACCAACTCAGTGGCGGCATGGAAGATTCATCGCACAGTAGTGCACGACAAAATCGACATGGCGCAAAGGGCTGCCACTGGCACGGTATGCAAAGCATGCAAGACGGATTTCTCCACACGCGGACAGCTAGTCCGACATCTTCGCCACAGCTGCAGGCACAGCCGGACCACGATGCGGCGGCCCACGGCAGGCAGCTGGACCTCGAGGCAGCCCCCAGCATGAGGAGGCAAGGATACCGAGAGCTGAAGGCACTTCGTCCAGCGCTGATCGGCCCTCGCCCAGGGAGAATGGCGAGAGAGGCGCTGAACGAGGCCTTTCGTGATCCTGAACCGCTCCCCGCGCCTGAGCTACCGCCATTGCCGCCAATATATGAAAACAAGTTTCCCACGCACGACTTTATCAAGTTTCGGTGCTTTCTGCACCTCTTCAGCGGCCATCGACGCCGTGGGGACCTCCAGGATGTCTTCGAAAGCCTTTCTGGCGGGCGTTGCTTGTTTGATTTTTCGGTTGATCGCACTAACAATCCGAAGCTTCGCGACCTGAACGCCAGCGATGTCGTCATTTTCTGGGAGAGGGCCCTTGCCGCAGGACAGAGCGCAGCAGTAATAGCAGGCCCTCCATGCGAGACATGGAGCTCGGCCAGAATGCATGCTCTACCCGCGGGAGCTCAGCCTCGCCCTGTACGTTCCCGCGCTTTCCACTGGGGATGTCCGAATCTCTCTGCCCGCGAGCGCCTACTCGAGCTAGGCAACGCGCTCCTACGCACAACTGCCTATGTTATGGTCATGCCGGCCCTGTCTAACATCAGCGGGGTACTAGAGCACCCTGCCCCAGCCTCGCGGATCCCTGCTGTGCCCTCCTCCTGGTACTTACCCGAAGTACAGGCCGCAGCGAAGATACCAGGAGTTGAGCTGGTGACGATGGATCAACGCTGTTTCGGAGCGGTCTGCAATACGCCAACCACGCTCAGGTGCACCCATCTCCCAGAGCTCAGCCGCACCGTTCAGATGCACCCGACGGCAGGTCGATGCCGACATCAGGCTAACGCCCACTGCCGTCGGAGAGTGGCTCTAGGCCTGGATGAGGAGGGAAGGTACAAGACTAGCCCCCTCAAAGCCTATCCAGAGCTCTTGTGTAGACTCATCGCGAGCAGCATCCTGGAGCAGTGGTCTCCCCTGGCTCAGAAGGGAGAGACGGCAGCGCAGGAGCACGAAGAAGCACACTTCGTCCCAGAGCGGCTGCTGCCTCGTCATGCTCCCCTCGACCTGTACCTCCCTCGAACCAGGGGTCAGGACTGTGCTATAGTTTGCACACCCTGAGGATAAGGTGGCGGCCAATATCGATATCGGTATTCGGTGTAAGGATTTTTCTCGTACGTGTGATCGGATCTTCCTCTTGCCCGTCTACTCTTGGCCGCCCCCCCCCCTCTCTCTGCTTATCCCTCCCTGCTCGATGTATCGTGCCTGCTCGCCCTGCCACCCCCATCCGAGCTCAAGGCCTGCCCGGCCCTGTGGCTTGAGCCGGGAAGGGAGGCCGGCGGAGGGCGAGAGGCCCTGGAGGCCCGCGCGCGCCCGCCGAGCTGGGGCCGAGCGCGCGGGTGAGGCGAGGGAGCCGCCCTCGGACAGCGCTGGCGCACTCGGGCCCTGGGCCTGCTCCCGCCACGGTCTCAGGGGTCCACGAGGCTCTGCCTCGTGGGCCTGCTCCCCCCACGGTCGCACGCGCAGGGGCAGGGCCCTGCCTCGGGCCAGTCGTCCCTCCCGCTCTCGCCTGTGGCCACGAGCATGTCATCTCTGATCGCCGCCACCGTCCATCGTCCTCCCTAGCTGGCAGCCTCTCTTAAAACGTCTCCGCTGTGCGCCTCATGACTTAGCAAGGAGAGAAGGGGGACAACGAGGAGGAAGGCGGAGCAGCAGTGGCACCAGGATCAACTCGTGGCCTGGCGCACGAGGCCCCGCCCTCCCCCTGTGGCGGGGCCCCGGGGCGGGCGCACTGGCCCTCGAAGCGCGAGCTGTCTGCCCACTCCTCGACCGCCTGTCGGCGCGAAGGTCCCCTGGTGGGTTTGTTTTTCGCCACCACCACCACTAGAAGTAGGAGGGAGAGGGGGCCCTCCTCCTCCTCCTCCTCATCATCATCAGCAGCAGCATCATCATTACCATCACCATCACCATCACCATCACCATCCTCATCCTCATCCTCATCCTCATCCTCATCCTCATCCTCATCATCATCTCCTTCCACCATCCAACTTAGGGTGGTTGTGGTGGAAAACAAGCCCATGACCCCCCCTCCCTGCCATGGCTCGGGCGCCGACACCCAGTGCATCTTTCGGTCTCGTGCGTGTTCGTTTGTTTCTCTCGCGGGAGGAGTTGGGAGAACAAGCGATGCCAAGCCCTCTCTCGCTCTCTCTCTCTCACTCTCCACGGGAGGGAGGCGGCATCCCCTACCACCAAGCCTCCACAAGTCCAAGCTCGTGCCCAGGTCTCGGTGGCCTGCGGCTCCTCGCCGGGCCCTGGGCCCGAAGACGGCCCTGTGGAAACTGTGGCATGAGAACGGGTTGGAACAGCGGGAAGCGTTGGAGTGAGAGTAGGCGGAGAAGGGAAAGGAGAGGGGCGGGGAGAAGCGTGCTGGCACCGTGCCGGCGGCACGCTGAGGCGCGTCAGGGTGCCTCCATGATGACAACAGGCAAGAAGGGCTTCTGTTATGTATCTGTTCGAAGGCCGACAAATCCCCCTCTCCCCCTCGACGCACGCGGGGTTCGAAAATGCATGTGCTGTCCAACGCCCTCAGTCCGTCCAAAAGCGGACCGACGAGCTCTCAAAGTCTACAATGTCTCGTCAAGAAAACTCCATGAGAGGGCCGAACAGGCCTCCAGGAGACGCCCGAAGCGTTAACAAACGAAGCCTAAAAAGGCAAAACAAACATTACAGTTAAATCGGGCCTGTCCCACTACAGGGGGATTTTCGACGAAACATAAAACATTACCACCAAAATGCCCCAAAAAGGTCACCCGCCCCGCATCCTCCCCAAAATCCAGGAACAAAAAACGGCATCAACATAAACTGTTGAAGGTCTGCGCAGATTTCTTGGATCTGCGCTGGACTCCCCCCCCTGGCGCGCAGAGCGCGCACAGCGATCAGCGCGGATCCAAGAGATCAGAGCGGAGCGCTCAAAGTTATGTTTATGCCGTTTGTGTCTTCGTCGATATCTTCTTCCCAGAACTAATCCATCCTCCCCCCACCTCAACCCTAGAGGCCTCGTAGATGAGGTCCGAGCAGATGGGGTCGGAGGATCGCGCCGCATCGGCGATACATCGGCGATGCATCGGCAATGTATCGGCGATGTATCGGCGATGCACGGGCGATGCATCGGCGACGTCCACGTGAAGAACATCGGTCTCCGCATCGAGCCGCGTCGCAGATGCGTCGGCGATGCGGCGCGATCCTCCGATCCCATCTACTCCGACCCCATCCAGGAGGCCTAGAACTTTGTGGGCCCCAGAAACGGCAGGGCCGTTTTTCCCCCGTTTCCCCAAAAAATCCTTGAACATGGAAACGGCCCCCAAAAAACGCGACCGGGAACGGCAACAGAAACGGCTCCAGGATCGGAAGCGGAGCCGGAACCGGTCAGAAAACAGCGACGGGACCGGTAAAAAAAAACGGCGTCGGAACCGGCCGAGAAGCTGCAAAACGGAACCGGTAACAAAAGGGCCCTGTCGTTTCCAGGGCCCACTGCGGCCCAGAACTGCTCCATCCTCGCCCCCGCCCTCGTCCATCGTCTGACGACCTACCAGACCACCCCAACCCAACCCGAAGACCCGTATTTCGGGTTGGGGGGGTATGGGTTCCATGCGTGTTTTGTCTATGTTCCCCAACCCCCCCCCCCCACTGGAAATGGAGGGCAAATTGAGGCCTTCGGGTTGGGTTGGGGTGGTTTGGTAGGTGGTGATCGTCGTGCCCCCCGCAGGCCTCGTATGCCTCGTCCTCCCTGGGTCGCGCACGCGGGCCCAACACTCGTGCAGAGGGCGGCGCTCGATCCTCCGTTCGTGGGACGCCTCGAGAGGCAGCCAGAGAACCCCACGGCGACTCGCTGGGCAAATAATCCGTGGAGGCAGGCTGATCACTGGAGGCACGAAGGCAGGTGGATCGAGAAGGGAAGAAGGAGGGGAAGGAAAAGAGAAAGGGGGAGGAGGAGGAAAAGAGGACGGAAGAGAAAAGGAGAGGAGAGGGGAGAGGAGAGGAGAGGAGAGGGGAGGAGAGGAGAGGGGAGAGGAGAGGAGATGAGAGAGGAGGAGGAGAGGGAGGGGAGAGGGGAGGGGAGAGAAGAGAGGAGAGGAGAGGAGAGAGGAGAGAGGCGAGATGAGAGATGAGAGGAGAGGAGAGGAGAGGAGAGCAGAGGAGAGGAGAGAGGAGAGGAGAGGAGAGGAGAGAGGAGAGGAGAGGAGCGAAGCGGAGGGGAGCGGAGCGAAGAGGAGAGAAACAAAAAACAAGGAGACGGAGGAGGAGGGAGGAGCAGGAGCAGGAGCAGGAGCAGGAATAACAGGTTTTGCTGGTAGAACCAACCTGGCACTCCCAGCCAGCCGTCAGTGAGAAAGGGGCAAACGGGCGGGCACACAGAGAGGGTTCCCCGTCGCAGGAATATCAGAAGAGGGAGCGGGGGATCCCCCGCAAGCAGGCGAGAAGAGACGGAGAGAAAAGGAGAGGGGAGGAAAGGGAGAAGAGCGAGAGGGAAGTCTTCGTTTCTCCTGGCAAACCACTAAGTCGACCGTGCGCATCGGCATGGCACCTGCCGATGTGGAAGCACGCCGCAGATTTTGCGAGAGAAGGTCGCCATATCCGAAACCTTTACCATGTCACAAATGTCGTATTGTATACAAGCGGTCTGGCCAGGCTGCGCAAAAACAACAACAAGCCCGATGCCTTCCACGCTCTCTGTTTTTTTTCTCTCTATCTCTCTCTTTCTGTTTCTCTCTGACTCTCTCTCTCTCTCTGCGTTCGGCGGGCCGCAAGCGCTTGGCCATTCCTGCTACGGCCGCGCCATTGGCACCGCCGTGTTGCCCAGATGTGTGTGGACGCATCCAGGCCGATGCTCGTCTTCCGACAAATCTGCTAAACAAACTGCATAAACATAAACGTTTGGCGCTCCGCGCGGATTTCATGGATCCGTGCTGGACACCCCTCCCTAGCGCGTGGAACGCGCCAGGGGCGGCGCCGGAGGCGCCTCAAAGGGCGTCCAGGCGCCGATCAAAAGAATCCGCGCGGGGCGCCAAAAATCTATGTTTGTGGCGCTCTCTTTCTTCCTTCGAAGCACATCTGCCGGCAATATTGGCCGCATGCTGGACGACCGCTCCGTGCGCAGACGCGCACTCCACCACACCTGCGCTATTGAAGGGGCCCAAGGACACACAAATAAATATACACAAATAAAAGGATTCCCTATAGTTTCCCATAGTTTCTGGGTTTTTGTCTTCCCGCCCAATTCCCATAGTTTCCCATATTTTCGTGGGAATCGACGATTAGTTGTGTCTGTGTGTTTTTGTTTCCCCTCCTGAGCTATACCAGCAACTCGGAGGGAGGGCAGGCAGCGCGGCACGTGGAAACTCGCGTGCACGGCGACCGGCGGCAGGAAGCAGGTGCGAGCAGTCGGGGGCCGCGCTGCACCTGGAGTCGAGCATCGCACAGTCTGTTTTTCCACGGCGAGCTTGGCATATGATCTAATCCGCCGACCCTGTCGGCGTGTGCGAGGGGCTTGGCTGTTCGAGTCGTCGTCTCCGTCGGTCGTCGCCTCCGTCGTCCCCTTTCCCTGCAGCTTCCTTCTCAAGCTCGTGAGCGAGAGAAAAATCTAGCAGTGTCGTAATCGAGTCGAAGGGAAGCCCCTTCCCTTTGATCCCTTTCCCCAGGAGGGGGGGGGGCCCGGGGGGGGTCCCGGGGGGGGGTGGGGGGGCAGATTCGTTTTTCCTCGGGCGGCCTAGAAACCTCGAAAACACTCCAAATGAGGTCCGAATGCCCAAGATGGCCCCCGAGACGGCCCAAGAGGGCCCCGAGTCGCCCAAAGATCGGCCGAAAACGCCCAAGATAGCCCCAAGACCGTCCAAGAAGCCTCCAAGACGTCCCAGGCCCCCTCCAAGAGACCCCCAGGAAGCCCCAAGAGGCCCCCACGAGGCTTCCAAGCGGCCCCTAAGAGCTTCCCAAGAGGCCCACAAACTACCCCCAAGAGGCCCCCAAGAGCGCTCGTCGTCGTCGTCGTCGTCGTCGTCGCCATTCAGGGTCGGCGGCACCGGCCGTAAGGCCTTCGCAATATCTGAGATCGAACTCCGTGTATAACCACGTAAACTAAAAACCCGATAAACAAGTCCGCTGGCCGAAGGATACGAATTCCCACTTAAAACATATCATCCGGGACGAGATCTTGAACAGAGCCGGAATTCTGTCGAGCGTCGCACAATTGCCGTGCATGTCCATACTGAACGAGCGGTGCGCGTCCTCCCTTAATCCTACCAGCCCTTGAAGGCGTGAGTGGTTCAGAGCGTTTCCTCTTCCACCCCCCTTGGTTCACCTGCGGGGAGGGATTTCTCACTGTTCCCTAGTAGTAAGCACCCCATGCCCCAGGCGAGCGGCAGCCAACCAGGACCAATGAGGACACCCCCCACCATCACTGTCAAAGAACTATGTAAGATCCGCTTTGGGGCACACTCTTGTGTCATGACCGGGGGTCGCGAGCACTTTGTATTGTTGTGTTGATAGGGACGGCGGGGGTGCCCGCATATTGTATGCTGCGCGCAGGGCCAACACCCCTGTCAAACAACAATACAAAATGAACTTCGAGACAAAATCTGGGGATCATACTCGGGCACCCCGCGATCACTGTGAATTATTCTTGTTGGCTGGGACGGCGGGGGTGCAGGCATATTGCCTGCTATGTGCAGGCCCACCAGACGCTATGAGGGCCACCCCGCGGCGATTGCGCACTGGTGTTCGACAAGGGTGGCGGGGCCGACACGTTTCCCGACACCCCCCCTTGTGAGCACAGACCTGACCTGACCAAATCCTTCCGTGTTCTGTCTCGCTCCGTCCTTCCCACCGTCAATTTTTCTGCTCGACGTTTCACTGTTCCACATCAGGGCCACCAGACGTGTAATTACCAGATTGGACTAATTGATGGAAGTTCCGATGCACCTCTGACGTGGACGGTTTGTAACTTATCTGTGTGTATATTATCATTATTATATATATGTATATATATATATATGTCTCTCTCTCTCTCTCTCTCTCTCTCTAAGGCCGGAGGAGCCACAGCTACAACTTACGATACGAGCTGACGCCAGCTCGGTAAAGTGCAACCCGCGAGGCTGTCAGGAGGGAAAGGGGGAGGAGGAGAAAGAGGAAGAGCACGATGAGGAGAACACGAGGGGATCAGGAGAGGAGGGAGACGTTGTAGAAGAGGGGAACATGAGGGATTGGAAGAGGATGAGGACGCGCCGAAAGAGACAGGGAGACAGGGGGCAGGAGGGAGCAACAGAAACACGAGGAGACACCAGGAGGAGGGCCGCACCTCCTCTGCTCGCGTGCGCATCCAAACTGAAGGCTTTCGGCATGCTGCTGCGAGTGGGGCCGAAACTTCAGGCTTCCAGATCGCACCGCCTCGCCCCTGTATCCGCCAAGCGGCGGTCAGAGAAGCTCCCTTCCCTGAACGCACCGCACCCCCGATGCCCCAGCGATGCCGTGCGACTTTTAGGGTGGGGGGGCACACAACTGCTCTGACCTGACGCACCCTGGGCCCGGGGATCGGGCCTACTGACCCCGGGCCAATCCAGACCCGGGTCAGTAAGGCCTTGCAGGATCCTGTAAGATCCTGCGGGATCCTGCACCCCGAGCCCGGGTCAGTGCACCCCTGGTTCTGCAGGATCCTGCAAGGTCTGGCGCCCTGATTGACCCCCGTTTGCATTGACCCCGTCCCTTTAGCTCCGAGGGAGGGAGGAGGGGAAGGAGGAGGAGGAGGAGGAGGAGGAGGAGGAGGAGAAGGAGGAGGGGAAGGAGGAGGGAAGGATGAGGAGGAGGGGGAGGAGGAGGAGGAGGAGGGGAAGAACGGGAAGGAGGCCGGGGAGAACGAGGAGGAGGCAGAGGAGGCCGGGGAGGAGGAGGAGGAGGAGGAGGAGAAGCAGGAGGAGAAGGAGGAGGAGCCCGAGAAGCGCCGACCGGCCGCGCCTGGCCCTCCTTCTGGTCGTCCTTCCACTGGCCGACGTACCTCCCGCGTGGCGGCCGCCGAGCCCCCCCGCCCGGCCGGCAGGCCGACGATGCCGCCCACGCACGCAGCCCGCCCGGGCGAGGAGCGGGAGGACGGGGAGGAGGACGGGGGGGAGGAGGAGGGGGAGGAGGAGGAGGAGGAGGAGGAGGAGGAGGAGGAGGAGGAGGAGGAGGAGGAGGAGGAGGGATGAGGAGGATGAGAGGAGGAGAGGAGGAGGAGGAGGAGGAGGAGGGAGGAGGAGGAGGAGGAGGAGGAGGAGGAGAGGAGAGGAGGAGGAGGAGGAGGAGGAGGAGGAGGAGGAGGAGGAGGAGGAGGAGAGGGGGGGGGAGGAGGAGGAGGAGGAGGAGGAGGAGGAGAGGAGGAGGAGGAGGAGGAGGAGGAGGAGGAGGAGGAGGAGGAGGAGGGGAACAGGGACACACTAATACATACACACAAATAAGATGATTCCCTACATTCTCCCATATTTCTGGGTTTTCGTCTTCCCCCCACTTCCCATATTTTCGTATTTTTTGAATGTTTTCGTCTTCCCCCCCCACTTCCTGTATTTTCCTATCTTTTCTGGGGAGTTCACGATTCACTGTGTCTGTGTGTTTTTTCCCCTCCTGAAGGCTGGGAGAGGCAGGGACGGCCAGGGAGGGGGGAGGCCCCGCGCTCGACGACGGCTGCGCTCAAAGCGTGGCTCGGTCACGAGGGGGGGGGGGAGGAGGGGGGAGGGAGCGGAGGCGGGAGAGGAGGGAGGGGGAAAATGAAGTCAAATGGGTATCTTTTAAACATATAGAAAGACAATGTTTGGCGCTGCGGCGCCGCCGGGGGGGGGGGGCAAGCGCGAATCCAAGAAATCCGCGCGGAGCGCCCAAAGTTTGTGTTTGTGGCGGCGTTTTCCCCACATCCTAAGTGGGGTTCTTGTTTTCTCTGCACACCCTCCGCGCAGGATCTCTCCTCCTCCTCCTCCCTCTCCTCTGTTCCTCTTTGCTTCCTCCTCTGCAACATCACCACAATCACCATCACTCCCCACTCATCATCATCGGCATCGAACGATCATCATCATAATCATCATAATCATCATCATCATCATCATCATCATCATCATCATCATCATCATCATCATCATCATCATCATCATCATCATCATCATCATCATCATCATCATCATCATCATCATCATCATCATCATCATCATCATCATCATCATCATCATCATCACTACTCGCTGACTTGAGGCCTGAGTATGGAGGAAGTCTCGAGCGGGAGCCTCGTCTGTGAGTGAATTGCGAGGAAGTCTCAGGCGGGAGCCCCCTCCCTATGGGGCCCGCACTTCATGTTTGAATCCGAGCGGGTCATCCGCATCGTGCAACTGTCGTCACTTTTGGGCTCTTGAGACTTGAATATGGAGGAAGTCTCGAGCGGGAGCTTCGTCTGTGAGTGAATTGCGAGGAAGTCTCAGGCGGGAGCCCCCCTCCCTATGGGGCCCGCGCTTCATGCTTGAATCCGAGCGGGTCATCCGCAACGTGCAATTGTCGTCACGTTTGGACTCTTGAGACTTGAATATGGAGGAAGTCTCGAGCGGGAGCCTCGTCTGTGAGTGAATTGCGAGGAAGTCTCAGGCGGGAGCCCCCTCCATATGGGGCCCGCGCTTCATGTTTGAATCCGAACGGGTCATCCGCAACGTGCAACTGTCGTCACTTTTGGGCTCTTGAGATATGAATATGGAGGAAGTCTCGAGCGGGAGCCTCGTCTGTGAGTGAATTGCGAGGAAGTCTCAGGCGGGAACTCCCTCCGTATGGGGCCCGCGCTTCATGTTTGAATCCGAGCGGGTCATCCGCAACGTGCAACTGTCGTCACTGTTGGGCTCTTTGAAATATGAAAACGGAGGAAGTCTCGAGCGGGAGCCTCGTCTGTGAGTGACTTGCGAGGAAGTCTCAGGCGGGAGCCCCCTCCCTATGGGGCCCGCACTTCATGTTTGAATCCGAGCGGGTCATCCGCAACGTGCAACTGTCGTCACTTTTGGGCTCTTGAGACTGAATATGGAGGAAGTCTCGAGCGGGAGCCTCGTCTGTGAGTGAATTGCGAGGAAGTCTCAGGCGGGAGCCCCCTCCCTATGGGGCCCGCACTTCATGTTTGAATCCGAGCGGGTCATCCGCAACGTGCAACTGTCGTCACTTTTGGGCTCTCGAGACTTGAATATGGAGGAAGTCTCGAGCGGGAGCCTCGTCTGTGAGTGAATTGTGAGGAAGTCTCAGGCGGGAGCCCCCTCCCTATGGGGCCCGCACTTCATGTTTGAATCCGAGCGGGTCATCCGCAACGTGCAACTGTCGTCACTTTTGGGCTCTTGAGATATGAATATGGAGGAAGTCTCGAGCGGGAGCCTCGTCTGTGAGTGAATTGTGAGGAAGTCTCAGGCGGGAGCCCCCTCCCTATGGGGCCCGCGCTTCATGTTTGAATCCGAGCGGGTCATCCGCAACGTGCAACTGTCGTCACTTTTGGGCTCTTGAGATATGAATATGGAGGAAGTCTCGAGCGGGAGCCTCGTCTGTGAGTGAATTGCGAGGTCTCTATGGGGCCCGCGCTTCATGTTTGAATCCGAGCGGGTCATCCGCAACGTGCAACTGTCGTCACTTTTGGGCTCTTGAGACTTGAATATGGAAGAAGTCTCGAGCGGGAGCCTCGTCTGTGAGTGAATTGCGAGGAAGTCTCAAGCGGGAGCCCCCTCCCTATGGGGCCCGCACTTCATGTTTGAATCCGAGCGGGCCATCCGCAACGTGCAACTGTCGTCACTTTTGGGCTCTTGAGGCCTGAATATGGAGGAAGTCTCGAGCGGGAGCCTCGTCTGTGAGTGAATTGTGAAGAAGTCTCAGGCGGGAGCCCCCTCCCTATGGGGCCCGCGCTTCATGTTTGAATCCGAGCGGGTCATCCGCAACCTGCAACTGTCGTCACTTTTGGGCTCTTGAGACTTGAATATGGAAGAAGTCTCGAGCGGGAGCCTCGTCTGTGAGTGAAGTGTGAGGAAGTCTCAGGCGGGAGCCCCCTCCCTATGGGGCCCGCACAACATGTTTGAATCCGAGCGGGTCATCCGCAACGTGCAACTGTCGTCACTGTTGGGCTCTCGAGATATGGATATGGAGGAAGTCTCGAGCGGGAGCCTCGTCTGTGAGTGAATTGTGAGGAAGTCTCAGGCGGGAGCCCCAGGAGAAGAGGAAAGGGCAAAGGATAAGCTAAACATATTCTCATGTGGGGTCCTACCGTCGGAGTAATTCTTCGAGAGAAAGGAGGGGGAAAGAGAGAGAGGAGTCGATGGCGTCCAAGAGGGGGGCGTCCACGAGAGGGGGGCGCAAATCATGGCCGGCGGCCCGTGCGCGGCCCGGGAGGAAGGGGCGGGGACGCACTGAAGTATGAAGAGGCGCCACGAAATCTGGGGAGATGTCATGGCCCCCGCCATGACATCCACACACCCCTAGCCATCACCCCCCCTCCTGGCCGCCCCCGAGGAGGAGGGAGGCAGCACTTATATCCATATCCAGAGCGTCTTGGACTTTTTAAGAAGAGGTGCCGCAACGCCGAGGCGCACTGGATATGGATAAAATCAAGCCTCTTGGGGCCAGATTTCTATCCATATCCAGTGCGTCTGTGGATATAACTATTGCCCGCAGAGGAGTGAGGGAGAGGGGAGGAGAGCGAAAAGGAGGGGGCGAGAGGGAGGAGGGCGCCGAGCAGCGCAGGCAGAGGCGGGCCGCAGGAGCGGCGCGCGGGAGGAGGGCGGCGGGGCGGCCAGCGGCGGCGCGCCGGGAACCGTCGGCGTGGTGGTAGACGCCCTCACCGTTCGCCTCGCCGCCGGGAGGCGAAGCAGTGGGCTCCCCGTCGCTCGGACGTCCATTGCCTGTTTTTCTTTTTCGGTTTCGTGCGTGATTTTTTTCGCAGGATGATCCAGGACGCTCCTTGATAACCCCCGCCGAGAACAAAACCACACGTCCGAGCGATACTAAGTGGGGTGGGGAGAACCAGGGAACGAAACATAGCATAGGCATAACAACTCGGAGGTCCGCGCGGATTTCTCCGATCGGCGCTGGACCCCCCTGGTGGCGCCTCCTGCGCGTCGGGTGCTGGACGACAATAATAAAAAAAATACTCAAACAACAGACTCACAAATGCTAAAAAATCGTCCCCAAACGAGTTCGAAAATACCCCCTGTAGAGGGACAGGCCCGACTTAACGCTGGGAGGCGAAACAATGGGGGGGGAACAGAAGGGGAAGAAAGGTTCAGGAAAGGCTGAGTCCACACGGAATACATACAGGAGGTCAGTCCACAAGAAACCTTCACAAGAAACCCAACCCTGAGACCCCAAGGCGTCCACTGATTGTTGGTGATGGAACGCCACGCTTTCCGTCGCAAAATCATCGGAACCCGAGAACCCCAGGGCACCCTGGAGGCAAGCAGGGCGTTTCTTGGCATGGGCACAGAAAGCCGACACTGGCACCAAGATGTTTCATAAAACTAAACTTGCGTTTGGGGCCAGCGTGAGCCCGTCCAGGATTTCGGAAACGCACAGGGGGGGGGGGGGGGAGGGGGGGAAATGGGAAACAACGCGCAGCACGGAGGAGGGAGGGCAGGAAACGAAAAAGTGCAGACGAGAGGCGAAGGCGGCCAGCGTTCTTGGGAGAAGGGGGGCCAGAGGGAAGGATGCGGCTTCCTCCATGACCCACGCCTCCCATTCCACCGCCGCCGTCTTCTGCGCCTCCCCCCACCCGTGTGGCCCCCAGCCCTGTCTCTTCCCCCTCCCACCCACCCCCTGCCCGCCCATTTCGCATCCTTGAATCTCTGCCAACCCGAACCTGGCACCCGACGATTCCGATCCCACCGCCTAACTACCTCCCGCCGTGGCTGCCCTGCGCGGCCAGGGCCCGAGAGCGTGGCGCCCTCTCAACCCCGGCCCACAGGCCCTGGCCAAATTCCACGGTCGTCGAGGGGTTCCGCTCCACCCGCCGTTCCAGCGGGGGCCTTAGTGCTGGCATCGGCTTCCCAGCGTTGCCGGGGACGAAAAGCCGGCACCGGCACCAAAACCCCACTGGAAAAGCTGGGGGTCCTTGCCCTGCGGGGGCAAAGCGGCCCAGCGGAGCCCGCAAAGCCTGAAGTGGCTCGCCTTGCTCGCCGAATCCACAGGCCCTGGTGCTCGCATGGTGCAAAACGCACCATGCGGCTCATGGCGCCTCCAGAGCAAGGCGGGGCTGCCATGGTCCGCGGGGCTCGCAAGACCTAGAAAACCGACGCGGCCCTGACGACCCATGGGGCCTATGGGGACCGCGCCGCTCGCCCTGCCCGCGCGGCGCAGTGGACCCAGGCGCGTTGCGGCGCCCATGTGGCCCAGGAAACCTGTCTGGATTTTGGGGGGTTCGCGGGGCTGGCGAGGTTCGCGCGGCCGGCCCACGGGCCACTCGCGGCCCATGGAATCCTAGAAAGTTCATCGGAGGAAATAGAGAAGTCCCGCGTTGCTCCCATGCGCGCATGGCTGACAGTAGTCGACGTGGGACACGCGAGCCCGAAGACACGGGCGACGGCATTCAACAGAGGCCTCGACGGATTCCTTTCCAAAGTGGATCTTGGTGTCGATGTCGGATCCCGGTGCCCCTTTATGTGAAGGGGGAAGAAAGGTTCAGGAAACGCTAAATCCAGACGATGTAAGTCCAGATGGAGCCCGAGCACTCCGTATGGACGCACGCTGCATGGATCCAACCTCCGAGCACGAGTGGCCAACTCCCGACGAGACGGAACACTCCGTATGGACTTGCTCTGCATGGCCTCAGCTTCCGCCGACAGGTACCATTTTCGGCCAAAAATGTCCCCGAACGGCGCCCCACAGGGTCCCTCTTAGGGAGCCCAGCTGGGCCCCTTTTCGGCGGCCCTTTGCCGCACCCCGCAGTTGATCGCCCCCCCCACTGTAAAGAGGCCCAGGGGCACGCAAATAAGTAGACACGAGTCCCAGGATTCCTCTTTTATCTTCTTATGTTTCCTGGGTTCTCGTTTCCCCCCCACACTTCCCATGTTTTCCCATGTTCTCCTGGGGATCGACGATTGGTTTCGTCACCATGTTTCTCCCCTCCTGGATTTGTCGCGGCCCGAACCGCCGCGCGCGCGCCGGAGCCGGGGGGGTCCCGCAGCAAACTTGGGCAGCCCTCCCGCTGGGCAGGCCCAGGGCACGCGTGGCCCCGCGCCCCTGCCCCCCTTGCTCGGCGGGGGCCGCCAAGGAGGCGCCCCTGGCCCCGGGCGCTGCCGCTGCTGACGTTGATGGTGATGACGAAGATTCTGACGGCGGCCACTGCGACGGCGCAGGAAATTATCAAGGTGGCGATGATGATGGTCATGATGATTGTGGCAGTGTTGATGGTGATGACGGCGATGATGGTGATGATGGTGATAATGACAACGGCGATAGCGGCGGATGTGGTGATACTGATGGCGGCGGCGGCGGCGGCGATGATGATAGCGGCGACGGCGCCGGTGGCGACGACGATGATGGCGGCGGCGATGATGACGGTCGCGGCGGTAATGGTGGCGATGGCGGCGGCGGTGACGACAGTGACGATTCTCCCCTCAACGTGTTCCGTGCTTCTCGGTTCTATGTCCCTTTCCAGGATTGCGGGTCGAACGAGCGGAGGGCGACGAGGGAACGAAGGGGGGCGACGAGGCCGAGGGGGGAGCAGCGACGAACCCAAAGCGCCGAAACGACAACGCGGGGGAACAGGGAACGAGAGGAGAGGCAACAAAACGACGGGACAAGACGACACGGGGCATAACGAAAGAAAAAATATGGTCCGAGGCCTCGCCGCGAAGTAGAAGCCGACGAACACCACATACTCCCACAAAACAATCTGGGATGCCGAAGTTGCTGTCCACCACGAAACTCCCTATAGACAATCTGGGGCGTCGATGCCGTAGAGCACCGCATCCTGCCCAAGAAACAAACTGTATCCCGGAAGCCGTAGCATTATAGCACACCACGTACTGCCCAGGAAGCAATCTGGGACGCCGAAGCCGTAACCACTTACTCAGGATACATTTCGGGGCGCCGATGCCGAAGTCCACCACGCACTGCCCAACATCTGGGACGCCGAAGCCGTAGCGCGCCCAATGCTGCCCAAGAAACTACGCCCAAGAGACACTCTGGGAAGCCAAAGCCGCAGCACACCAACGCGCCACATTCAGGATCGGCACGCGAGCGCAGCAAGCCTAGCTCCACTCAAACTAAAACTAACGTTAAAGAGGGGTGGAAACGAAACACACGAGCTGGTTGAAATTGTTCGCCAGCCGCCCGAAACCCTCAAATCTCGAACTGATCTTGATGAGACAACCATCTAGGAGCCTATAGACATATGCCTTAACGCGCCGACGCCCAGAGACCGAAACACATCGCAAAGCCAACACACCAATGAAGCTCGCCTCGAAGGGTCTGGCCACGCTGCGCCCCACGGCCCTCGCACCAGCGGCCACCTCCAGCGTCGGGGAGACATGCGCGCTCGGAAGCGACTCCGATGCGTCTCCCGCGCCGCCAGTGTGAAAATCATGAGCCCGGCGCAGAAGAAGATCTCGAAACGCAGGCAAAGGGGCCCACGCAGCAGGAGCGCCAACAGGCCAGGGCAGCAGACAAGGACCGCGTTCCTGACAACCAGCATCGAAAGAACGCTCATCAGCAGCAGCAGCAGCAGCACGAGGAGCATGAACGGCAGGCCACGTCGCCGTGGCACGTTGGGCTCTGTGGGCCGACACCGCCGCCACCAGGCACAGCTGCCCGTGGATGGCGCCCGCCAGGGCCATGCCAGAGGTCCTGCCAGGCAGCGTCACGACCACGACGTCCAGGACGATGCGAGCGACCGTGCCCTTCATCAAGATTATCCTCATCGTAATAACCGAGACCCCCGCCGGCGCCATCGAACCGAGGACGGTTGCGACCCGCACACTCGACCCAGAACTGCACGGCGGAACACCCATCGGAGTGTCGGTGCCCACGATCAGTGGTGACCGAACCTTCCACAAGCTGCCGAAGGAGGTCAAGGGGAGAACCTAGCGCAGCAAGAGGAGCGGCAGGCGGAGGAGCACCCGCAGCGGCAGGCGCCACCACGACCTTCACCTCGGCCTTCGAGGCGCCCGCCGCAAGGCCGAAGGCGACGTGCAACGCCCTTCCAGACCCGAGCTGCCTCAGAATTCAGTCAGCGCGCGCCAGGCAAGGCATGGCACTGCGAGCGTCCAGCAGATGCAGGGTAGAATCAACCGCCACTTTAAATACCGGGGTTATGATGGTGATGCTGATAATGACGATGCTGATGATGATATGATGATGATGACGATGATGATGATGGTGGTGGTGATGATGATGATAATAATAATAATAATGATAATAATAATAATGATAATAATAATAATAATAATGATGATGATGATGATGATGATGGCGACGACGCTGATGCTGATCATGATGGTGGTGATGCTGCTGATGATGGTGGTGATTATGAGGATGGTGATGGTGGTGATGATGATGGTGTTCGTGAGTAAGATGATGATGATGGTGTTGATGATGATGATGCTGATGATGATGATGCTGATGATGGTGATGATGGTGATGGTGATGGTGATGATGATGATGATGATGATGATGATGATGATGATGATGATGATGATGAGGTCCACAGGATCTCCGTCAGCGGCGAGCGGGGGGAGTGAGGAGGATAGTACAGTAGGAGCTCAACCACCAGAAACTTCCCACGCGAAACCCAACCCTGAGACCAACCAGGGAGTCCATGGATATCTGGTGTGGGAGCGTCACGCTCTCCATAGAAGAACAGTCGAAACCCAAGAAACCCAGGGCATCCTGGGTTTTGCTCGGCATGGGCTTCCACTGTTTGTCGACCCCTATCCCAGGCTCTGGAAGGTTTTCGAATGGACCAGAAACTGTGGGGTCAACCCTGGGATATGCGATGGGGGGGCGTCCATCCTCGACAGGGGTGCGTCCGAGTAGCCCCCTCGGGGTGCATCGCTTCCAAAACGGCCAAGCTGTCCAAGAGAAGGCCTTCGGGGAGGACTCCGAAAACTGTTCGGGAAGCAGCGGGGGCTTCCGAGCCTCCCGAGAAGGCCCGCCCCTTCTCGCTTCCCACCCCCAGCCCCCGGGCTCGCCGCCGAGCAATGCCCCTGGCCCAGGGTGCCCGCAGGATCTCCAGCGAGACCCAGCCGGCCTCCAGAGCACGCCTCTCTGGGCTTAGATCGGGCATGTCCCCCTACAAGCGGATTTTGGACGAAACACCCCTGACGATGTTTCGACTATGTTTGAAGATCCCTCTTTTCGCCATCGCTTGGACGTCCATTTCCCGTGCATGTTTCGGTTTCGTGCGTGTTTTTTTTTGCTCGATAATCCAGGATCGTCCTCAATGGTCCTCGCCGAGAAAAAATGCACACGTCCGAGCGATGCCAGGTAGAGGGACAGGCCCGACCCAACCCTGGGCCCAGCGGGCCCCAGGGGCTCCAGAAGGGCTCGAGATGCTGGGGGCGCCGCGAGCCAGGAGCCCACCCCTGGCACCCCCGCCAGCCTCCCAACCTTCCCCATACTCCTCCCCCTCCTCCTCCTTCTCCTCCTCCTCCTGCTCCTCCTCCTCCTCCTCATCCTCCTCCTCCTGCTCCTCCTGCTCCTCCTCCTCCTGCTCCTCCTCCTCCTTCTCATCCTCCTCCTGCTCCTCCTCCTGCTTCTCCTCCTCCTCCTCCTCTTCTATCTCATCCTCCCATCACTCCTCGCGGATGCCCCCAAAAAGGACCGCAACCTCTGCACCCGCCCGCACTCTCCCAGCGAGGACCCCCTGAAGCCCTCCTGCCGGGTGTTGCCAGACGCGGCGCGTCCCTGGCCCAGGGTGCCCCTGGAATGTCGGAGGCCCCCACGGCCTCCAGAGCACCCCCGCTGGGCCTGGAGGACCCCCTGGAGCTCCCGAGTGGAGCGGAATACTGGGCCAGAGACCATCGAGCAACCCCTCATCCTACTCCTCTCCTGGCTGGTGCGGCGGCCTGGCCTTGTCCTCCTTCCACTGGCCCTCGTACACGTCGCCTCTGCGCAGCAACGCGGGCGCCAGCCGGCGCTTCCCTTGTGTGCTGGCGGCGCTTGCTCGGCAAATCGTTGAGTCCATCGACAGCGGCTCTCGCTGCGTCATGCACTAGTACCAGGGTGGACCACTGGAGACCCGGAGGCTCCTCCTCCCCCTCCTCCTCCTCCTTCTCCCCCTCATACTCCTCCTGATCCTCCTCCTCCTCCTCCTCCTCCTCCTCCTGCTGCTCCTCCTCTCCTCCTCCCTCCTCTCCCACTCCTCCTCCTCCTCCTCCTCCTCTCTCCTCCTCCTCCTCCTCTCTCCTCCTCCTCCTCCTCCTCCTCTCCTCCTCCGCCTCCTCCTCCTCCTCCTCCCCCCTCCTCCCCATCCTCCTCCTCCTCGTCCTTCTGCTCCTCCTCCTCCTCCTTCTCCTCCTCCTCCTCCTCCTCCTCTTCTTCTGAGCAGTACTAGTATTATTATTAGTAGTACGATTAGCCTTCTTCGTCCTCGTAGTAGTAATAGTAGTATTATTAGTCTCTGATTAGTATTCGTACGAGTGTTGTTATTATTCGTATGAGTACTATTCGCATTATCATTATTACTATTATTCGTGTTAGAATAATTCGTCTTCTTACTATTAATATCATTATTAATATTCGTAGTGTTAGTACTCTGCTTGTTTGTATTATGGTTACCCGTGTCATTATTATTATCAGTCGTATTCGTAGTAGTAGTAGTAGTATTAGTATGAGTATGTTTCTTATTCGTGTTAGTACTCGTATTCGTCTTAGTAGTATCATTCGTATTATTCGCACTCGAATTAGTGTTATTATTATGAGTTGTATTATTAATAATAATATTATTATTATGATTATTATTATTACTATTATTCCTCCTCCTCCTCCTCCTCCTCCTCCTCCCCCTCCTCCTTCTACCCCCTCCTCCTTCTACCCCCCCCTCCTTCCCCTACAGCCCTGTCCTGTCTCTGGGCCCGGCGCTGCGCCTCGAGAGACCGGCTGGGCCTGGCAGGCGGCACCCGACCCATGTCGATGAGCCTCCCCGACAATTGCCCTGCGAGGCGGGGATTTATCCACATCCACCGCCTGGGAACCGACGTCCTGGTGCCCCAGCGGGCGGCGGATGAATATTTCGGCCCCCGGGGACCCGAATGTGTCCATATCCACCGCCTGCCGAGGCTCCGAAAACTGACCCTCGAGGCGGTGGTCATGTACTGTCCCGCCTCGGATTGCCCTGCCGATGTGTCTACAGTTCCCTGCACAGACCTTGCAGACGCGCTGCAGCAGATTTGTGCGTGGATTTCTGCATGTGCAAGACCTACGAGCGGCAAGCGCAAAAACAAGGCGCGAGCTTCACGTGGATTTGTTGTCGTGTTCACTCCTGGCCCAACAAAATCCGCACGAAGGTCACCTCGAAATCCGGAGCGACACTCTCCAGGACGACTCGGGCTCATCTCACGGCTTTCCGACAGAAATCCGCTCTGCCATGTTGGCGCCATGATACAGTCGGCCCGAATCAGAAGGACGCACGATAATTATGCTAACGGGGTTCCCCACATAAAGAGATTTACGGTTTCGTGGGACCCATTTTCTTGATGCCCTCCTCGCTTTGGCGGGGCCCCGCTGGAAGGGGGGAGGGCTACGAAACCTGGCGAAGAGTAATGCTTTCCGCGACCCTCCTCGTTCAAGCGCGGCCTCCTGGAGGAGTGGAGGGGGGACACGAAACCGTGTAAACAGCATGTTTTCCGATACCCTCCAGGAAGAGGAGGAGGAGGAGGAGGAGGAGGAGGAGGAGGAGGAGGAAGAGGATAAAATGGATGATGGCGAAGAGCAGCAGCAGGAACCGCAGCAGGAGCAGCAGCGGGAGGTTGGTTTGAGTGGTCTCATTTTCCTCGTGAGGTCCGATTCGCGAGGTTGGTCTGAGTGGTCTCATTTCCCTCGTCCAGTCGAGGTTATACAAGAGGGTGGGCGACACGAGTTCGCTAGACGAAAGCACTTGCCGAGGCGGGGCCTCGGCCTGGAGGGGTGGGAGGGGCACCTCCCTGAAGGTGGGAGGGGCACGATGTAAATAGTATGGTTTTCCGATACCCTCCTCGCTCAGGCGGGGCCTCCCTGCAGGGGTGGGAGGGGCACGAAACCATGTAAATAGTATGGTTTTCGGATACCCTCCT
Source organism: Prorocentrum cordatum (assembly GCA_963575745.1). Taxonomy (NCBI): domain Eukaryota; class Dinophyceae; order Prorocentrales; family Prorocentraceae; genus Prorocentrum; species Prorocentrum cordatum. The sequence goes on from CAUYUJ010019278.1 coordinate 133,832, forward strand.
CGCTCAGGCGGGGCCTCCCTGGAGAGGTGGGAGGGGCACGAAACCATGTAAATAGTATGGTTTTCCGATACCCTCCTCGCTCAGGCGGGGCCTCCCTGGAGGGGTGGGAGGGGCACGAAACCATGTAAATAGTATGGTTTTCGGATACCCTCCTCGCTCAGGCGGGGCCTCCCTGGAGGGGTGGGAGGGGCACGAAACCATGTAAATAGTATGGTTTTCCGATACCCTCCTCGCTCAGGCGGGCCCTCCCTGCAGGGGTGGGAGGGGCACGAAACCATGTAAATAGTATGGTTTTCCGATACCCTCCTCGCTCAGGCGGGGCCTCCCTGGAGGGGTGGGAGGGGCACGAAACCATGTAAATAGTATGGTATTCCGATACCCTCCTCGCTCAGGCGGGGCCTCCCTGGAGGGGTGGGAGGGGCACGAAACCATGTAAATAATATGGTTTTCCGATACCCTCCTCGCTCAGGCGGGGCCTCCCTGGAGGGGTGGGAGGGGCACGAAACCATGTAAATAGTATGGTTTCCGATACCCTCCTCGCTCAGGCGGGGCCTCCCTGGAGGGGTGGGAGGGGCACGAAACCATGTAAATAGTATGGTATTCCGATACCCTCCTCGCTCAGGCGGGGCCTCCCTGGAGGGGTGGGAGGGGCACGAAACCATGTAAATAGTATGGTTTCCGATACCCTCCTCGCTCAGGCGGGGCCTCCCTGGAGGGGTGGGAGGGGCACGAAACCATGTAAATAGTATGGTATTCCGATACCCTCCTCGCTCAGGCGGGGCCTCCCTGGAGGGGTGGGAGGGGCACGAAACCATGTAAATAGTATGGTATTCCGATACCCTCCTCGCTCAGGCGGGGCCTCCCTGGAGGGGTGGGAGGGGCACGAAACCATGTAAATAGTATGGTATTCCGATACCCTCCTCGCTCAGGCGGGGCCTCCCTGGAGGGGTGGGAGGGGCACGAAACCATGTAAATAGTATGGTATTCCGATACCCTCCTCGCTCAGGCGGGGCCTCCCTGGAGGGGTGGGAGGGGCACGAAACCATGTAAATAGTATGGTTTTCCGATACCCTCCTCGCTCAGGCGGGGCCTCCCTGGAGGTGTGGGAGGGGCACGAAACCATGTAAATAGTATGGTTTTCCGATACCCTCCTCGCTCAGGCTGGGCCTCCCTGGAGGGGTGGGAGGGGCACGAAACCATGTAAATAGTATGGTTTTCCGATACCCTCCTCGCTCAGGCGGGGCCTCCCTGGAGGGGTGGGAGGGGCACGAAACCATGTAAATAGTATGGTATTCCGATACCCTCCTCGCTCAGGCGGGGCCTCCCTGGAGGGGTGGGAGGGGCACGAAACCATGTAAGTAGTATGGTTTTCGGTATGGAGTGGTATGGAATGGTATGGTAGGTATGGTATGGTACGGTATGGTATGATATGGTATGGTATGGTACTGGAGGTATGGTATGGTATGGTACGGTGTGGCATTGGTGTGATATGGTATGGTATGCTATGGTACGCCATGGTATGGTATGGTACGGTATGGTACGTATGGTGTGGTATGGTATGGTATGGTATGGTATGGTGTGGTAGGAACTATGGTATGGTATGGTGTGTGTGGTAGGAATAATATTGTGCTGTATGGAAGATGGAGCGGGAGGTGGGTGGGAAGGAGAGGGTGTTCTGGGAAAACAAGAACCCCACTCGGGATGTGGGGAAAAATGCAAGGGCCTTGGAAGACCGTGTCGACACTTCGCGGGCGGGGCGCGGCCAGCAAAGGCGGCTAAGGATGGACAGAGGAGGCAAGGATGCTAGGGCACCCTTGGGAGAGTTGCCCATCCGAAGTATGCGGGTTGACTGAACATGGCCGATTCTGGAAACCCTGAACCCAGAAATGTTGTCATCTCTTTTTTATGGAGGGACGGTACTTTGCCTGAATAATTGCAGCAAAAAGGTCATGGGGAATGAAGGTTGCCGTCGGGAAATTCGGAGCGAGCGGGCGTGCGACGGCAGACCGCACGCCCATCAGCCTTGAAAAGGCCAGTGCGCTGCAGTCGTTGCCAGTCCTCTGCTTTTCAAATTGACATCCCGCTGCAAGGCTGCTGCAGGCGGTAAAGTGGGGGCCATGCGGTGGCATGTCCATCATTTGATCCGAGGGACGCTCCCACTGACAAATGTCAGATCAGTTCGGCAAGGGCCAAATTCCAGTTTGGACGTGTACGTGGGACACGACAAGCGGCGGAGGAATCTGAAGAGAGGGAAGCGCCGTTTGGAGCGTCCGCGCCCGTGAGAGCCTGCTGCATACCCCCCAAACCTGAAAAAAGCGCGACGGCAGTGTCAGTATAGGTCGGTCGGGCGGTATCAATGCAAGTCAGTCGGTCGCAAGGTGGAGGACCTCTGGCTTGTCAACCGTGCACGAGCTCCGCAGGGAGGGGGGTGCTGGCATCAGAGTTTGCCGGCAACCGACCCCCAAAAAAGGCGCGGCCGTGTTAAGAACAGCCCAGGGAGCAGAAGCGCGGGAGAGGCCAGAATCCTCCTCCCTCAAAACTTACACCTCCACTCCAACCCTGAGACAACGAGATCTCGGCCCTGCGCCTCCGTCAGCGGAGCGTCTCGGGTCTGCGGGCCGCAGTGCGCTCGAGCACAGCGGTAGGCATGTCAGCACAGGACGAGTTGTCCGACTGCGGCCGAACTGCCGAGTCATTATGTGCCTGATGGCAGAATCCGCGAAGTGTGCAAGTATCAAGGGCAAGTCGCACCTAGTGACGACAACGCTCGTGCTACTCCCCGTCTCGTTCCTACTCCCTTTTCGCTGGGCACCTGCTGGCAGGGCGAACCCCTCATCATTCACAAGTCCGGATGCCTTTTGCACTTCCACATGTGTGGATTGCTTCTCATTTGGGGCGTGAAGACAAAGTATCAGCCCTGCACCACGGCTTGGCAGACCGCCTGTACATCTCATCGCGCTCACTCGTAAGTCTTGGCTGGACTGGCTCTCTTGCGCAGCTTGTCTCCTTGCTGTGCACGTCCATCGAAATGTGACCGACGTCTCAATTTGAAAACGGCCCGTGGTGGCGAGGCCAGCGCAACTGGCGTGGTCTCAATGATGTCATATAATACTTCTGAGCGGAGGACTTGCCGATCAGCTTCTGGCGCAAAGTCAACACCGCTGACCCGACCGCGCCTTGCAACGTCTTGGACCAGCATGTGCACGAGCACTGTCAGGATCAGTGACTGCCTATGTCCGCATTCCAGGCAGACTGAACTCCTCCGCGGACGCCCCAGCCTCGCGCTGCAGGCCGCCCAATGTTTCGGGATGTGGTGCGCGAGCCCTCACGACGCCAACCGTACGAGATGCGCACGTTGAGGCCGAACGTCGATGGCACGTAACGCTGAAATTCAACTCTGCACGGTGGCGCCACGCGCGCCGGTATCCAGTCTTGGCGCCAAGATTCATCGACCGCTGGCACCGCCATTGGAGAGCAAAACCTGCGGGGGATAGTGCTGGAGCAGAATGCGGGCGGGGTGACGAGGCAAGCCAATCTGCTAGCTGACTAACTAAAATTGCCCCAACATTGTTTGAGCCGAAACGGCAACGGCAAAACATGTAGTCATTTCTTGGGAGGTCGACATTTACGTCCGCCACCTTCCGCCGCCTTTCCGCCGGCGGAGGCGGCCTCGTTTCACGTCCGCCGCCCTTCCGCCGCCCTTCCGCCGCGGAAGAGATGACAACAGCTTGGATCCTCGAAGGCAACGCCGTTTCTGGAACGCCTCATGTATTCCGAGCCGCTTCAGGGCTAGCAGCCGTCAAATGGGAACAGCGCCGATGAGGACAGCAATCCCCACCTCCACCCCCAGCCAGGAGCCACTTTCCGACCTGGTGATCCAAGGGGTCTTGCCTGCGAGGTGGGGATGACTGTTGGAAGCTCTTGGGGGCCTAGAGACCCACTCCCACCCCCAGCATGGACCCCTGGACCCCCAAGCCGGGATTGGGGGTCCTGGCTTGTGGTGAACGTGGGCCGCGCTGTCCTCAGTGGACGAATCGGCCTGCAGGTTGCGTTCGTGGAGCATCCAGCCCTGCCGCGACCCCATCCTGACAGCTTTCGCTCGCGAGTTGTGGGAAGAAGAAGAATCTCCATTCCTTACCAACGCAGGACGGGCGGGGCGTTTCGCGTGAGACTTCGTAACAATGTACGGTCCTGCAGATCGAGATGTGCAACGGCTGCACGGACGCAAGGCGGCTCTGTTTACAAGTGTGGCGCGCGCATCAACGCAGCGCACACAGGTCTAACAATCCCAACAAGACACTGACACGGACAGAGTGCGGCACCCATTAAGCACGTTGCTCTCGCCGTTCGCCTTACCCCCGCGGACATTCGTCTTGAAGGGTTCGAACCATTACGCGGTGGAACCCACTTGGTTTCGAAAAAGGTGGCTATCGCTACATGGCCATGCGCGTCCGTCTTCAGCTTCAGCAGCGTGTCGCAACAGCCAGACTGATGAGGGCGAGCCGTTCGTTTTCAAAGCCTGGATCTCGCCGAATAGTTCCTCCTGACTGATACGTGCACCGGTAGAGGGCGGTTCATTCCTCACGGTGTGGCTGTTGGCTGAGACTGATTGGCACTTGACGATTATGGGGAACGAAGAACGATCGAGGTCCAACATTCCAACATCCGCAGAAACGGGTCGCAGCCGCTAGGACATAAGAGACCAAATCTCTCGGCGGCTCTGGGAGGCCAGCGCCGCCCATCAAAGCGCACACGGGCGCGCGCGAGCCGCGCCGCCACCTCGGGTAGAGCAGGCCCGACACAACGCGCCGAGCCTACCCTAGATAAGGTGGTGGCCGCGGCTTGCGTCCACCGAGGACTTCGCCCCTGAAACGAGCCTGGCTCGGAGACGCCTCCCCCGCACTGGGGTCGAGCAGCTCGCGCAAGATCGGGGCCTCGGTCCGACAGTGCGCCGCGCCACGGCGGCAGACAAGGGAACGGCCTGCAGGCTGCACGGCGCGCCCTTTGAACTCAAAGGGAGAGGGGGGGTCCACCGGGGACTCACCGGAACCCCCGAGGCCCAGCTCATAAAAGGCGGCTTGAACTGCATCACATCGGGCCCTAGGGAAGGGCCCCATCCGCGCCGCCAGGCCCGCGCAGCAGAGAGGTGGAAATGGAGCGCGGTCGGCCGGCAATTTGCGCCAGGTTGCTCGCGCTGCTGCCTGCCCGGAGGCGCGCGCGACGAGCACTGGCACCACGCGCACCGAACACCACCCGCCACCCCCTCCACAACTCCAAGTCATGAGAAAGCAGAGCGAGCTGCGGCGCATAATAATCTCCTCCTACACCTGACGGGGTCGAAACCTCTGGGGCAGAGGCGGCTGCATGCTGAGCGACTCTCGACAAGAATTCCAACGTGCGATCGCAGGCTTCGAGCGACTCGCGAAGCTGAGTCACCCAGACCTCGGGGAGTTCGCGTTCGCCCGCCCCGAGTCTGACAAAGAAATCGGCCCGCGCGTTGCCAATGCAGCCCGCAACGCTTTGGCCCAACACTTCACCGCTGAGCACCTGGCCCTCAAAAGCCTGCTCAACGTCCCGACGGGCAGGGGTCCAGCGGAAAGCAGGCCTCTCAGGTCTGCCACGATAGAGCCCATACGCGCGCCTCCAAATCGAAGCGCGCTTGGCCGAGCCCGCGGCCAGACCCTGGCCCCAGGGCGCCCCTTCCTCCGCAGCGGACAGATGGTCTTACGCCACCTCTGGGCCCCACGGCCCGACGCGCAAAGCATGGAGGATGTGGCCTGGCGCTCCGCCCGCGGGGCCGCCTGGACAGGCCCCGCGAGCAGTCGGCCCTCGCGGGCCGGCCCCCAGGAGACAAGGCAACCGTGGCCCAGCCACGCCCGGTGGCCGCAGGGGCCCCCGGCGCGCACAAGCGAAAACCCCAGGGCGCATTCACCGCGCCCCAAGCACGCCACCGTTCTCTCTGCCACGGGCGGGTTCTGAATGGGGGGAGAGGGCAAGCCGTAAACGAGCTCATGAGAATCGAAATCCGGGGGATGCAATACGCATGCTCCTTAAGCCATGCGCGGAGCTCGAAACAATCATCATGCGCCAACGGCCCAGCATCTGGGCCCTCGCGTTCGGCCCATAGCCCCTCGCATGTTGAAATTCAAATGACCAAGCCCGCCGCTCGGTCTTTCGCAGAAGTCGCACTTACTGCTATCAACAAAGCCACGCTGGAACCTGCGGGCCGCTGGCCACATGGCGCCAGCCCGCGACGCCCTCAGACGCGACCTTGCAACACCCTGTAACTTCTGAAACCGGAGCCGCAAAGCTCTCATCCAGACGGCCTTGTGCCCGTAGGCCTCAGGTAGACTGGGCATCGCCCGGCCCCCCTGGGCACGCCGATGCCAGCTCTCAGAGGGAAGCCAAACACCGCGCAGAAAAATCCGAACCGGGATGATAATCTTGTGCTGATCAGACTCAATCTGGCGCGGGCCGATCAGCGCCCACCCTACGCGCTGCAGAGACAGGATGACAGCACCACTGGGCCCCCTTGACTCCAGACGAATGGGCTTGTCACGCAGGGCAAGTGGCGCCACCTCCCACGCGCACCTATGGCCCGAACCCCTGGCACGGCCTTCCCAGAACCAGCAGCAGCATTTGGGCGCCAAAGGAACGGTCGCATCGAAAATGAAGCCATGCGCTGGGTCTCGGCGCCCGTTCAAATAGGGGGTCACGCGACTGTTACCTCTGGCCCCCCATAAGCCACGCCGCCAGCGCCATCGCGGCGCGTGAAGCGGCGCCCGCGACACAAGAGACTGCAGCACCATGGCTGCCGCGCGGTATGAGCCCCGCCCTCCAGAGCCCCGCCGCCCTCTCACCCCCCGCAGCCCGACGCGCCGGACCCACGGCCACGGCAGAGAACAGGCCGTCCGAGAGATATCGCAACGACCGAGGGCGGGCGCGCATGCAATCGATCGCCGCGCGCCCAGGGAGCGCGGCAATCGCCTTTCGCAAACCGGGTGTGGCAGCTTTCGGAAGCGACGGCTCGGGCGCTCGAAATCCGCGGGCCGACCAGACCTTGGCCCACTAGGAGCGCGTCGAATCAGCCAACTCGCGCGGCCGCGCTCGCCCGGCGGCCTCGATGGTCTCCCGGAGCCCACGGACTCTAGGAAACCCATGCGCTTGCCGAGCGCGGCCCAGAAAACTGTCAGCCCTGAGGCCGTTCACGAGGCCCCCCTCGGCGCGCGGAAACTGGCTTGGTGGTTTTCAGCTCGGCCCAGGACGCGCTGAATGTGGTCGTCGGTCGCTGGGTCGCCAAAGACCGCAATGCCTGCCCCCCCCCCCCCCCACCCACACACACACACACGCACACACACACACACACACAAAAAAAAAACGCGAGTCAAGGGGTCCAGCTGCAGCAGCGCGCCGCCGTGCTTCGCGACGTTCCTCATGAAAGCCTCGGCCTCAAGCAGCAGCTGCGCGCCACTCTATCCTGCCTGCGCTGCTGCTCGTCGTGCCCCTCGCCAAATTCAGGGGCGCGCGTCGCTGGCGCGCGGTCGATCCTGCGGATCTGCCGAGTAGGTCGCATCGGCCACGGGCGGCCGCGCGCGCGCCGCTGCCTTGGCTCGCTGCCAGTCAGCCTCACGCGGCCCAACTCACTTCACGCAGCCCTTCCTCGCGAGCCCCACTACGTCGCGCACATCAAGCAGCCCTCGCTCGACGCCCGCGACCACTCGATCCCAGAATATTGCCAGCTCGCCCCCCGTGCTCGCGCCACCGACGCCCCTCGAAAAGCTAGACCAGTCCCTGGGGTAGCGCGCGCCGCCTGGTGGCGCCGCGACCGGCACCTTCTCCTGCCAGCGTGGATCCCGCGCCCACATGGCTGCCTCTGGCCCGCGCAATTACACAACAGTAGGGCGCTGGGGCGACGGGTTGGCCGACGGGCACACCTCTGGGAATGTAGCGCTGGTTGCCATGCTTTCGCTCATCACGAAATAGTCGATGACTGATCCGGGGACGCTCTGCGCGCGCGTCGGGGTCGCGGGCGCGACCACCGCGCCGCTCATGGCGGCGGCCCAAGACGTCAGCAACCCTCGTTGGATGTTGGAGTCCGACTCCCGATTCCAATCAAAACTGACGGCCTGCAGACGCTGGATGCGGTAGCGGTCTCCATCAAATTCGCGACATTTCGCGGGCCGAGAAACTCATCCACCCACAAATATGCCGCAATGACAACGATACTACCCCTCACCTTCGCACGCACGTGGCCCGCCACCGCCCTGGTTTGGACCAGCACCCCCGAAGACAGCACAACGCCGCCACGCCACCCTGCGACCCCCTGCCTCCCAGGGCCGCCGTAGCATCAGCAGCCGCCCGGGACACAGTGTCATCCTGCCGCCCGAAGCCTCGTCCGAAATTGCCCCAGCTTGTCCTCGGTGAGGTGGTGTTTCCGGCAGCATCACACGCTCGAATCTGCCCCTAGCGCTGGCTGCTCCGCCTCAAGCAGCTCGGCGAAGGGCCCATGAGAAGAAGCATTGACCATGACAACCTGCATCATCAGCGCAACAAACAGGAAACAAAATTCACAGATCATCACACCTCTGCGTCTTGGCGAAACTCGTGAGATTCTCACCAACACGCTTGACTGCCTCGCGCAAATCCACGTCGCCATCGGGCACCTGCATGTTGACGGACTGCAAGAAAGCCCTGGGCACCTCGGGGTCGCCATCGGGCTGGGGGATCCAGCCCCGCGCCCTTGGGGTCGCAGCGACAGGCGCCGCCGTGCCGCCCGCGTCGCAAGCCGCGGCCCCGTTCGCCGAGCCCTGGCGCCCGACTTGGGCAGCCGCCTGCCTCGCCGCCTCCGCCGCCTCGGCCGCGCGACGCTGCTGCCCGACACGATGCGCAGCGTCGGCAACCCGCACCTCCTCCAGGCATCCGTGGAGCCGCTGCACCGACCCGCCGAAGGAGGCCAACAGCTCGCCGAGCCGCCCCGCCGTGGACCGGTTTGACACGACTGGCAGCACCTGCGCCAAAGAGGGCACCTCCCGATGGCTCGGCCTCGGCACGTGCGCGACCAGCTGGCGGCGCTCCTCCTCCAGCTCCAGGAGCTCGGCGCAGAGGCGGTCCAACTGCGCGCAGGCGTCTTTGACAACGAGTTCCGCCTTGCACACCTTCTCGCGGAGGTCGGCGACGCTCGCATCCTGCTTCTCCTTTCGCTTCTCCAACTCCTGACGCAAGAAGGATATCTCCTTGAACCTGGTGTCAAGGCTCTTGCCCACCACGAGCTTCCTGCACAGCTCGAACTGGCGGGCGCGCAACTTGTCCCGCGCCTCGACCAGCTCGGCACACTTGGACGACTCGAGCGTGGCCAAGGTCTCGGCGACCTCTGCCAGCTCCCTCTTGATGTCACCGCTGGGCCAAGACATCGACCTCCATAGAGTCAGGAACGCCCCCCTGCTGAGACTGCTGACTCTTGAGCCTTGCCAGCTCGGCCCGCCGTTTCTGGACCTCAGACTCCTGCTCCCCCCCATCCTCCAGCGAATGTTCTTTGCGAAGCTAGCACCTGACCAGATCTGCCCTGTTCCACTACTGGTCGCCCGTCGACGACGACCAGCTGTGCTTGACCACCCTCGCTTCCAAGAGCCACCAAGCGACGCCAAACTGCGGCTGCACTGGTCGGGCCGCTCGACGGGGAGGCGCATGGCATGACTTGGTTTTGCCTGGAAGCGAAGGCGGGGTAGGTAATTCACGCTCTGTGCCTGCAATACCACGGCCCGGCCTGGCCCAAGCCACGCCACGCTGTCGCTCGTGCCCGCTCCGGGTCGGGCCTGCCCGCGTCGACTCCTCGCGCCCGGCCGCGGGACGCACGAGCGAGCGCTGGACCGCCAGGACAAGTGCGCGGTGCCGCTAGACAGGAGTGTGTGCTGAGTGTCCGTTGGTCCTCCTCCGCTTCTCCCCTGAAGCTTCTCTCGTGCCTCCTCGTTCATCCTCCCATCTCCCCCACGCACGGCAACAGGGAGGCAGTGGGAGACCCGAGCGGGAACAAATGAAGAAGGGATTGAGCGTTCAAAAGGGAGATGAGGCGAAGGTAGAAGAAAAAGAAACATGAACATTGACCTATTGCGCTCCGCGCGAATCCAAGAAATCCGCGCAGAGAGCCAAACATGTATGTGAATGTCGTGTCTTCGTCTTCGAGGAGGGCGTTGTTGGTACAGCTCCCTTTCGCGAGCCCACCGGATGAGAGGAAAAGGATTGGCTGAACTATGTCTGCATCAACCCCCTTTTAGGCAAGCGCGCTCCGCTACTCGCAGAGTCACTGCTCGCAAATGGCCTGGATCCGCCGTGGGGGATCTACGATATGCTACATCGAGGCGAACGTGTTTTTTCTTCGGCCCGATGCATTACATCGAGGCGAATGTGGGTATGTTGTTTAGGACGTTTGCGAGTACAGTCATCGGCCTGACCTAAGGAACGATAAATAAGAAACGAAGCCCCATTTTTATCCCAAGGAAGAACGCATAAGGAACGATAAATAGCACATAGCTCATAAGGATCTGTAATTAACGCATGCAAGCCTGAGGAACGACCGAGCCCCTTTTGAAAAGTAAGTGTTCCTTACTCAAGCCGCTCACTGTAGGCACTTTGCGAGTCGTGAAAGCGCTCGGTGGCGCCTTGGGAAACGCCCAGGCACTGGAGGCTCGAGGGTCGGGGAGAAAACTTTCCCCACGGGAGGAGTCGGGAGGCGGAGGCCGGAGGGACGGAGGAGAGCGGGGAGAGGCAGAGCGAGAAGCGGGAAGAGGGGCAGAGAGGAGGTACACGGGGCGCCTAGAGCAAAACAAGAACCCCACTTTGAATGAGGGAAAAAAGACCTAGAGGAAACAATGACCTCACTTTGGAGGAGGGAAAATCCCAGAGAGAAAACAATACCCCCTGGGGAAAAAAACATAAGACCAGCCTGCCAGGGGCACGACTCTTGGTAAAGCCCAGCTATGGATCTGCACTCCAAACTCGCGAGCCACGCAGCTGGCCTTACACCCGACCAGCAGGCCTGCGGACAAGCCCTTCAGCAAATCAACCATGTAGTTTCGCCTGCCAACTGACCATCGCCCATCCAGACAGGAAGCCCACCAGCCGAGCCTGCCAGCCAATCAGCCAAATCACCGACGAACCCAATCGACCCAACAGTGCAGGCACATCATCAGTGGGCAGCGGCAGAGGGCGAAACGGTTCAGACAATGACAAACTCGGATCACGCCCTTCTAAGAGATCACCCCAAAGAAACACATCATCACGCGCCTGGCGCCTGCAAATAGTCTCTTATGCATCCGACACTCGTGCGGGTATACCGGTTTTGTCACCCCAGGGCATGGCTCTAGTCCGAGTCGCTCGCTTGCGGGTCGAGCCCCGTGGCGCTTGACATACAGTCAGGCCTGGGCCAGCAGAGCATCCCTCAAGAACACGAGACCCTCCGCCGGCCAAAGCGTACAGAGCATCCAGCAAACACGAAGAACGGAAGGGTCGATCTTTTACAAGGCAGGGAGCTGGGGAAGTGCGCCAGGCCCCTCGCGCGGCGCCAGCGTCATCTCTCACTCGGGTTCCTCCGCCTTGGGGCCCCTGCGGCCTGGAGCGCCGGCTGTCAAGGAGGGGAGCTCGATGGCCGCCGTGCCGTAGCTGCCGTTGAAGGAGGAAGCGCCGACGGTGCCAGGGAGGGGACAGTCGCCGTCCCGCTCCTTCTCCAGCAGGAATCGGCCGATGGTACTGACGTACGATATCCAGCCTTCCAGCTCGCCATCCACCCGCAGCTTTGGCCAGGCCATCCTCGAAACCTCGGCGCCGAAGGTCACCCGAACACGCCGGCCCCTCTGCTCCTCCACTCTCAGGGAGCAGCCGCAGCTCACGTTCGTGACCTGGGCCGACTTGAACGACTCGCCCTCTCTCACGAGAACCTTTGACAAAACTCGGTATCTTGCTCCGAGATCGAGCGGTTTCTGGTTGTCCACCAGGAACTGCACCGGGTCCTCTAGGCAGAAGACGTAACTCCAGAAACACCGCGCTGTCAGGAGCACGAACACGACGCCCTGGCTCGAAGGAAGCCCGGCGAAGCAGCGGAGCGTCCGCCCGAAGGGAAATGTGCGCCACCTCGCGAGGAGGTCCAGGAAAGAGCAGAGGCCGCCAAACCCCAGCACCTCCAGCTCCAGCACCTCGCCCAGCGGGACGCGCCGGCTGTGCAGGGGGAAGTCAGGGGAACGAGCAATGACAGAGACATACAAACTCGGAGGTCCGCACGGATTTCTCGGATCGTCGCTGGACCCGGAGCGCGCCAGGGGCGGCGCCGGAGGCTCCGCCAGGAGGATCCAGCGCCGATCCGAAAAATCCGCGCGCACATCAGAGTTTTTATGTTTACAGTGGAGGCCAGTTCACAAGAAAACTTTCACGAGAAAACCAACCCTCAGACCCCAGGACATCCATGGATTGTTGGTGTGGGAGCGTCACGCGTTCTATGGCAGAAACATCGAACCCCATGCAACCCAGGGCACCCTGGTGGCAAGCAGGGTGTTTCTCGGCATGGACCTTCATTGTAGGCGGCCCTGGATGGCAAAGCAGCTCGCTTGTGGCCAGCGCCTCCTGGCACCAGAGGCGCCAGATGTGTCGAGGGAAGCGCCAGGCGGCGGAGCCGAAACCAGCTGGAGGATTATGAGGAGAAGGGGGAGGAGCAGGAGGAGGGGGAGGAGGAGGAGGAGGAGGAGGAGGAGGAGGAGGAGGAGAAGGAGGAAGAGGAGGAGGAGGAGGAGGAGGAGGAGGAGGAGGAGGAGATGGAGGAGGAGGAGGAGGAGGAGGAGAAGGAGGACAAAGAGAAAGAGGAGGGAGGAGGAGGAGCAGGAGGAGGGGGAGGAGGAGGAGGGAGGAGGAGGAGGAGGAGGAGGAGGAGGAGGAAAAGGAGGAGGAGGAGGAGGAGGAGGTGTTTCTTGGCGTGGGTCCCCACTGCATGCCACTGTTCGCTCCCCCTGGGAAGTCTATCCGGAGCGCGTCGGGCTCGCGGGCCACGCGCCTGGGAACAAGGGCCAGGGACCCGAGGAAGGCCGCGCCGGCCAGGAACGCCTCGGGGATCGTCTGACCCGGGTCAATCCAGCCCCGGGTCAGTCATGGGACGCACTGGGACATACTAATTACCACTACACGTCCTCCTTGGAGGCGCGCGTCCGACCCGAACATATAGTATACCCATCTTGTGGTAGATCGTTTCCCGAGCGGGTGTGGCCAGGAAACGCCCGCCACGACGCATATACCATAATATTTCTCGGTGCGCGTGTCGCCCCTGGGGGTGCGACGCACATCTAGTATAAGCATGTTGGGGTGATGCCGAAGTCAGGGCTTGCAGAATCCTGCAAGATCCCGCAAGATCCTGCACCCACACCCGGGTCAATGCGAAGGATCCTGCATGATCCTGCAGGATCCTGCACCCAAGCCCTGGGCAACGCGGCCCTGGCCCTGCAGGATGCAGCAAGATCGGGCGCTCTGGCTGGCCCCCGTTTGCGCTGACCCCCGTTTTGGACGCCCGAAATGGGTACGGAAGATATGGGTACAATGCCCGACAACAAATGTTGTCCCAGAACAACAGCGGCCGCTGTTGGGCGGGCGGCCTCCTGTCTCGAATAGACACAGGCCGCGGCGGCGCGGACAGCGAGTCCTGTCCAAAATGAACAAGAACTGCTGGTGGGCATCGTACCCATTCTTTTCGTGCCCACATCGTTCGTGCAGACCGTTTGCATTGACCCCCGTCTCTTGAGCCTCGACCTACCCCCCTCTGCGCGTGGCCGGCGAGGGGCGGCACGCGCCCAGGGAGAGGAGGAGGAGGAGGAGGAGGAGGAGGAGGAGGAGGAGGAGGAGGAAGAGGAGGAGGAGGAGGGGGAGGAGGAGGAGGAGGAGGGAGGAGGAGGAGGGAGGAGGGAGGAGGGGAGGAGGAGGAGTAGAGGAGGAGGAGGAGTAGAGGAGGAGGAGGAGGAGGAGGAGGAGGAGGAGGAGGAGGAGGAGGAGGAGGAGGAGGAGGAGGAGGAGAGGAGAGGAGGAGGAGAAGAGGGAGGAGGAAGAGGAGGAGGAGGAGGAGAGGAGGAGGAGGAGGAGGGGGAGGAGGAGGAGGAGGAGGAGGAGGAGGAGGAGGAGGAGGAGGAGGATTTTTCCCTCGGAGGCCCTCGAGGCAGAACAAAGAAAAACCTGCCTAACCCGATCGACGGGAGGCAGCTGCAGCTTCTTCCCGCGCACGAACGCGGGCCGCCAAAGCCTCCATGCCAGGGGTTGACACGAGGCGCAAGCGGGAGGCCGTCTGTCTACCACCTTGTGTGGCCGCGACCTCCAGAACAAAATCGGCGGAGCGACGGCAAGGGTCCGTGACACGATTATCATTGTAAAAGTGAGGGTGGAGCCCCTGCTTGATACGGGAGAGGGTCTGGGATCTCGTGCCCAGCTTCCCACAGCACCGCGTCGCCAGCAAAACACACCTCTTCGAAGAGTAGGCCCCACACCTGTAGCAAAACACTAAAGGCTCCTGGGCTTCATTGTCAATCATCGAGCAAGCTAGGAGGTGCCCCCGTTCCTCGGCATCCTTCAGATTCCGAAAGGCAGTGGGGACCCCTTTGCACCCTACCATCGATCTATCCTGATCCCAGGTGATCGAGAAACACTTGGTGCACCTCCAGGCTACCCCCGAGTCGATCTCGCACCAGTCGTGCCAACTCGGATCTCTGACAGCCGCCGCAGTCCGAAGGCCTCTGGCAGAGCGACGAAACTCCATCTTGGGGTAGCAGGAAAGCACCGCATCAAACATTCGAACTAAATCTTTCACACGCTTCACGCACACATCAAGAGCCTCGAGGTCTTCTGTCGGAACCCCTGGGTGAAGTGTCAGTGCGTGCTTGGCTAACCTATCAGCATCAGCATTTCCCAGTGCAATGCGACGCTCCAAAATCGGTAAAGCCAACATCACCTCCTCAGACCTGTGGGCAGGGGTGTAGGAGGCAGGTCCCAGACAGCCCTGAGGGTCGTGTTCCATGGCAAGTCTCCTAAGGCCCGCAAACATCTGCTTTGGGCACAGCTGTTCCCGACAACTAGCATTGTGCAGATTAACGGCACCAGAGCAGTCACTGTGAGGTGTGGCAGGGTAATCTATGACACAGCTGAGCGTGGCCATGCCAAGATGCTCCGCCGACTGCGGGGTCTGGAACAAGGTGGGCCATACTGTGCCCATCATCCGTGCCTGAATCTTGTATTCGGGGCTAGGTGCTAGGAACACAGCCCCGAACGCCGCGCGTTGGAGCTCCTTAAACACCTGCTGAGTTGCTGAGCCGTCAACCACGGGCTCACACCCACGGGTCAGCTCAAGAAAATCTTCAAAACTGATTTCCTGGCCCTCGGAATCCTGAAAGATCGGGTCGAGGTTCCAGGACGGTCCAGGGACCACAGGCTGAGGCACAATGAGCCTCGTCCAAAACAAAAGCTCCTGGGGCTCGGCAGCTTTCACCTGATCAATCAACTCCTGACTGACATACTCGAGCCTCTGTTCAGCCACGCTCGGACAGAGCCATTGCCGATGGAACAGGGAGTCGGGTTCCCCACACAAAGGACAGCCCCCCCCGTGGTCATGCCCGCACGCTCTCAACCGATCTCCCGTCCAACAGGCACCTGAAAACACAGCCGAAAGCCAATATTTTTGTCTGGCCGTGGTCTTACGTGAGCGAAACAACTTAGCGACAGGGTCTGGGCAGACTCTGACATCATTGAAATCATCTAAGTCGGTGGCCATCTTGCGCTCAAGGGCTCTCTGCACGCCAGCCTCGAGCTGCTTGGCCACTAACGCTGGGGAGGTGTACATTAAATCAACCACGCGATCACGGTCATCTCTCCACAGCGCAAAATTATCTGCACGCCACCCGATACGATGGAGGGAGAGGAGCATTCTGTGCACTGGACCTTTAGACTTACGCCAGACAGTGGGGCCTAACTCAGGAGAGGAACTCGATATTGCACGCCATATCCGAATATGATCCCGAAAAGAGAAGTGGCACACCGTGGGCTCCGTGAGGCTCTGCCAGAGGCTGTTCGACCACTGAAGTGCTGGGGCGACCGCCTGACGCCACGCAGGGTCTCCATGAAGCACACACTTCGCTGTCAAGCTTGCTCCCCGATGGGCAGGAGACTTGCCTGACATAAGCACTGAACGTAAAGAGGCCAACTCATGATCAGAAACTCCTAGGACCATGCTGTCGAAACCTGCTGCTGGCCGTACTCCTGCAACATATATCTTGTTAATACGCGTACGGTCCCTGGGAAGCTTCTTCTTATAGTGCTGGAGGAGTCGGCTACGAATTCGCATATCGTGAAACCGTTGCCGCCGCCGAGCTCTAGCCTTCTTAGCCGATAACCCCTGACCAGGTGCTAGGTCAACGCCCAGCGACACCGTGGAGTTCGTGGCCGAAGAAGGGCATATTGGCTGAAGTCGCCTGCGCAGCTTGGAAGCTATCCTGCTGGACGACGAAAAAGATACCGCTTTGTCTTCAGCTAGCCGCACACCTAAACGTGTCTGAAAAACCCACTTCAAATCTTTCGCAGCCTTGACCAAATCGTGCATAATAACACTTTCGGGACCATGGGCCGAAACCGTGTCGTCGTCGACGTACGATCCCAGACTAACCCCAGGATTTCGGCTAGACCAGAGATCAAACTCGAACACCGCGTAAACCTTCACGAAAACATCATTGAACATGTCCCCTGCTGGTAAACCGTTTTGCGCAAACTGAATAAGCGGGCAATGATGAGCTCCCAGACGGAGTACTCTCGGGGACCTCCAGAGGTTGTACAGGACTTTTATGAGAACCATTGGTATACGCCAGTACATGGCCCGATCCCTCAGCCACAGGAGCCGAAAAGACTCGTAGTACTTCATACCGTCCCAAATGAAACCTGCCGTGTAATCGCCCTTTTCGGAGGTCTCCTCGGCTCTCACACTTTGTTGCCATATCGATACCTCTGCAGACTGCCCCGCACCAAAAGACCAGTAAGGCCGTTGGGCCCGATCCAGGAAAGAATCAGCCTGAGGTCTCCGAAGTCGCTCCCAAACTCGAACAAACGATCCCAGAAGAAGAATCGGCCTGAGACCTCCTTTGGGCTTCTCCAGTAAAGGCAGCAGCATCCACAGTAGCTGCGCGGGGAAAAGGCCCAGCCGCTCCACGGCCTCGTAGAGCACGGCCAGGCACGTGAGGCCCTCGTCGGAGAGGGCACCGACATGCCGCGGGTGAAATCCATCTAAGCTCTGGGCGGTGTGGCGGCTGAAGCTCAGAGACGCTTTCCGAAGTTCATCAACGCTGGCCCGAGGGAAACATTGACGATCAGGAATCCAGGCTTCAGGTGGCTTCAAATCCGCTCCCCAGAATCTTCCCAAAGTTTGAGCTTCATCCTCCAGAAGGGCATGTGGATCCGCAGTAAACACTCCAGGAGCACTCTGGATAACTGTCGGCTGCCAAACCTTTTTCAGCTTCGTAAAACGATGCATTATCCGAGCTGAGCCAGCGAGGGCCCGTTCCTGCCAGAGGTCCCACGACTCCCGCTGTATACGATCCCCATCCACCCCAGCTTGCTCATAATCATCACGAACATCCTCTAACAGCTGCTGAGCTAGCTCAAGCCACTCCTGCCGATGGAAGCTGCTGTGGTGTTGCCAGCTCCTCGCCAGAGTGCGCATGGCACGGAGGGAGGCATCCAGGCGCACAGACAGGCCTTCGCCAGGGCAGGAGTCCTGGAGCGATACCTGAAGCTGGATGCAACACTGGACGGTGTCCTCAGTCGCATCTTGCACCGTCAGAATAAATTCTTGAAAAGACTGGTACAGCCACCTCCAACCAGCAGCGATCTGGAGCTTATCCTCAGGATCCTTCGGGCGATAGAAAACTGAAACCCAAGACGATTTGATCGTTCGCGAACGCTCGCCCAACTCCTTCGGCTCGAAACCTAAAGTGCGGGTAAGCTCCAGCTCGGCGACGTCCACAAACTGCGCCCATGCATTATTCAAAACTCTCCAGGCCACCGTGGCCTTCTCGTGCATGGCCCAAGCCGCTGCCTGCGCAGCGTGAGCAAGAGCGCCTTGCCACGCTGGTGGTTGAGGCCGCGGTCCAAAAGGCACATCAACAGGTAGGCGCTGATAGCTACGGTACACTAGCTGCCTGATGGAAAGAGCATCTGCACGAACCTTGAGTTGGACAGGTCTGTGGGGCTTGACATCCCAAGACATGACCGCTGCAACTCCAGAGATCAATCTAGACAAACCGGGGCCCATGACGAAGAAATCTATAATTGTGTTCGTAGACGGAGTACGACACGTGTGCTCAATCGGCGCCAAAACCAACATCCCCAGCTTGCGTGGAACTCCAGAGGCCTCCAGAAACTGTGGGGTGAGATTCCAGTCCCCCGCCAGGATCGTATGAGTTGGGTCATTCACCTGCTTACCTATCTTCGCGATCATCTGTACGTTGGCCTCGCTGAGGCCCTCCGATGTCTTCAAATAGACCGAGAAAACCGTCACCGTGGGCCACCCAGGGAAGTCCGCCAGAACCTTGATAGCTCGTCCAGGAACAACTGGGCCAGGACCTTCTGGAGGCCATCGTAAACCAATGCTGAGCCGAGCGAAGACGGCGACACCGCACGAGACCTTGCCTGTCTCTGGGTTCAAGAACGAGGGGCCGAACAGGGCGTGGAAACCGAGCGAGCGTGCCGAGGCCGTAGCTTGTCCCAAGAAGGAAACACTGATGCCTATCTCCTGGGCGCACACAATCACCGCCGAAGTCTCTCGTAACCTTCGCCGAAGTGTCTTCCAACAAGAACCGTTGAACGTCTCAATAAAAAACGGGTCCCCTCTGGCTACCTTGGGGCCTCCACGCAGAGGTGGCACAGGTACTCCAGTGGAGGACAGCGGAATGCCTGACAAGAGGGGCGCACGGCAGCAGTGAAGGGCATCACCCGCACCGCTGCTTCTTCGCCCTGATACCGAACTGCTTGAGTAGGTCCGCGACCTCCTTCTCGTGGTCGGGGCCCTCCTTCCGCGCCGCGGCGATGACCTGCTGCACCTTCTCATCGGAGAGCTCCTCCATGTCCACGTCGTCATCACCAGCACTGACCTCGGCCGCTTCGGGGGCGGCTCCTGGCACTGCACCATGTTCACCACCAGGAACCCGAGGAGCGGCCTGCTGCTGGTCACGCGCCGCTGCCGCCTTGGCCGCATAGAGCTGCCTGAACTTGGCGAACTCGGGCGAGGCCAGCATCGTCTTGACCCCTTCCGCCTCAGGGCCCTCGAGCACGCTCGGGTCAAGCTCCAGGTCGACCTCAACCTGCTGCTCGGGGGCCGAGGGCGCCACCTGCTGCATCGCCGCCTGCAACTCGATCTTGAGTGCGTCGATGTCCACGCGCAGGCTGCGCTGTCGGTCGTTGAGCTCCGCCAACGCCCGCTGCGCCTGCTCCACAACCTTATTCTGCTCCGCAATTGACTTGTCGAGAGCCTCGAACTTCTTCTGCTTGTCCGCCAGCTTGTGGCCCAACGTGGTAGCACGGGACAACACTGGCTTCTTGGACTGCACCTCCGCTCGCGCCGCCTTGAGCTCACCCTCCACGGTCTCAATGGCAGACGCTGGTACTCCGTCGCACTTGCGAAGAGCCTGCAATGACTCCTCCAAGTGCTGCACTCGAACACGTAGCTTGTCATCATCCGAAGTCGGTGCGGCTTGAGATTCGGCGCCACCGCCTCCAGCCTGGGCCGAGCCTCCGCCTCCACCTCCGTTGGCCGCGACACCCGCGGGAGGGGACGACTTGGCGGCGACCTTCTCCATGATGCGCTTCTCCATGGCTGCCAGCTGGCCTGACAGATCGGCTGGGGGGCCCTTGGCCCACGCACCGCGAGGGCCGCGAGGCTGCCCAGGAGGTACGCCAGGAGGAGCACGGGCCGATGAGCCCAGAGCGGCAGCTGCGGTGCGCGCGCGCTCCACACTTGCCCTCGGGGCTGACTGTCCACAGAGGCACCGTATCCGACAAGCAAAATTCTGGTTCCTGCCACAACTTGGACACCCCCAGAAGGGCGATCGGGGCCCTGGGAGTACATCCGCCTCATCACGTCGAGCCATGCACAGCACAGCTTGTCTCAGGAAGGCTTGCTCCAACAGGAGCTCACAAAAGAGATTCCGAGCCACAAAGACCCGCAGGAGCGGCTGCCGCTCTGAAGACAGCTCCTGCAAGCCCAAAAACTTGGGCCAGAACGGCTAGGAGGAGGAGGAGGAGGAGGAGGAGGAGGAGGAGGAGGAGGAGGAGTGCCCAATTTCGTGAGTGCAGACTTGAGCCCCGAGCGCCGCGCCGCGGAGGGCCCCCGGCAGCCCGGCGAGGTACGCCGCGCCCCCGCCCCCGGCGGAGGCAGCCGTGCCGAGGGCCCACAGGGCCACCACGGGCGACACGGCCGCCGCCAGCAGCAGCGGCGCGAGCAGCACGCACAGGCAAAGGACGTCCCACGGCACCACCGCGGGGTAGGCCTCGGGGAGCCGCTCCCCAGACATCGAGCGCCTCGAGGAAAGATCGGCCTCCCGTGGCCCTCGCCGGGCCTCGGGACCGCCAGAAATCAAGGGGCCCAAGGACACACAAATAAGTACACACAAATAGAAAGATTCCCCCTATTTTCCTATATTTTCTGGGTTTTTGCCTTCCCCCCCATTTCCCATAGTTTCGTATATTTTCTGGGGGATCGAGGATTCATTGTGTCTGTGTGTTTCTTCCTCCTGATTAAAAAACAATGCGGGCTGAAAAACCAGTCCCGGGGAGACGGTCGGGAAGTCGGGGGCCCGTCTGGAAACAATCGAGATGTCGGATGTCTGGGCTGGCCCCGGTCCGTCCATACACGGGTCAGTCGGGTCCTGCAGGAGCCTGCGAGATGCTGCAGGCTCCTGGGCTCCTGAGGGATCCTGCACCCAACCCCAGGCGAGTACGCCCCTGGCCCTGCAGGATCCTGCAAGATCCGGCGCTCTGACGGACCCCCGTTTGCATTGACCCCCGTCTCTTGAGCCCCGTCTCTTGAGCCGCGCACGTGCCGCCGGCACGTGCGCGGCCCGAGGGGGGGGAGGGCGGGGACGCATTGAGATACGAAGAGGCGCCGTGGAATCTGGGGAGACATCATGGCCCCGCCATCATATCCACACACACACACACACACACCCGTAGTCATCACCCCCCTGTTTGCCGCCCCGACGTCGTGACTTCTTCGCAGCGTCGACCCCCAAAGGTCTGGACCCCTTCCCCGGGACCGGCATCTCTTCCGGCGTCGTTCTGCTGACGGCCCCGAGGTCCGGGAAGGGTCCCCGCAGAGGCCGCAAATCAGGAGAAGCCTCCCACGCCTCCGTGGAGGAGGAGGAGCAGGAGGAGGACGAGGAGCAGCAGGAGGAGGAGGAAGAGGAGCAGGAGGGAGGAGGAGGAGGAGGAGGAGGAGGAGGAGGAGGAGGAGGAGGAGGAGGAGGAGGAGGAGGAGACGGAGGAGGAGGAGGAGACGGAGGAGGAGGAGGAGGAGGAGGAGGAGGAGGAGGAGGAGGAGGAGGAGGAGGAGGGAGCACGAGGGCCTGCCCCGCCGGGCCCTCGGGGGCCCTCCATCGCAGCGCCCCGCCGCGGCCGCCCTCCGCCTCCCTCCGCAGCAGCCTCGTGCCCTCGCCCCCCGGCGACATGGGCGGCGCGGCCACGGCGGGGCGGGGCGGGCGGTACTCGGGCGGCTCTTCGGGTCGGGCGAAAGCGGGGGATAGCAAAGGGGGGTTTGAGAATCAGCTCGCGTAGCTGATTTTCCAGGCGCCTCGCGGCGCCAGAGGCGCCCATGTATCGAGGAATGGGCCTGGCGGCGGGGCCGAAACCAGCTCTATGCAGCAAATGTTGTAACCCCCCCTTTCCCAATCCCCCCTTTCGCTCGGCCCGAGCCTTGGGGCGGGCATCCCCCGAGGGCGCCTCCCATCAGGAGGGAAAAAACACACACACAGACACAATGAATCGTCGATTCCCCAGAAACGATTCCCCAGAAACTATGGGAAGATATGGGAATGGGGCGGGAAGAGAAAAACCCAGAAGAGATGGAAAATAGGGGGAACCATCTTATTTGTGTGTGTTTATTTGTGTGCCCCAGGGCCCCTTCATCCCAGCCCGCCTCCCGGCCGGGCGGGGGGCGGGCGAGGAATCGGCGGCCAGAGAGAGGAGGGGGCCGGGCGAGGGGCGGGCTCGGGGCGCGGGGCCTGCGGACGTCTGCGTCAGCTGGCGGCGGCGTTCCAGCCTCGGCGCGATTTCCAGCAGCTGCGCCTTGTCGAAGGCGTTCTCCAGGGGTGCCCGGATCGTCCCGAGCGGCCGCCGGAGACCCGAGTCATGAGCCAAAAACCAAACTCGGCGGCGAGCGAGTGGGGGAAGCGAGAAGGAGAAGGCCCTCTCAGAGGGCCTGCGGGGCCTCTTCTCAGAAGGCATCGCGCCTTCTGCAAGGTTTCCACTGTCTTCCGGGAAAGGCTCGGAAAACTCTTCTCGGAAGACTGGCGGGACTTCCGAGCCTTCTGAGAAGGCCCGCCCCTCCTCACTGTCCCCCCCTCGCTGGCCGCCGAGAGGACGGAGGGAGGTGGGTGCTCGTTCTGGGGGGCTTCCTGGAGCCAATCGCCCCGCTCGTGCATCGATGCTGCGCCGAACGTCCGTCGGCTCGAGTCGAACTTGGGCCGAACCGGAGTCGAACTGATGCCGAACTAAGATCGGCCAGATCCGTCCGGGGGGGCCCCGAGAGGGTCCCCGAGACGAGCGTCTACCGGGGGGGGCGGGGACGGGGGTGACTATCGTTTGACCGATCCCCATCCCCAGCGGCGTGGCCTGGGCCCCGTTTGCCGATTTACCCCCCTCGATGGGGATGTAGGTCGTTCTCTTCGGGTTTCGAGGAGTGTATCCCTCAACTGGCGTGGTAATTTGGTGGGGTCTCGAAGGGGATGGACATGGGAATGGGGATCGGCTAAACGATACCGAGGGGGGGAGTTACGGATCGGGGAGGGGAGACATACACGTTGCCCTCCGACGTGGCGATGAGAGCAGTCACCGAGTGAGCATCGTCGGGTCACGGTCGAAGCGGAACAGAAAGTAGGAGGCCACATGCGAACACTGACCCCTACCCCCCACGATTGCTGAGGGGGAGGGTGGGGTTCGACCACAGGCGAATGCATCTGGCGACGCACGTGCTGCTGTCGCCCCACCAGAGCACGGCATGGTTCACTGGAAGCGCGGGACAACGGATAGACAGAGAGAGAGAGAGAGAGAAAGACAGAACAATAAGAGAGAGAGAGAGAGGGAGAGGGTAAGGAAGACATCAAACGCTATGGTTGATCCTTCGAGGCGTCCAACACAAACAAACCAAAACATCGACGCCCATAAACGCCAACAGTCGGGCAGAAACTCCTCCTCATTCTCCTCCGCTGCTCCAAATACTCGTCACTATCCCCCGCCCCTCCTTGGACCATGGGCTATGCGCAATAGCAAATCAGGAATATCAACAGAAACAAACGAAATTGAGAAAAAAGAGAGGGCGAAGGGAAGAACGTCGAGTGGAGGGGCACGACAGTAGGATGGAGGACAGCAGGCATTGAGCCAGGGCAGGGTGGGCGAGAGGGCCAGATCCGGGATGAGAGAACATCGCAAGCACGCCTCTTCCCCAGTGGAGTGGGTCCTGACAAAGCCTCAAGTGTCCCTCGTTATTGAAGGGGCCCTGGGACACACAAATAAATACACACGAAAAAATTATTCCCCATAATTTCCATATTTTCTATGTTTTTGTCTTCCCCCCCACTTTCCATATTTTCCAATATTTTCCTGGGACTCGACGATCAATTGTGTCTGTCTGGTTTTCCCCTCCTCAATGATCATCCTTCTCGGTCTCATGCTCCTCCTGTCCGCGGTCGCTGGGTCGCGTACGTCTCGGCGTCTCGAGCTGCGCGGCCCTTGAACATGTAATGTTAGAAAAAAAGATCCAAATACATGAACAGCACGAAGCCGGTGGTGACAAATCGATCCAACACCACAATGCTTTGTAGTGTAATATTATGACCTCACTTGTGGAAGTTAAGCGGAGTTCAGCCTGGAAGCCTGCATCAGCATTTCGACAGGATCTGAAAGCAGCCTGCGACAGAACAGCTCGAAAGATGACAGCGAAACAAGAGAGTGAAGGCCTGAAGCCGTTGTGGAACGTACGGGCGGGAGTCACAAATAATCAAACAAAACAGCGCGAGGGGTCGTTATACCTCCTCCTCCTCCTCCTCCTCCTCCTCTTCCTCCTCCTGCTCCTCTTCCTCCTCCTCCTCCTCCTCCTCCTCCTCCCAAAGGCTCATTTGCAAGCTCTGGTCTGTGTGAGCGCGAACGCGCACGGGCAGCAGGCGGGGGTACCAGCCCACAGCTCAGGCGTCGACGCTCATCGCGGTGGCCGCCGACTCTGTGCGTGGCATAGCCTTCGGATGGAGTGGAAGCGTGACATGAGACAATCGGCGGCGAGCGAGGGGGGGGGAAGCGAGAAGGAGAATGCCTTCTCTGAAGGCGGCGGAACTTCTCGGAAGCCCCGGCGCCTTTTATGAGAGCTTGCTTCTCTTGCTGGCGCCGCGTCGTCCTACGGTGCTGGCGATGGTGGCGGCGGCGGTCACTCCCAGCGTGTCAGCCCCCTGCCCTCCCCCCCCCCCGAGGGGGAACGTGGGGGAGGACTGGCTCAGGGGGGGGGGAACATCGACCGGGAACCAGCGATACATCGCCGATAGATCGGCGACAACGCCCCGAGAGCGAATCGGCACGCTCCGGCGCTCCTGCGCGCGGCGGGCCATCAACTCCCATCAGTCAGTCCATCAGCAAGCCGTGCGTCCAGTAGGACGCGTTGGCACAAGCCTGAGACACGCCAAACACGCGCCTGAACTGCCGTGCGACGCCAAACACGTGCAAAGGACGATTGTGAATCAAGGGGCCCGAGGACACACAAATAAATACACACAAATAAAAATACTTCCCATATTGTCCCATATGTTCTGGATTTCTGTCTTCCCCCCCACTTCCCATATTTTTCCCATATTTTCTGGGGAATCGACGATTAATTGTGTCTGTGTGTTTCTTTCCCTCCTGACTGTCACTGCCCATGACCTCTGGGCTGCACGCAAGAGAAGGGGCCCCCTGGGACACGCAAATAAATGCACGCAAACAAACGGATTCCCCATATTTCCCCAGATCGTCCAGGTGTTTGTCTTCCCCCCCACTTCCCATATGTTCCCATAGTTTGTGGGGAATCGGCGATGAATCTGATCTGTATGTTCTTCCCCTCGTGAGCAAGGAGTGGCCCTGGGCAGGAGCGGCCTTTGGCGCGCGGCTGCTCTGAGGCGGGGCCCACACCCAGAAACAGCGCGGGCCGCCCAGCCGCTGCCGTCGCATCGCATCCAGCGACCGGGGGGCCCCATCTCCCAGGAGGCCCAGAACAATGCGAAGACGAGAGAGAAGGATAGCGGTACAGGGCAGTTTTAATACATAGGATTTAAGACATAGGAATTTTAATACTTTATTAATTTATGAATGAACTTTTGCATGAACTCATCGTTGTTTTTAATACTAAATCCCTGCATGTTTAATACAGGATCCGCACGCGGAGCATGTATAAAAAACGGCACTGTATGGAGTATGGATACCTGTTCCTCGTCCGCCCCCCCCCCACAGGCCAACCTCTCCCTTGGAGGAAGAAAAAACGCAACAAACATAACCTGTTGGCGCTCCGCGCGGATTCCCTGGATCCGCGCTGGACGCCCCTCCCTGGCACGCGGAACGCGCCAGGGGCGTCCCCAAAGGTGCCGCCAGGGGGTGGCCCAGCGCGGATCCCAGAAACCCGCGGGGAGCGACGAAAATTTATGCTTCTAACTTTTGACGCTGTTTCTCCTCCGACCCCCCTAGGGGCCAACCTCTCCCTTCGAGGATCTACTGACCCGGGTAAATCCAAGCCCGGGTCAGTCGGGGCTGGCAGGATCGGATCGGATCGGACTTGCCATAGGAGGGCCGGCGGGGGCCCGGCGAGTTGGCGCCGTGGCGCCGCGCAGCTGCACGACCCAGTGATTGATCAATCAGTATGAAACGGGACGAAAGTGAGACGCGACGGGTGTGTAGATCATTGGCAAGGCAAGGAGGGAGAGGGGAGCAGCAGGACCCTGCAGCATCCTGCAGGGCTCCTGCAGGACCAGGATATCCTGCACGCGCAAGCCCCGGCGGCCTGTGCGCCCCTGGCCCTGCAGGATCTCCTGCAGGATCCGGGCGTCTGGCCCATCCCCGTTTGCAGTGACCGCCGCCTCTTTGAGCCCCGAACCCTCACCCCCGACGTCCTGATTTGTCCCTACCTAGGCTCTGCCTAAAAGGGTTCTTACTCGCTTGGCTTGAAGGGCCGGGCAGTGGAACCCGCCCCAGGCGGTTCCCCCCGTCTCCTGGGAGCCAAGCGAAAGCAACAGCAAAGGTAAAAGCAAACGCGCGGTTCCCCAAGTTGCGCTCCCTGGGTGCCAAGCAAAAGCAAAAGCAAAGGCAAAAATTGAGGCTCCAACTCCTAGGTAGGGTCGCACTGGGATACTTTCGCAACGTCGACCACCGAAGATCTGGACCCATTCTTCGGGACCGGTTTATCCTCCCGGGTCGTTTTTTGACGGTCACGAGGCCTCGTAAGGGCCCTTGCTGGGATGACCGACCCCTCTGCTTCGCGGATGGGCTGGTTATATCTGCTTCGCAAGCGCTTTAGCACACTTAGGTGGGCAGATAGCAACCGACTTAGCAACGAGCTTAGCTCTCAGGTTATATGCGGTTGCTATCCTGGATAGCTAAGGGCGCTAACCTGGTTAGCAACCCCGCGCGCTCTGAACAAACAAATCCTTACTCCCCCATTTCCCTCCGCCTCATCTCCGTTTCGGCCCTCCTCCGCCTCACCATTTACCGTCTAGTCCTCATCCGTGTCCTGGCTTTACTCCTCACCCAACCCCTCCTTCTCATCCTCCTCCAAAACCTGGTCCTCATCTTCCTGATCCTGATCCTCCTTATCATACCCTCCTCATATTCCTTATCCTCCTCTTCGGTGTCAGGTCAGCTCATCGGCGAGATGTGTCCCCCTCCCCCAATTCAGAGCTTTCAGAGGCGTTTTATGGAATCGCATTGTAGAGTCCCACCAGCCCTTTGGGCGTGAGTGGTTTAGAGAGCTCTCTCTGTTCTCAACCCCCCTTCTTCCCCTTCGGGGAGGGGTTTACCCCTCCCCCTACCCCCTCCCCCTGGACCTGGACAGGGACTCCCGGGTGGTGTCAGGGGGGTCTTTTTCGACTCCTGGGAGGGCCAAAAAACGACGACCCTCACGAGGATTCTGGCCCCGACGGGGGGACGCAGTTTGGCCCCTCTGCTCGTCTTTGAAGCCAAAAACATTGATTTGACTATGGTTTTGGCCCCATTTTGGCCTCCTGAGAGGGCCGCGCTAATCTTCCTTCATAGCAAAATCATTGACTTTACGAATGTTTTGGGCTCATTTTGTCCTTCTCAGGGGGCAGCCCTCATTTGCGCTTCTGAGGAGGTCGCAAGAGGCCCCAAGATGGCCCCAAGAGGCCCCCAGGAGGCTCCCAAGAGGCCTCCAAGAGGCCCCCCAGAGGCCCCCAAGCGGCCCCAAGAGGCCCCCAAGAGGCCCCCAAGAGGCCCCCAAGAGGCCCCCAAGAGGCCCCAAGAGGCTCCCCAGAGGCCCCCAAGAGGCCCCCAAGAGGCCCCAAGAGGCTCCAAGAGGCCCCCAAGAGGCCCCACGAGGAGCCCGAACGACTCACACCAGGACGAGGGGCCCGAACGACTCACACCACGAAGAGCCCGAACGACTCACACCACAAGGAGGGGCCCGAACGACTCACACCAGGACGAGGCGCCCGAACGACTCACACCACGAGGAGCCCGAACGACTCACACCACGACGCGGGCCCCGAACGACTCACACCACGAGGAGCCCGAACGAGTCACACCAGGAGGAGGGGCCCGAACGACTCACACCAGGATGAGGGGCCCGAACAACTCACACCACGAGAAGCCCGAACGACTCACACCAGGACGAAGAGCCCGAACGACTCACACCACGAAGAGCCCGAACGACTCACACCAGGAAGAAGGGCCCGAACGACTCACACCAGGACGAGAAACCCCAAACGACTCAAATCACGAGGAGCGCTTTCTCTCCCTCCTCCTCCGCCTCGTCCTTCTCCCGCTCCCCCCACAAGGAGGATGTACAAGGAGGCGGGAGGAAGGAGGAACAGGGGAGATATGCGGGGCCAAGCGGACACACGCCTGAAAAACACGACTGTCGGCATGCTTCGCAAGAGTTGCTGCTGTGATATGGGCTGGCGGGGATACGCGAAGCGTAAAGAATTTTATCGTATTTGACGGTGTGATTGTGGTGATGATGCTGCTGGGTAGTGCATATGCGATGTTGTTATTGACGATGCCAGCGTTCATTAAATATTTTCAGCAATGGGTTGCCGCCTGAGGCCTGCGGGCCAACTACATCCGAAAGTCAAGACCTCATGTATAGTTGAAGCCTCCCTGGGAGTAAAACTTGGGATGCGAAACCTTCCGCAGCGCGGAAAATGCACGACTCAAAAATGTTCTGCAACGGGAACACACGAGGAGCAGCGCGAACGGTGCATGTGGCGTGCGAGGCGTGCAATTCGGAAACCGTCCATTTTGAAAGCACGCTCACGAGACGACCACCTATCTGCGCATGAATGTACACTTCACCGACACCGAGGCCGCCTTGCTCATTCTTAAATGCAACGACGTCTCCAATGTAAACAGCCTTGCCGTTGATGTGGACAGAGGCGGAGCTCTCGATGCACAATGAAGGATCAATAGGCAGCGCATCGCGCAATGCCTTGGCCAGCCTGGCGCTTGCCATCTTTGGGGCGAGCAGGTCCACGTCAAACAGCTTGTGCGAGGCAACATCGTGAAGGTGTTTCACCGCCACCTCCTCCATGATCCCTCGGTCGTAGTTCTGAACGGCGTGGCGACCACAAGCGAATGCCTTGATCACTCGGTGCTTCCTTTCTTGAGCGAAAGTTGAAAGAAGGCACCCTTGCTTCTCCATCTAAGCTGGTACGTGGAAGTCTAGATGGTCCTTGGGCTTAAAAAGTTCTACACCGTATGCGGACTCATGTAGTTGCATGTGCAATACCAGCTGATGCTTCAACATGCCCGACGTGATGAGACCACTGCTGGCATTGACCAGCATGTCGAGCACCTTGCACAAGGCCAAGATGCTATCGACCTCAGCCTTCAAAACACCTGCTCGATCAATTTTTTACCGTTCAGACTGGTTCCCGTGCGCACTTTCTTGCCATGAGCATACCCACGCGGCCACACCCAGTTCCCCACGTACGGTTGAAGCGAAGATATGCCCAACTGGTAGTTGGCTGATCGACCCAAGAACTCATGTACTTCACGCTCGCATGTCCCCCCACCATGTAGCAGCGCATCCAGTCCCAAGCAACAACGTCCCTACCATGTAGCAGACCTGCAAATCGAGGTCTTCGTCCTGAGATATAGATTGAGCATGGTAAGAAAAAACTAGAAGGATCTCTAAACCCTCGAGCCGTCCAGGCTCATGCTGTGCAACATACTTGAACCGTCGTTGAATTCCGCGGATCGTCTCACCCGTGTGCACATGGAACTTGCTGGGGTCTCTGCAACTGGATGGGACGCAGTAGCCCGTGCTGTCTGGAAATAAACTGCTGCGCGGCATCACCACAATTTGACATAAACAACATGGTTCACCCCCGCCGACCCCTTGCACGCCAGACCGAATTTATGAGCACGTTC